>CM076847.1:99919176-100519176 GCA_039519185.1 Astragalus membranaceus
TTTAATCATTCGCTAACGCTCGCCCTACTTCTAAAACCTTTTCAAAAAAAAAACATTTTTACAAGAACTACGTTGCTTTGATTCCCACTTGGGATACGTAGGAGCGAGACATGTTCTCGTCAAGCGCATCAAAAAAAATCTTCACTTTCACAACAATAAAAAAACCTCCATTTTCAAAACAAACAAAAAATGTTTTCAAACCCATTGTTGTTAGTAGCTAATCAGAACCGTAGTTCGTCTAGCTATTGACATCGATGTCCTTTCTCCAAAAAGAACGATAAGCGATGACCACCCATAGCCTTTGCTAGTTTGGTCATCAAACAAATCAATCCTTTCCAAAAAAGGCTTTCAAAAAGAAAATAAAAACAAGTTGTTACTAACGGTCACCCAGAACCTTAGTTCGTTTGACTAGCGGTAGCGACTCCTTTTGAGTACTTAGCGGTGATTACCCATAGCCTTAGCTAGTTTAATCACTCGCTAGTACTCGTCCTATTTCGAAAACTCACCTAAAAAGTTAAAAAACAAAAACCAAGGCAGAACTACGTAGCTCTGAGTTCTCCATTGTATCGGGAGATACGTAGGAGCGGGTCGTTACCCCCGTCGAGCTCTTTTCTAAAAAACTCTATTTTTCCCCCTCTTTACATAAGTTTTCCATTAATTTCCCATCCATCTTCAAATAAGAATAAAATAGGCAAATCTAGGTGTTCTTCAAATCAAACATTAAAACCACACAATTTAATTAGAGGTTCCCTTTCAGTAGAAAGGAGGAATGGGGTGCTAATACCTTCCCCATTCCTAACCGACCCCCGAACCCATATCTCTATTTTTCAAAAGACCACCCGCCTTTTTGTAAAAGACTTTTTTCTAATGTTTTGGTCTAAAAACTAAAATATTGGTGGCGGCTTCACAATTTTCTACGTTATACATTGAAGAACCCTAAACGGGATTTTTCGGGGTACAACAACCTCCTATAGAATCCTACATGTCCCAAAAAGCTTCTAATACCTTTGATGTTGTTTGGAGGAGGTAGCTTCTCAATGACCTCTATTTTAGCCTTGTCCACTTCCAATCCTTTTTTGGATATTCTATGCCCCAAAACTATACCTTCTTGTACCATAAAATGGCATTTCTCCCAGTTCAGCACATGGTTAGTTTCTTCACATCTAATCAAGATTTCTTCCAAGTTGGATAGGCATAGATGGAATGTTTCTCCAAACACAGAGAAGTCATCCATGAAGACTTCCATGGATCTTTCAATGTAGTCAGAGAAAATTGCCATCATACACCTTTGAAAAGTGGCAGGTGCATTACACAGGCCAAATGGCATCCTTCTAAAGTCAAAGGTGCCATATGGACAAGTGAATGTGGTTTTCTGCTGATCTTCAGGCAGTATTGCAATCTGGTTATAACCTGAATAACCATCAAGAAAGCAATAAAGTTCTTTACCTGCTAGCCTGTCCAGCATCTGGTCAATGAAAGGCAATGGGAAATGGTCCCTTCTTGTGGCTTTATTCAACTTCTTGTAATCCATGCATATTCTCCAGCCTGTTATTTTTCTGGTTGGAAGCAGCTCATTCATTTCATTAGCAATTACTGTTACCCCTCCCTTCTTTGGCACACATTGCACAAGACTAACCCATGCACTGTAAGATATGGGGTACACAATACCTGCATCCAACCACTTAATGATCTCCTTCTTCACTACCTCTTTCATAATAGGGTTCAACCTCCTCTATCCTTCAATACAATTTTTAGAATCTTCTTCTAACACTATTCTGTGCATACAGATGGTTGGGCTGATACCTTTGATATCTGCCATATGCCATCCAATAGCCTTTTTATGCCGCTGTAGCGCTTGAATCAGATCCTGCTCCTGCTGTTCAGAAAGATCAGAAGCAATTATAACATGCAAAGTACTATTGTCTCCCAGATAAGCATATTTGAGATGTGAAGGCAACTCCTTCAGTTCCAGAGTTGGTGGTTGTTCAGTGGAGGGGAGATTCTTCCTCATGTCAGAATCCTCATGCTCCAAAGATTCATACTTCCTAGCCCAAATTTCTTTAAGTGTCTGTTCCTCCTCTACTGCAGCTTCTGTATCAGATCCTGTATCTTCAGTGTTGTCCAGTAACTGCCTCAGATGATCCGTGCTTTGCTGGAAGTGATCCTGAACTACTTGGTCAATAGCAGACACAAAGGAGCACTCTTCAATGTTGGGATCTGGAAATTTCATAGCATTGAGGATGTTGAAGTTGACTTCTTGGTCATTGACCCTCATGATCAATTCTCCTCTCTGCACATCTATTAAAGTCCTTTCAGTAGCCAAGAATGGCCTTCCCAATATGATAGGTACTTCTTTATCTGCATCAAAATCCAGAATTACAAAATCAACAGGAAATACAAATTTGTCTACCTTTATTAGAACATCTTCTAAGATCCCCTCTGGATAAGCAAGTGTTCTGTCAGCTAGCTGCAGTGTAAGTGAGGTAGGCCTGGCAGTCCCTACTCCTAGCTGTGTGTATATGGACTTGGGCATAAGATTTATGCTGGCTCCCAAATCGCATAGAGCACGGCCTGAGTAAAAATTACCAATTGAGCATGGTATAGTAAATTTCCAATTGAGCCTGGAAGTCCCTACTCCTAGCTGTTCTGCATCAACATGCTGCACTCCCCAGTCATTGCTACTGTCTCAAATTCCCCAAGTCTTCTCCTCTTAGTGAGCACATCCTTCATAAACTTTGCATAGTTTGGCATTTGTTGGAGAGCCTCCACCAAAGGAACATTAATATGCAATTGCTTAAGAACCTCCAGGAATTTGTTAAACTGTTTATCTTCCTGAGCCTTCCTCAATCTTTGAGGATAAGGAGGATCAGGATATGTAGAAACAATTCTGGGTGGTGGTTGCAGTGTTTGTTGAACAGCAACAGGCGCTGCAGCGTCAGTAATAGGTGTTGTAGCGTTTGTTTCAGATATTTTTGGTTTTTCAGATTTTTTCTTTTTCTCATCAGCTAAATCAACAGTTGATGATCCTGTCAAATCTTTCCTACTTCTTAACGATATAGCCTTGATCTGTTCTTTCCCATTTGTGCTAGAAGTTGAAGCTTCAGTAGTGGAAGGTAATGATCCACTGGTTCTTTGGGTAAGAACATTAGCTATTTGGCCCATCTGAACTTCCAGATTTTTGATGGAAGCTTCATGAGTTTTCATAGTTGTTTTACAATCACTCATAAAGCTTTTCATTAAGCCTTCCATGGAATTATCAATAACAGGGGCATTCTGTCTTTGGTAGTTCTGAGTAGGGAATCCTGGAGGATTTGCTGGAGCACTATAATTGGGTGCTGTAGCGTTGTTGGCTCCCCATCTGAAATTGGGGTGATTCTTCCAACCAGGATTATATGTATTTGAACAAGGATTATTATTGTTGTTGAAACCCACAAAGTTCACAGAGACAGGATTACCAGGACATTCTTCATACAAATGCTCTCCTCCACAATAAACACAGCTTACTAACCCTGGAGATGCTTGCTCAATAACAGCCAGAGCTTTTTCTGTTGGCGTTGTAGCGGCAACCGCTGCAGCGTTTGAAGTGCTCATAGCTTTTATCATGTTGGTCAAAGAGGCAACCTATGCAGAAAGAGCAGAAACTTCACTGATCTCATGCAATCCAGCTACCTTCTTTTGTGGAGCTAACCTTTCTGTAGGCCATTGATAACTGTTTGTTGCAATATCATCTATTAGATCACATGCATCATTATAGGAGGTTTTTAGTAACACACCACCTGAGGAAGCATCTAACATCTGTCTGGTCGTTGGGTCTAGCCCATTATAGAATGTCTCCATTTGGATAATCACAGGTATACCATGATGAGGGCACTTTCTTAACAGCTCCTTCCATCTCTCCCATGCTTCAAACAATGTTTCAACATCTTTTTGTCTAAATGCAGTAACCTCATTCCTCATTCTAGCATTTTTGCTTGGGGGAAAATATTTTGCTAAGAATTTCTCAGCCATTTCATTCCAAGTATGTATAGAGTTAGGCTCTAGAGAAGTTAACCAGGCCTTTGCTCTATCCTTCAAGGAATAAGGAAAAAGTTTTAATCTGAATGCATCATCACTTACCCCTGGAATGATGAAGTTACTGCAGACTTCCAAAAGTTTCTTCAAGTGTAAATATGGTTCCTCTTGAGGAGCACCACCAAACTGTCCCACTGTTTGCAACATTTGGAACATCATAGGTTTGAATTCAAACTGAGCTGTATGGAGAGTGGGTCTTGCTATGCTTGTCTCCATTGTTTGTGGATCAAACACCGCATAGTCCCTCATTGGTCTATGTCTGTCATTTACCATTTGAGCAGGTCCTTCATTTATGAATTGATTTCTATACCAGTCCTCTTGGTCATGTAAGGTGGGAGTGGGTGGTTGATGAGTTCTACCTCTACCCCTTCCACCTGGTTCAGTTCCTCCTCTACCAGAATTAGATCTTCCATGTGGAGTGGTAGCCCTACCAGAATTAGTTCTCTGACTATGTTCTGACATGGTGGTTCTGAGTCTTTGAAGATGTCTTAGTTTCCTGAACCTTCTCTCTGGTTCTAAGTATGGCTCAAATTCTGGTGGTTGAGACCTGGGCATACGCTGTAGCGCTTACTGCTGCAGCAACAAGAAACAACACACCAGTGTAAAATAGGCACTAAGCTTACTAACAACTTAAACAATAAAAATTAAATGCAATCCCCGGCACGGCGCCAAAAACTTGTTGTGCGAAAAGTAGAAGTGCAAGTATACACAATCGCAACAAGTAATATAATGATATGTAAAGTTCGTTCCCACAGGGATTGGAATTAATCTAAGAATTTTAAGTGATTGGAAGCTTAGTAAAACAAGTATGGTGACAAATAAAAGTGTTGTGTTGTATACATAATGATTTGAGATAAAATATTAGTGAATTAAAAGTATTTAAAAGTGAGTTGGATTGCTCAGTAGTTGTGTAAATTCCCAATAGTAATGTTCAATAATATTAGACGCTGTAGCGTTAAGCGCTTCAGAATCCGTAGACGCTGTAGTGGCATGGTGGCGTGCCTTTCAGTCACTATCGTCAGGGTTATGTTACAAGACTCCTATGTCTAGGCTCTAAATAATTTTTACCCCTGTATATTAAGTTCTTACAACATTTGCCTTATGAACTATTACTCCCCTATGTCTAGAGTTAAGTAGTACTTCTTTTAAATGTCTTTAAAGGGTTTTCATTCATATCATTCCTCGAGTTCTCTTTGTGAAACATGTCTGTACCCACAAAGCTCATTTATTTTAGTTGATCATTTCCAAAACAAAGCTGAAAGCATTATGACACAAGGAATAAAACACAAACATCATAATATTATACAAAAGTTACTCAAGGTTCATTACACACCAAGAACAATCCAACTACAACAAGTTTAGCTCATCACAAGCTCCATCAACATAATACAACTAGAGAGTGTGTATTACCGTAAGAAGACAAGAGAAGAGTGGTTGCAAAAGATACACTCCAATGATCCCAAGTCGCATACGAAGGATGAAGTTGAGGCGTGGGCAAAACCTTGATTGAAGACTAGAAAACTATCCTAAAAATAAAAGCTTAAGAGATAAGTAACAATGGAGGAATACTACTATGTCACGAGTATATTTTTCTCCAAGTTAACTCTCTCTTTATATCTTCGTATGTTGCTTCCTAAAGAAGCATTCTATTCTAATCTAATCTAACCAAGTCTTAATAAAATAATAATAATAATTCATGATCATAAAACTTAGATATTATCCTTAAGCTACTTTACAAAAAGTGCTAATGATGGAAGTCACCAACTATCACATGGGTACCATTTAGGAGGCGCCAAGTGTAGTTAAGCATCCACTTGGAAGTCAAAATATCAAGCTGAGAAGAAGGGATAAGGGTGATGACTCATCGTATCATCAAGTGGGTACACAAATATCTCCTTGGTCAGCCGCCTTATAACGCTGTAGCGTTTCCTTGGTAGCATACCGCTGCAGCACTACGGCAAAATATCAAATATATTCGCAAAGGCACAGATTATGTGCGAGGTTTAGGGAATTGACTAATAACCTGTATTTACTCTAATAATCACATATTCACATATTTAAGTACTAAAATTACAGGAGAAGTGAGCTTGACTTAAGTATTAAAAGCATAAATAACCTATATAAAATAGAGTTATTAGCATATTTCACATAATCATGGCCAGAAGAGGTAGAGGAGTTCCTCCTCCTGCTGATCCACATTTCGAATAGATGCAGAATGTAATTGAGAATCAGCAGAAGATGATGGAGGATATGTTGTAAATGCAGCATGATCATATGGGTCTGCAGCAGCCCAATGTTCAACCTCATCAAGAAGATCCTAACCGGACATATTTCCGATTTCAAAAGATGAAGCCCCCGGCTTACAAGGGTGGACCAGATCCAATGACTACCTATTATTGGATTGATGCAATGGAGAACATTTTTCAAACCTTGCAATGCGGGGAAGAAGAAAAGGTAATATGTGCGGCAAATATGCTCAATGAAGATGCCCACACCTGGTGGAGTAATGCACGGTAAATGATGGAACTCCAAGGAACTCCCCTCACTTGGGACAACTTCATGGAATTGTTTTTGAAGCAATATTTCCCTTCAGTAAAGAAACTAAGCATACAAGCAGAGTTTGTGAATCTCAAACAAGGTGATTTGTCAGTTGGGGAATATGCTGCAAAAGTTGAAAGACTGTCTCAGTTCTATGAGTTGGGGAGGTATTCCCCAAATGATATGTGGAAGATGCAAATGTTCAAAGAGGGTCTTAGAGCCGATGTGAGCCAAGGCCTCAGTTCTTACACTCTGGTTAATTATCCTGCCTTAGTGCAACAAGCATATGTTGCTGAGGAGGATCTGAGGAAAATGTATGCTGAAAGAAAAGATTATTGGAAGGGTAAGAAGAAGGTTGCTGAATCCTCTACTCCAAGCAGACAATTTAAGGGAAACAACTATGAAGGGAAGCAGGTGCAATCGTTCGATTCATCAAATTTGAGGAATTGTAGGAGTTGCGGAAAGTATCACAGTGGTGATTGTCATCAAAGATCCAATCGATGCTATGTCTGTAATGAAGAAGGTCACTACGCAAATCAATGCCCAGCAAAGAAGAGCTTTCAAGGAGCACCAAATGCTCCTAGGCAGGGGCGAATCAACACTCTGGATGCTCAGACCATCACACATAATGACAACTTACTGAGGGGTACGGGATCTCTTTTCAATAACTCAGTCAATATATTATATGATTCCGGTGCAACCCATTGTTTTATAGCACAAGCATGTGTAGATCGGTTGGGACTAGCATTATCTGAGCTATCCGAGCCGATAACTTTTTTAACTGCTGCCAAGGGTCGGGTCCAGACCTAATCATTGTGTGAAAATTGTCTACTTGTCATAGGGGATAGAAATTTTGTTGTAAAATTTATTTGCTTGCCTATGAGAAGTATGGACATTGTTCTGGGCCACAAATGCTTTTGCACTTAGTGCTTCTGCACTATCCTGCGCTGAAGATTTATAACCCCACAATGGAAGCACCTCAATTCATACCTCTGCTCCAAAACTTCTATGACATCATGCTTTGTCACAATTCACATGGAGCACATGGCCACATGCATAAGGAGGCGCCCACCATTAACATCATCATGAAATGCTATTCACCTAAAGACATATGGCCTTACATAATTGGACCTCTTCTTATGGAAATGTGCTGAACTCAATCTCCTTATCTAAAGATCATAAAAGCAACCATGGTTAAGCCTCCTTAGGTTAACTTGGTTTTCAAGCAAACCCTCAAGCAAAGGAAATCTCCAAGGCTATAAAAAGGGCTCCCACTTCTCACTTGAAGAGCATCGCATATCTCACTTGATAATATGTAGATCATACACTTTACTTATATTTTAGTAGTTTCATTTATTGCATTTTATTCAAGTAATTAGTTGTAAGAAGGTGAGGAAGGAATTGACACCCTCTTCCTCCACTTCTTCCTAGATAGACGAAGGAATCAGTGCTTCTGCACCAATCAGAATTCATGCAAAGGAACATGAATCTGTGTAACTTCTACCCTATTGATATCTTTTATATGATTCATGTTATCATGCTCCTTACAGATTCTCTCTATTATATAATGAGTAACATGAGCAAAATTCCTTTAGTTGAGATGTTCTAAACTTATAATGATCTTTTGAGTAAGTTATTATGCTTCTAAGTGTCGTAGCATTTTGGGTCTTGTGTTATACTACATCCATCTTATTTTAAGGTTGATCTCTTACAATAAGTAAATTTATATTCATAGACATGGTTTATAATTAGAAATTAAGACTAATAAGGGCGAGTGTTTTAATAAAGGCTTTGTTAAACTTGTTTAATAAAGAAACTGTGTTATAACCATGTTAAGTCCTAGACATAGGATAACATAGTCCTCAGGGTGAAACAGTGGGAACTTCAAAGGCAGGAGTGAACTTATTTAGCAAGCCCAGACATGGGAAGCTTGTAACAAAACTCTGAAGAAAGTAGCTGACAAGCACACACTTATGCAACTGCACTCAATGCTATTGCACTTGATGCTTCTGCACTTGATGCTTCTGCATCACTAAAAACATAGAAACTCTCAAAAGAAGCATTATCTAGTAAAGGCATCTCAACTATCTTTCTTAACTGATTTCCTTCATCTTAATTTACATACTTGCATTATGTTTTTACTTAAACTAAAAACCCCAAAATTTTGTGAGTAGAATAGTAGTACTAATTTATATGCTTTCTAAACATACATAAAGTTAATCCAATCCCTATGGGTTCGACCTTTCTTATCATTATATTACTTGTTTGTGACTGTGTATACTTGCACATCTTTTCACACACCACACATGCTGAAGGAGAGGCTCACAACTGGTGGTCTAATGTTCGGAACATGATGGTCACCATGGATACTCCCTAGACTTGGGAACACTTCATGCATATACCAACTATGCCGTCATGGTTTAGCAAGCTTACATAGCTGAAAGTGATTTGAAGAGGTTGTATGCAAGCAGGAAAGTGTTTAATCAGAATAAGAAGAATGATGAATCATCCAACAATCAGATGGGTCCTAGGCACAAATCCAACAAAGGGAAACAAGTTCAGTCGTCGAACTCCTCAAGATTCAGTACATGTTCCAATTGTGGAAAATATCATCAGGGTAAATGTCAGATGGGATCCAACCAGTGTTTCTTCTGCAAGAAAGAGGGTCATTATGCACGGGACTGCCCAGCAAGGGAGAAGAGTTAAGGAGATATCCCTACTGCTGCTACTACTAATGGGAGAGTTTACACCTTGGACGCTCAGAAGGTCACACCATCAGATAATCTACTAAGGGGTACGAGATCTCTTTTTAATAACTTCGTTAGTATTTTATATGATTCGGGTGCAACCCATTGTTTTATATCTCAAATCTGTGTTGAACGGTTGGGATTGGCTTTGACTCCTTTTCCTCAACCAATTTCCATCAAGACTGCTGCTGAGGGTAGTATTCAAACCCAAGCTTTATGTGGAAACTGTCTTCTATCTATCAGAGACAGAAATTTTGTGGTGGATTTCATTTGTTTGCCAATGAAGGGTATGGACGTTGGCCTAGGTATGAGTTGGATGACGGCCAATCATGTGACTATAGATTGTTTCCATCGGACTATCGGTTTCGCCTCCGAGTCAGTGGAGCTACAGCCGACCAATCCTGAAGTTGTTATTTCTTTCACTTCAGCCAGTAATTGTCTGTTTCAAGGCGCAGAAGCTTATGTCATGATGTTGTCTGCATCCACTGAGACAGGTCTAGATTTATCTTCTGTGCAAGTTGTTAATGAATTTCTTGATGTGTTTCCTGATGAAGTCTCTTCGTTACCTCCGGATCGTGAGGTGGAGTTCTCTATAGAGTTGGTTCCGGGCACTGGGCCAATTTCTATAGCTCCATATAGAATGTCACCATTAGGGTAGGGATGTCAAAACGGGCGGCCCGGCCCAGCCCGTTAAGAGAACGCGGGCGCAAAATTCATGCCCTGCCCGCAAAGTGGCGGGCTGGCGGGCTAGCGGGCTGGCGGGCTGACCCGTAAATTTACACTGAATTTAAAAAAAACGCGCTAACGGGCGGTTTGGCCCGCCACAGTGTTTAGCCCGCGGGCTGGCGGGCGAAGCGGGCCGGGCAACGCAGGCTGGCGGGCATCAACACCTTAGCCCTAACCGCCTTTTTTTGGTGGGCCAACGGGCCGGCCCCGGCGGGCCAAGCCCATTTTGACATCCCTACATTAGAGTTGAAAGAGTTGAAAGTTCAATTGGAAGAGTTAATTTCCAAACAGTTTATCCGGCCGAGTGCCTCACCATGGGGTGCTCCAGTGTTACTTGTCAAGAAGAAGGACGGAAGTATGAGGTTGTGCATTGACTACTGTCAGTTGAATAAGGTGACTATTAAGAACAAGTACCCTCTACCGAGGATTGATGATTTTCTAGACCAATTGAGGGGAGCTGCAGTATTTTCAAAGATTGATTTAAGGTTCGGCTATCACCAAACCAGGGTTCGAGCTTTGGACATCCCGAAGACCACTTTCCGTACGAGGTATGGACACTACGAATTTGTAGTGATGCCCTTTGGTTTGACCAATGCTCCAGCCATATTCATGGACTATATGAATCGGATTTTTAATCCCTATCTGGATCAGTTTGTTGTGGTGTTCATTGATGACATCTTGGTATACTCTAAGACAATTGAGGAGCATGTGCAACACCTCCGAATTGTTCTGAACGTACTCCGGGAGAAGAAGTTGTACGCTAAGCCATCCAAATGTGATTTTTGGATGCCCGAAGTTAGGTTTCTGGGCCATGTAATATCTCAGGCTGGTGTTGCAGTGGATCCCAGTAAGATTGAAGCTGTGGTAGACTAGAAACAACCGTCTACGGTTACTGAGGTGAGAAGTTTCTTGGGATTAGCTGGGTATTATCGGAGATTCATTCAAGGATTTTCCCAGCCGGTTCTTCCACTCACTCGGTTAACTCGCAAGGGTCAGCCGTTTGTGTGGGACTCAGATTGTGATGATTGTTTTGCGGAATTAAAGAATCGTTTGACTTCTGCACCTGTCCTGATTCTTCTAGATCCGTCCGTAGGATTCCAAATCTATTGTGATGCATCTGGTAAGGGTTTAGGATGTGTTCTAATGCAGAATCAACAAGTAGTTGCTTATGCCTCCAGACAGTTGAAACCGCATGACGAGAATTATCCAACTCATGATTTAGAGTTGGCAGTGATCGTGTTTGCTCTAAAGATTTAGAGACATTACCTGTATGGGTCTCGTTTCGAAGTCTTTAGCGACCACAAGAGCCTGAAGTATTTGTTTGACCAGAAGGAGTTGAACAATAGACAGAGGAGATGGGTAGAGTTTCTGAAGGATTATGATTTTGAATTGAAGTACCATCCTGGTAAGGCTAATGTTGTGGCCGATGCTTTGAGCAGAAAGTCCATCCACACCGTAGAGTTGATGATGCACGAGATGACATTGTTGGAATCGTTTAGAGACCTTAATTTGAAAGTGAATCCAAGAAGGAACAGGTTGGTGTTGAGCCATATTCAGATTTCAAGTTCCTTGAGAAATTTGATTCGCTCAGCCCAAGAGGTTGATTTAGAACTGCAAGTGCAGAAGAGGTTGCCAAACTACACCGAAGATGGCGATGGTGTGATTTGTTTTGATGGTAGAGTCTGTGTGCCGAATGACAAGAGCATTAAGAGGCAGATTTTAGAAGAGGCTCATAAAAATCAGTTCTCAATACATCCTGGGTCTACCAAGATGTATCGAGATCTGAAGCAGTTGTATTGGTGGCCAGGTATGAAAGTGGAGGTTGCAGAGTTTGTGTCTCGATGCTTGACTTGCCAAAGGGTCAAGATAGAGCACCAGAAGCCGGGCGACCAATTGCAGCCGTTGAATGTGCCAGACTGGAAATGGGAAAGCATTTCTATGGATTTTGTAATGGGATTGCCACGGTCCCGAGCCGGAAATGATTCTATTTGGGTAGTGGTGGATCGCTTGACCAAGTCCGCCCATTTCATTTCGGTGCGTTCGAATCACAAAGTTGCTAAGTTAGCAGATGAGTATCTCAAGAATATTGTGAAGTTTGATAAACTCCAATTTAGTGCATTTTTTATAGATATCTTTGGGCCATTTTTGGAGCAATTATTATTATCTAAATAAATAAGTGACTCAAATTGCTATTTATTTTGTAGGAAAGAAGATAAATAAAGAAGTTGTTTCAATGAGTTGTTTGAAGCAAAATAGGGGTGTCGTTAAAAAAAAATGTTGCATAGGCTGGTCCATTTTAAACAAAGAAGTTGAGGCCCAATTTAATAGCCAAAAAGGAAATTGCCGTGAGTGTGAAATTGGTGATCACGTTACCTACCTAGGCAATATAAAAGGATATATTTGGATAATTAAAAGGGGGAGGAGAGGAACAGGAGCCGTGGAGAAGAAAAAGTCGCGCACGCACAGTAGCCGCACACAGTAGCGCCGGCATAGTGGAGGAGGAAGATTTGGTACTCGTTCTTGACACCGTGAGAGAGCTTTGGAGCAGAAAAAGGAGACTGAAGACTCAGAATAATAATTTCTCTAATTTTCGGGTTATTTTTATCTCTGTAATTCATGACTCTAATTTCTATTTTATTGTTCTTTATGATTTTGGATAGCTAAATCATCTTCTAGGGTCTAGGTGGATCTTGCTTGATTAGAGAGCTTTTTATGTTCTAATTTCTGGTTTGAATTCCTGTTTTTATTTTAATTAATATTGTCCTATTGTTTTTATCACATGATTAGGATTAGCTACCCTTTGCATGTTTATAATCAATTAGTTGATCAGCGACCGTACTGCAATTAGTTGGTGGACCTATAGGATAATTGGGGCTATAATTAGGGCATGACCAAACCATAATTTAGTCTTCCAATCATTCAACCTTTTTGCTCTTTATGCTTTTCCTGAATTTAAATTCTTGCATGACCAAACGAGGGTTAATTTAGGAAAAAGAATATTAATCGCGAATGACCAAACGGATTAATAGTTTTAGTAAAGGAATTGGTAATTAAGTAAAATAAGGCGATTCAGGTAGGATTAGACATAGGGGGAATCGAAGCTTGCAAGTGAAACCGTGACTGTAACGCCCCAAAATAATTAAGTATTTATTAAATTAAATTACTAAGGTATTTCTTTGAATAGTTATAATAAAATAATAGGAGGATGTTTAATAAACTAAGTGAGTAGTATTTTATGGTGTTATGGAGTAGTGTTTAGTAATTAAATGGGAGGTGTGTTAATTAAATTAGGGGAATAGTAGAAGTAAATGGAGGGGGGTGTAATAAGAACCAAGGCCCATTAGTGAGGGAAAAGAAATGAAATTAATGAAAGAATGGAAGAAAGAAAGATGGGCCGTGAGAGTGAGGAGAATTAAAAGAAAGGAATTAGAATTGAAATTGGGGAAGGAAAATCAGAAAGAAGGCAGCGTGAAAACACAGAGAGAAGAAAGAGAGGAGGGAACCGAAGGGGAGAGAAAGAAAGAGGGGAACCGAGAGAGGAAGAGAACGGCGTGAAGAGAGAAGAGGGAAAGAATCGCGGCGGCTGGGAGGAGAGGAGGAGCAGAATCGCGGCGGCTGGGAGGGGAGAGACAGAATCGCGAACTGAGAGAGTGTTCGCGACCTTCAGCAAAGGGAGGGGAGAAGAAATTGTCTTCATCTTGGCTTAGGTGAGTTGTCTTTGACCCTTTTTCCTTCCATTTTTCCTTCCCTTTCTAGTGGTGGCCTCAATCATTCTTGTTCCATTGTTGTTGTTTACCCATGGCTAATGGAAGCCACTGTCGCGTGAGAGGAGAGGAAAGGAGCTGCTGCCTCTTTCGTTTTTGTGGCTTAGGAGTGACTGAATTCGTCAATTATCAAGGTTAGGGGGCTCTCCTTTACTTATATAATAGCTTATATGATTTGTATTATGTGTGGGTTAGGTGTTAGGAGAGTTGGATGGTTAGATTTTAGTGTTATTTCCTTGATTGAAGTTGAGCATGATTCACATGTGAAATGTGATGTGGTGGTGTTGAAAATAGACTATGTATGTATATTGTGTTGAAGGTAAAACCCTAAGTTGGGTAGTATTTGATGAAATATGATGTGAGAAATGTTGTTGTATTAATTTTGGTGTTGGTGGCCTATGTTTGGATTTGATGAAATTATGGAGTATGTGTTGAAATGAATTAAATATGTTTAGGTGTTGATGAGGTGTTGTTGATATAGCGTAGTTTGAGTGTTGAAAGGTATTGTTGATGCGTGTTGTATGCGCTTGTACACGATGGTTGTGGGTGAGGCGTGGCACGATGTGGCCTTATGCCCACTTTGGGGCGCGCTTCAATGTGTGTTGCGTGATTGTGTGAGAAATAATCATTTATAAATAGAAATTGTGTCTGGACTGGTATTACAGGTGAATATATTATTTTGGAATGTCCGTATTTCAGAGGAAACTCTGCCGGATTTTTGTTAGAACTCTGATATGTAGCTGTCGAGATGTAAGTATGTGTGAGTCGAATTGTAGGCCTAAGTGCCAAAGCGGTGATGTAGGCCTAAGTGCCAAAGCGGTGATGTAGGCCTAAGTGCCAAAGCGGTGATGTAGGCCTAAGTGCCAAAGCGGTGATGCGGGCTTCGGCCAAAGCAGTGATGATGACGTTGTTGTGTTGATTGTGGTGTTGGTGTTGAGGTACCATGATTGTTGTTGTTGTTGTTTGGTGATGTCTCGTGGTGAGTATGAGTTGAGGTGCTATAGATGATGATACGTGTTTGTTATTGAGCAGTAGTGTTTCTTGGAGTTTGTGAAGTAAATATATATGTTGACCTTGTTGTGAATTGGTGTTTAGTTGCCTTCCTCAATATAATGCTTATCATATTTACTATTATTTATGTAAAGAGACTCACCCTACTGCTTTTATGTTGCCTCTTATGTCGGCAACGTGCAGGTGATAGCGAGTGAAGGTGATCTAGTACCTTCCTTCTAGTTGGTCGAGTCAGCTCTGATACGTAGCACCTGGGGGGGCGATTTACTAGCTGTTTAAGCCTTATATCATGTGACACTGTTGGATTTTGTACTAATATTGTTACAACTAAGTTTTGGAAATTATTACTTTTGAACCGCTGCGTGTTGATAAACCATTCTTTGTAGATTTTTGAGTCACTTGAGGGTTCGCCCCATTTTATAGAAAGCTACGTATTATGATTTTGAAATGATGAATTTTATTATCAATTGTGTATGATGGAACTGAAGTAAGTGTAACATCCCGTTGGATGAAGTGAAAAAAAAAAAATAATAATAATTTTCGAACTCTGATATTTCAATTTAAATTGCCGGGTAGAAATGGGGTGTTACATTAGTGGTATCAGAGCTGTTCGGTCTGTCCGGTCAGGTTGTCAAGTCAGTATTGTTGTTTACCTCTGACTATTGCTTGTTTTGCAGTGATAAGCTAAGGTGGCAAGTAAGTCGTGTACTTTTCCTTGCTTGTTTTGTGTTCTGAGATGTTGTTGCACGGTGATAGGTATACTGCGGTATGATGTGATTCATTGTTGCGTGCCTCTTGCTTATGCATGTGCTTGTCCCTTGTCGGGAGTGTGTCTGGTTAATTGTTTGGATAATTATTGGTGTGGTAGTTTATGCATGAGTGTTGACTTCTATTGGTGATATCATAGGCCTATGGCCATTATTGATTGATGATGAGGGCCTATGCCCTGGAGCTATACGCTCAACGCGCTGGGAGTTCTGCTCCGAGAGAGTACAGTATCGATGAGAGAAGTACTCATTTACGAAGTGGTATAGTACAGTATCGATGAGAGAAGTACCATACCGGATGTGTCACAGTATCGTAGAGAGAAGTGACCATGTAGTACAGTATCGATGAGAGAAGTACCCATTTTACGAGTTGGTATAGTACAGTATCGATGAGAGAAGTACCATACCGGATGTGTCACAGTATCGCAGAGAGAAGTGACCATGTAGTACAGTATCGATGAGAGAAGTACTACGCGAGTGCAGTATCGGCGAGAGAAGCCCAATATTTTGTTAAGTGTGAATTTAGATTGACGGTGGTTTTGTTACCTTAATTAATTGGTTGGACGAGTAGGAGGGACTGATCACCCCAAGAACTCATCACCAGTGAAAGAGGCGGCAATAATTCTTTGTGATTATCACTATTTTGAAAACGAACTAGTTTTGTTTTGATTGATTAGAGGGATAAAATCTTGGAGTCTGTTTTATTCTACTTAATTAACTTGTTACGTTATTCCCAATGTGCAATGTTGTGGATATGCTTAGTATGGATTGGCACGTATTGCATGTTGATTATAAAGATTTTATTTCTCTTCTATATGAAATAAATTATGATATATGAATATTAATCGATGAAGGAAACGGTTTAACGAACGTGGTTAGTAATGGCTTGCACTTTGCAAAAATAATTTTTTTCTACAAACGATGTTTTTGCTTCTATTTCTTCTAATAAGAGTTTAGAATTACTTTGAAAGTTGTACTAGGAATCAATGTTGGTGATGATGCAATATCTATAAATATTTTCCTTGTTGGGCATGAATAGGTGATTGTTGATTTCTAATTACTTGATGAAACGCTGCCTTGTAAATACTTTTGTGGATTTATCCAAGTGAGTCCACTAAATTAAATATTACATGTGTAGCTATATATAAATGGTGGTTGTATTCTTGTAATTAGAGTCTAGGACTCATATAGGAGCTTAAGGGAATTATACTTGGTGTATAAAACTAGAGCAAATTAAAATATAAGAGTCTTTGTGTTTGTGCCTTGATGATTGCCTTGTTGAATTACGTGTTCTGGTTGATTTCCTCAAGATATGGCAAACCGCGTGAAATTGAATAAGCATGTTCTGATGTTCAATTCTATTTTCTTAAACTTGTTTGATGACCATGTTTGTTTCTATGGGTCGCCTTTTTAAAATAGAAATGTTTCTTAGAATACATATGTTGTTTTCATACCCTTGTTGAACCATTAGTAGAATGGAAATAGATAGTTGAGGAATATAAGAAATGAACGAGAATTAGAACCTTGAATTTAGAAACCTACCAAACTAGTGAGCTCATGTGTTTGTTGGAATATTTTAGGAATGACGACGCTTAAACGAATTATGAGTATGCGTGATGTTTTTGACCTCACTTTGATGATCTTTGAATGCTAATAACATGATTAAAGGATTACGAATATGTATAAATACTTTTGTATTCCATTTCAATGAATTGAATTATTGGGAGTTGGTTTGGTGTTTGATAATAGGATTTAAGGTTTTATGAACAAATATGATGATACTTCTAGGAGGCTAGATTCGGAATGATTAATACATGTGAAAAGTAGAATACTCGATTTAGTTTTCTCCTACATGAAAAAGATTGTACTAAGTGCATGTTAACGGAATTGACTTTTGAAATACCTTTGTAAATTTCTCTAAGTGGATTAATTAAATTAAATGTTGCATGCAAAATATGGTGCTTGTATGATGTTTGATAATATGCATGAACTAATGATGTTGAAAAGTGAGGTTTGAGCTGCTGGTGTCTCGGTGTTGTTGTGGAATGTGTTGCGGGCTAGGCACCAAGTGCCGTGTGCCCTTCGTACAGTTGTAAGTGTTGTACCTCGGTGTGATGGTGTTGAGTCTTGGGTGTGTGTCACGGCTAGGTCAATTGTCTAGGCGTACCCTTGACGTGTTGTATATATGAGTGTATATGTATGATGGTTGTTTATTCCTTATTAGGATCTAGGATGCTTGCAATAATTTCATTAGAGATAGACTCTATGTGTGGGGTATTAAAGTGTTGGATTAGGTATGTTAGGGATTAATAATGAATTTCTAGTTTATATTTGAGAAGCTTAGAAACTAGATGCTAAATAAGTTGTTTTGGCGGGTGGATTTGATCAATCTAGGAATAAGGAATTTGTTGTTGATGCGCGAGGTGTATTGAGGATCCGGGGTAGAATTTGTGTTCCTAACAATGTGGATATTAAGAAGGCAAATTTTGAAGGGAGTCGTAGGAGTAAGCTGAGTATTATCCAGGAGTTGCGAAAATGTATCAGAGTGCGCAGCGAAATGGAGATCGTGAGGTGAGAATTTTCAGAGGTCAGGAGATAATCTTAAGTGAAAGTAGTTTGGTTGGAAGCGGTTTGTGAGAGTGTGACTTGGGAGTTGGAAAGTAAGATGAAGGAGGCGTATCCGGAGTTGTTCGATTCAGGTAATTTCGAGGACGAAATTCTTTAAGTGGGGGAGAGTTGTAACGCCCCAAAATAATTAAGTATTTATTAAATTAAATTACTAAGGTATTTCTTTGAATAGTTATAATAAAATAATAGGAGGATGTTTAATAAACTAAGTGAGTAGTATTTTATGGTGTTATGGAGTAGTGTTTAGTAATTAAATGGGAGGTGTGTTAATTAAATTAGGGGAATAGTAGAAGTAAATGGAGGGGGGTGTAATAAGAACCAAGGCCCATTAGTGAGGGAAAAGAAATGAAATTAATGAAAGAATGGAAGAAAGAAAGATGGGCCGTGAGAGTGAGGAGAATTAAAAGAAAGGAATTAGAATTGAAATTGGGGAAGGAAAATCAGAAAGAAGGCAGCGTGAAAACACAGAGAGAAGAAAGAGAGGAGGGAACCGAAGGGGAGAGAAAGAAAGAGGGGAACCGAGAGAGGAAGAGAACGGCGTGAAGAGAGAAGAGGGAAAGAATCGCGGCGGCTGGGAGGAGAGGAGGAGCAGAATCGCGGCGGCTGGGAGGGGAGGAGGAGCAGAATCGCGAACTGAGAGAGTGAAGGGAGTAGGGTGCGCGCGACCTTCCAGCAAAGGGGAGGGGAGAAGAAATTGTCTTCATCTTGGCTTAGGTGAGTTGTCTTTGACCCTTTTTCCCTTCCATTTTTCCTTCCCTTTCTAGTGGTGGCCTCAATCATTCTTGTTCCATTGTTGTTGTTTACCCATGGCTAATGGAAGCCACTGTCGCGTGAGAGGAGAGGAAAGGAGCTGCTGCCTCTTTCGTTTTTGTGGCTTAGGAGTGACTGAATTCGTCAATTATCAAGGTTAGGGGGCTCTCCTTTACTTATATAATAGCTTATATGATTTGTATTATGTGTGGGTTAGGTGTTAGGAGAGTTGGATGGTTAGATTTTAGTGTTATTCCCTTGATTGAAGTTGAGCATGATTCACATGTGAAATGTGATGTGGTGGTGTTGAAAATAGACTATGTATGTATATTGTGTTGAAGGTAAAACCCTAAGTTGGGTAGTATTTGATGAAATATGATGTGAGAAATGTTGTTGTATTAATTTTGGTGTTGGTGGCCTATGTTTGGATTTGATGAAATTATGGAGTATGTGTTGAAATGAATTAAATATGTTTAGGTGTTGATGAGGTGTTGTTGATATAGCGTAGTTTGAGTGTTGAAAGGTATTGTTGATGCGTGTTGTATGCGCTTGTACACGATGGTTGTGGGTGAGGCGTGGCACGATGTGGCCTTATGCCCACTTTGGGGCGCGCTTCAATGTGTGTTGCGTGATTGTGTGAGAAATAATCATTTATAAATAGAAATTGTGTCTGGACTGGTATTACAGGTGAATATATTATTTTGGAATGTCCGTATTTCAGAGGAAACTCTGCCGGATTTTTGTTAGAACTCTGATATGTAGCTGTCGAGATGTAAGTATGTGTGAGTCGAATTGTAGGCCTAAGTGCCAAAGCGGTGATGTAGGCCTAAGTGCCAAAGCGGTGATGTAGGCCTAAGTGCCAAAGCGGTGATGTAGGCCTAAGTGCCAAAGCGGTGATGCGGGCTTCGTCCAAAGCAGTGATGATGACGTTGTTGTGTTGATTGTGGTTGTTGGTGTTGAGGTACCATGATTGTTGTTGTTGTTGTTTGGTGATGTCTCGTGGTGAGTATGAGTTGAGGTGCTATAGATGATGATACGTGTTTGTTTATTGAGCAGTAGTGTTTCTTGGAGTTTGTGAAGTAAATGATATATGTTGACCTTGTTGTGAATTGGTGTTTAGTTGCCTTCCTCAATATAATGCTTATCATATTTACTATTATTTATGTAAAGAGACTCACCCTACTGCTTTTATGTTGCCTCTTATGTCGGCAACGTGCAGGTGATAGCGAGTGAAGGTGATCTAGTACCTTCCTTCTAGTTGGTCGAGTCAGCTCTGATACGTAGCACCTGGGGGGCGATTTACTAGCTGTTTAAGCCTTATATCATGTGACACTGTTGGATTTTGTACTAATATTGTTACAACTAAGTTTTGGAAATTATTACTTTTGAACCGCTGCGTGTTGATAAACCATTCTTTGTAGATTTTTGAGTCACTTGAGGGTTCGCCCCATTTGAAATGATGAATTTTATTATCAATTGTGTATGATGGAACTGAAGTAAGTGTAACATCCCGTTGGATGAAGTGAAAAAAAAAATAATAATAATAATTTTCGAACTCTGATATTTCAATTTAAATTGCCGGGTAGAAATGGGGTGTTACAGTGACCCTAGACCTCTCTCCATTTATTAAATCTAGTATTTTAATTCTAGTTATTTAGTTATTTCTATTTTGTTTCTATAATCATCAAACTATTGGTTCGTCTAAACAATAAATAATCTCGATTAGTTTGGTACTTGTTAATTAATCCCTGTGGATACGATAATCTTTTATACTACTTCTGCGAAAGAGTACACTTGCTCTAAGTGTGTTTTTAACGCAACAAGTTTTTGGCGCCGTTGCCGGGGATTAATTTAGCAATATTAAACGAAAAAGATTTTTATTGCTTTAGATATTTTTTTTATGCACTAGTTTTATTTTTTTCATTTATCTTATTGAAAAAAAAATACAAAAAAAAAAGCTGCTAATACTTTCCCAAGAGACCGCTGCAGTTCACCTTTTTTGCAGATAAAAGTTTAAATCATGGTTAAGACAATTGGAGATTACATTAGAGAGGCAGAGGCACAAAGAAATTTAGAGAAGTCATATTGGTATATGTCTCAATGCCAGATTCAAATTTCTCCTCCTCCTTATGAACCTTATTCAGACTATTGGGATGACTATGAGCCACCTCCTTATTCCTCCCACTGGGATAATTATGAGTCACTACAAGTGCAAAGGCAAGAGGAGGAAAAGTCGGATGTCAATGAGGTCTTGGCCAAAGTTATGCAGCAGACACTTGAAAATTTTGAAAGCCTGAATGGTCAAATCTCAAGTCTCATTGCTTTGTTATCTCAAGAGGCCCAAGAAACTCCTTCACAAACTAAGTCGACCCAAAATAAAGAAGCTGAGCAATACAAAAAAAAGTATTCCTACGAGAGATGAAGTTGTCTCCATGGAATATAATTTGGATGAAGAAGCTCTCAAGAAAGATGAGGAGACTCCTACTGAAGGGAGTCAAATCAAAATAGTAGCTCCTACTGAAGGGAGTCATATTGAAAAAAAAGATCCTATTAATGAGAGCGGTTGTGAGGAGAATGAGAAAGATCCATTGGTTCTAGATTTGGAGAAAGAGGAGAAAGCGCCCATTTTTGGGCAAATTGTTTTAACCATTGGGGATTCTGTGATTGAGGTTCACCGGGGAAAGGTAACTTTAAGGAGTGGTAAAGAAGATGATGTTATTAAAGCTTTAAATTCCAATGAAAATTTCTCTTCTTTAACTTCTCCTTATTTTGATGATGTGGTTGAAACTAACATTTTTTGTGAATTAAAGATGCAGGACCTTTTGAAAAAAAATCTTATTTTGCAGGATCCTAGCATAGTGGTGGATGGAGATAAAATAAAAATTTCACCATCCTTTGAAGTTCATCCACCACGTGGAAAAAGAAAGAATAATGTGAGCCACATTGTTAGAAAGCTAAGAAGGTGTACTGCGTTAGATGTAAAATTTGCTCTTGGAGAGCCCCCAGATTGAGCATCAACTATAGTCAGGCTCACGACGTTAAACAAGCGCTTCGCAGGAGGCAACCTGTGTTTTATTTTCAGTTATTTTTACTTTTAATTTGTTTCATTTTGTTTTTAGGAATAAGCTCAGACTGCAAGCTCTCTCAGGGAAGTCACTCTTGCTCTCTCATTTATTTATTTTTGTGCCAATTTGATATTTTGCATTGAGGACCATGCTTTAGGCTAGTGAGGGGGAGGAGAGTTTAACTTTGTCAATTCATCTCTATTAATGCATATACCCACTACATATGTTGATAGCATTTTTTTCTGGCTAGTTTTGGATATAGAAACTGAAAAAAAAACTAGAGATTTTGCCTCTAGGGGATCCCATAATTAATTTACTTGACAGACTTGTGCTTAATTGTAACTGTGAGGTTGTCCTTAGGAAGCTGATAATTAGCATTGTGCCTGTTGAGTACTTTTTGTGAACTAGCTTCTAAATGTGAGATCTGAGCCTTCATAAGGGGATTGATACTAAATCATAAATTTTTACCCCTTTTCTTTCTATGAGTGTGTTTCCAATTTGCTACATTCTAGAATTTGTCTTTTGACCATTTCAAGACGAAAATTGATTTGCATCATGTAAAAAGATTTGGGTAATTTAGGTATTTTTCTGGCCTCAAAGTTGTTTGTTGAATTTATCCCTTAGTTGCCCCATTTGAGCTTAATTGTTATATTTTTTTTCTTTGGTACCCTGATATAATTTTTCTTTTTTGTTTGTGGTAACCATTTGGAATTAAATGTGGAGCAACTATTGAAAATTACAATTTCGTCCTATATTTTTAGTTGTCTATATTGTTAGGACTGAAACTTTGTCCTATACTTTAGTTGTCTACCTGGTCGGAAAAAAAATTGTGAATCATGTACTTACCTTTTCCTCCAAAAAAAAAAATGAAAAAAAAATAGGAAGAAAATTTGAAAAAAAAAAGGAAAGCAAGAAGGAGGAAAAGGCACATCAAAAGAATGAAAGAGCCAAAGGGCAAATCAAAAGAAAGAAAAAAGAGTCTACTCAAGAGCAAAAAGCAAATAAAAAAGAGTCGACTCAATAGAAAAAATTGAAGAATGGAAGTGACATTAATGTGGAGTTTGGACAAAAATTGTAAAATAGATAGGAGCTTCATATTTGGTTTCAAATGTTACTATTTATTTCTTGTTTTTTTAGCCCTTTGATTATCCGTTCCTTCTTATTTCCTACCCTGCATGAATTCACCCTGACCCCATTACAACCCATGAAACCCCATCTTTTGCATGCATGTGAACTATTTAGTGGAGATTTGGTCAAATTACAAGCTTATGGTAATGTGCATTTTGTGGAAACTTGAGTGTGTATTTCCCTAGTCCCTAAACACTTAGAGAGATGGTGAGCGAGTGCCTTTGTTCACAAAAATGTATTCCTCAGGGACATAAGCCTCTAATTGGGCAACCTTTTGACACTTTATATGTGCTATATTGTTTATTGTCTGTCATTGTGCTTCTAACCTGAGATTCCTTATGTGGCTGTCTCTATTACTTGTTTGAAAATTTTATTGAGCCGGGAAATTTGCTTGAGGACAAGCAAGAGTTAAGTGTGGGGGAGTTGATAAACTCCAATTTAGTGCATTTTTATAGATATCTTTGGGCCATTTTTGGAGCAATTATTATTATCTAAATAAATAAGTGACTCAAATTGCTATTTATTTTGTAGGAAAGAAAATAAATAAAGAAGTTGTTTCAATGAGTTGTTTGAAGCAAAATAGGGGTGTCGTTAAAAAAAATGTTGCATAGGCTGGTCCATTTTAAACAAAGAAGTTGAGGCCCAATTTAATAGCCAAAAAGGAAATTGCCGTGAGTGTGAAATTGGTGATCACGTTACCTACCTAGGCAATATAAAAGGATATATTTGGATAATTAAAAGGGGGAGGAGAGGAACAGGAGCCGTGGAGAAGAAAAAGTCGCGCACGCACAGTAGCCGCACACAGTAGCGCCGGCATAGTGGAGGAGGAAGATTTGGTACTCGTTCTTGACACCGTGAGAGAGCTTTGGAGCAGAAAAAGGAGACTGAAGACTCAGAATAATAATTTCTCTAATTTTCGGGTTATTTTTATCTCTGTAATTCATGACTCTAATTTCTATTTTATTGTTCTTTATGATTTTGGATAGCTAAATCATCTTCTAGGGTCTAGGTGGATCTTGCTTGATTAGAGAGCTTTTTATGTTCTAATTTCTGGTTTGAATTCCTGTTTTTATTTTAATTAATATTGTCCTATTGTTTTTATCACATGATTAGGATTAGCTACCCTTTGCATGTTTATAATCAATTAGTTGATCAGCGACCGTACTGCAATTAGTTGGTGGACCTATAGGATAATTGGGGCTATAATTAGGGCATGACCAAACCATAATTTAGTCTTCCAATCATTCAACCTTTTTGCTCTTTATGCTTTTCCTGAATTTAAATTCTTGCATGACCAAACGAGGGTTAATTTAGGAAAAAGAATATTAATCGCGAATGACCAAACGGATTAATAGTTTTAGTAAAGGAATTGGTAATTAAGTAAAATAAGGCGATTCAGGTAGGATTAGACATAGGGGGAATCGAAGCTTGCAAGTGAAACCATGACCCTAGACCTCTCTCCATTTATTAAATCTAGTATTTTAATTCTAGTTATTTAGTTATTTCTATTTTGTTTCTATAATCATCAAACTATTGGTTCGTCTAAACAATAAATAATCTCGATTAGTTTGGTACTTGTTAATTAATCCCTGTGGATACGATAATCTTTTATACTACTTCTGCGAAAGAGTACACTTGCTCCAAGTGTGTTTTTAACGCAACAAAGTTGCATGGAATTCCTACAAGCATCATCTGTGATCGTGATCCCAAGTTTACATCACGATTCTGGAGAGCATTGAATATGGTGTTGGGTACAACGGTGTGTGTTAGCACCGCTTACCACCCGCAGACGGATGGGCAGACTGAGAGGACAATTCAGACTTTGGAGGATATGTTGAGAGCATGTGTAGTTGACAGTGGAGGCCGGTGGGAGGATCATCTTCCATTAGTGGAATTCTCATACAACAACAGTTACCATTCTAGTATCAAGATGGCTCCATATGAAGCATTATATGGAAGAAAGTGTAGAACACCTTTGTGTTGGTGGGATGTAGGTGAGCAAAGATTGTTGGGTCCTGATTTAGTTCGTGAGACTACGGAGAAGATCCGTCAGATAAGAGAAAGGATGAAGATTGCTCAGAGTCGGCAAAAGAGTTACGCCGACAAAAGAAGAAGACCATTGGAATTTGAAGAAGGGGATCATGTATTTCTGAGACTTTCTCCGACTATTGGTACCGGTATTGCATTGCGAGCGAAGAAGCTCAGTCCTCGGTATGTCGGACCTTTCCAAATTATCGAGCGAGTTGGGCCAGTAGCGTATCGCATATTGCATTACCTCCAGCATTGTCTAGATTACATGATGTGTTTCATGTATCGCAACTGAGGAAGTATATCCCCGATCCGAGTCAACCGTTAAGTTATGAGACAATTGACATCAGACCGGATTTATCTTACCAGCCTACTCCAGTCAGAATCATCGAACGTGGCGAGAAAACGCTCCGGACGAGATCAATTCCAATTGTCTAGGTGCTTTGGGACGGTGCATCACCCGACGAAGCGACATGGGAAGTAGAGGAGAACATGCGGGTGAAATATCCCCATCTGTTCGATTGATGTACGTTTTGTCAATTTTGAGGACAAAATTTTAAAAGTTGGGGTGATTGTAACATCCCCTAATTAGCTAATTTAATTTATTTAAATTAGCAAAGAGGTTAAAGTGAATTATTAGCTAAATGGAATATTTAGCACAAGAGGTGATCATAAATTAGGTAATGTTGAAATAAATAAAACCATAGTAGTGCATAATTAAAATATTATGTTAAGTAATTAGGATTTAGCTAAGTTCATTGGATTAGGCCACGTCTTAGTAGTATTAGAGGAGTAAGTCACTGAAGGATATTTTGGTCTTTACACCCCTTTAAGTGATGACACAGCTGAACCAAACCCCACCCCAACCCAAACACTCCCTCATTTGTGTCATTCAGAAAACAAAGAAAGAATAAGGAGAGAGGGAGGAGAGAAAATCGAGAAGGGAAAAGAAGGAGTGGGGGGGGGGGGGGGTTCTTGATTTCAGCTTGCATGTAAGATATATTCACATCATTCTTCCCCATTTTTAGTTCTCTTCACATTGGTACCAATTTTGACAACTCATTCATTTCCTTTCTCATTTCGCCATTGTTGGGTTTTTTAAGCTCAAATGACCAAGTGGAACCAACACCCTTGCATGTTGAAGTAGAATCACCAAAGCTAGCATTCAAAGTTCAGTAATCAATACTAGAGCTCATACTCAAGCCACATTGCTGTTTTGGGTCGTTTGAAATCATTCGAGGGGATTTGAGTTTGAGTTGTGGTGAGAAGTTCGAATTTGGGGCGAGTTCGTGACATTTTGGAGCGGTTGAGTTCACGGGGTTTCGTTATTTGTGATTTTCATCACAATACGGTGAGTTCTATACTCGCTTAGGAACGTTTTGATATTGAGTCGTTAAATTTCTGAAACAAAATCTTTAAAATACGCTTTGTGAAAATTAGCAACGAAACCGTTTTTATCGAAAAACCGTAAATGGTAAATTGTGTGAATTGATGAAATTGTTGATTGATGACATGTATTGTTTGATTGTTTAATCGCTTTCACTGGACTGGAATAATAGTCGTTATGTTAGGATATCGACCGGAACGAAATTGGAATCGAAACGGACTTGGAAAAATGACACAAAACTGGAAAACTGGCCACTGTCAAGGACGCACGGATCGCGCCTCACAAGGGCACAGGTCGTGCGCCTGGTTCGGTATCAACTTGAAAATTAATTTTTGACACAGAATGGGTCGTGCGCCCTTGGGCACGAACCGGGCGCGACCTACGCAAACCAGCTTTTTACAATTTTAGAACACGCACGGATCGTGCGCCTGGGTGGCACGGACCGTGCACCCTGTAACGTTTTCAAACTAAGTTTTTTTTGATAGGCACGGGTCGTGCGCCTCTGGAGTACGGACCGTGCGGATCCTTCTGTTACCCTAATTCAAAGTCCTTTTTATCCGTTCCAAACGATTTCGATTCCTTTCCGATTGATTCCCCAATGCTTCCCAAGATTGGGAACACACTTATGCTATGAAATTAAGGAAGTTTGAGGTAAACCTCATAAGTTATACATGTTAAGGAAAACCGTACATTAGTAAGACGCGAGTGTACACATGTTAATTCATACAAGACAAAATACCTTCCCTTGAGGAAGGGTAGACGGTACATGAACGAATTCTAGACGGCCCAATGCGGGTACATGTATATATATATATATATATATATATATATATATATATATATATATATATATATATATATATATATAATATAATTGAGATCAAGGGTGACGACCCTTAGAGGATTAGCATACTAGGGGAGGGGAAGTCATGAGCCCCAAAACCTAGACTCAAAAGGTTTCGCCCACTAGTAATAGCAGGATGGGTTCACCGAAAGCCAAAGAAGTGCCTAAGAATAGGTAGGCTTGAGGTGTTATACTAGAAAGATGAAAGTAAAGGAAAGGTAATGCGTAGTCGCTTAGTAGGGCTACAAATTACAAGAGGTGAAAATGCATGTCCACATGGTTGCTTAGTAGGACCATGAGTTCACAAAGTAAAGAATAATGAACTGCTAGAGTAGTAAGGGGCCTCGATAGGACTCACTGAGATAATGTTTATCTCACCCATCATATTTGTGGTTTTTACAGAGAAACAGGGGAAAGCAAAGGCGAAGAAGCACGGTTAGTCGGTGCGACTCTTGGAGTCATTGAAGATGGAGTTTCATGTTTAGGCCTTGTCCCATTTACTGTTTCTATGTCATCGATTATATAACTATCATGTATCAGTTGTATATCGTTTCCGCTACTTTATGTTTTGATTATTGAACACCGGGATTGTGTAAGTCTTAAGTTGTGGAACTTAAGCATTTTCAGACAGTTAATGAGGTTCAGAGAACCATTTGATATGTATTATCGAAATTTTAGTTTGTGTTCAATATTCATTAACAGAAGTTACTCTGATGTATGCCATTTAGTGCATTTCGGTAGTTCTACATGTTAGAATTTATCGGGGTGTTGCATATTAATTTATTAATTATCAATTATTAATAATTGAAACAAATGTATTCGATTTGATTTGATCTATAATGATATATCACACCTGCTTATAAAAATAAACTAAAAGAATAATATTATATCACTCCTATCCTACTAATTTTTTTATGACAAATTTGAATCATTAAACGCTTGAATAAATCAAATTTATTTGATTTGATCAATCATATCTATCCATGCATCAAGCTGATCATATGATTAAGAAGATTTCTACATTTAACAAAGGATTTCATATTTATATTATAATTAAATAATTAATTAATTGCTATTTATTATTACAACTTTCCAGGCAAAATACCAGGATTAGCTAGCTGCCGTATATATATTGGACAAATTCACAACTCTTTCTTCATGTCATCCTTGGCTTATTTGTTTTTGTCGACGGAGTGACGAACGTGAAGGTTAGTTAATGAGTCAATTTTTTTGCTTTATGTTATGTTATTACTGGTTCGAATTTTACAATACTATTGTTACCTTGATAACCAAATTAACTTTGAGTATGATTTTTCCTTTCTGTTAATTGTCTTCTTGTTGAACTTTCTAATATTCGTCGTAATATTTCAAGACCACGAGAATATGAATAAAGAGAGAATTTTGATGCAGAATTGTTTGAAAGCAAACATTAATTCATGAGTTGTGTTGTTGACAGACACCACTATTGAAATCTAATGTTTCATTTATTGACTCCAATTATATATTGTTTTTGTTCATTCAGTATTGTAGCAATGGAGAGCGAAGAAGTGCCCTTTCAACAACATATTAATGAGTTTCCGGATCGTGTTTTGTTGTATATCTTTTCTAAGTTAAGCGTGAAGGATTTGGTGAAAACAAGCACATTGTCCAAACAATGGCTTCACAAATATCATGGATTAAGGGCAGACCTCAATTTTGATCTCCAAAACGTGTTTGACAATACAACTCTAGAGTTACCAAAAAGCCTCCCACTCTTCAAAGAGGTCCAATCTCAATTTGCCGAAAGAGTTGATCAACTCATGTTGCATTATGAAGGTTCCTTGATTCGTTCGTTCAGAGTAAATTTTCCATTAGGGGATGAACAAAGTGATGTCATTGGAAGATTGGTTTCCCAAGGAATTTCTAAGGGTGTCGAACGAATTGAATTGCTTTTGTCATTCAAAACTAGTAGTAATTTTCATGATTTCATGTTGGAATTAAAGCCATACGAGTTTTCCTTGACTCTCTTATCTAACAGTACCGATACTTTGAAGTATCTGCACCTAGAAAATTGTCTCATTTTAGCAACTTTAAATTTTCCTAGATTCAAGAATTTGAGAACTCTTGCATTGCATCTAGTTGTTGTAGAGCAGGATATGCTTTCGGGTCTGTTATCCAATTGCATCAATCTTGTAGAACTCACCCTCGATGAATGTGTGTTCCAATTTGAGTTAAACATAACTAGTCCAACATTGTGTCATTTGAACATTCTGAACTATAGCAATGACAGACGGCGGATAGATATCATTGCACCTAATCTCTCATCCTTAGAATATTCTACTAATCGTTCTGAAGATACACACTCAATGAATATCATGGGTGATTATAAATTATCAAGGTTTAGTTATAAATCTAGTGATATATCCGATGTTGTTGCGTTTTATGTACTAAAGAATGTGACAACAATTGTGTTGCATGGTATCACTGAGTGTTTGGATTGGATAGTGCCTGTACTGTTTTCTGAATGTCTTCAACTAGAAGATGTCACCTTTAAACACTGCTTCATCCAGTTTGAAGTGAAAATTATCAGTCCAATGTTGCGTCACTTGAACATAATTGATTGCGGCTCCGAGTATTGGCTGGATCAAGAGATATATATTGATGCATCAAATCTCTCATCTTTTGACTATAGTGGTCCCATGACGATGTCCTATATTGACGCTCCCAAGTTATTGAAGCTTTTTTGGAATGCAACTAAGAAAGGAAGAAGTCCATGGCCCTTTGATATGATTGCAGGTTTACATGAACTTGAGAGTTTAGCTATGATCATGAGGCATTCACAAGTGAGTCATAATCAGATAGCTATATTATTAATTCACTCCATGTAAGTTAGTTAGTTGATGTTTATTCTTGCTATGATATTAATTCACTCCAATTTTTATTGTTGTAATTAAACAGATAGCTATATTACCAAAGGTTTGGTGTCCATTTCAAAATCTAAGACAATTAAACTTCTTTATCGAGGGCAAATATCATCCTCCTATCGACTATTTCTGGATTTTAGATATTGCAATGGTTTCTCCACATCTCCAAAATCTTTCTGTCACAGTGAGTTATTCAACTCTTTTTATGTTCTTTATTTCTTTAATGTTTATAATCTAAAAAAATAATAATAATCCACTAAATAGTCCTATGTAGTTCACTGCAATGAAATTAAACTTGACTGTAATCCACAGTGAGTTTTTTTTTTTTTTTACTTATCAAAAAAAAAACTAGAAGTTTTTTTTCCTTAGGTAATAATTGCAATATTAAGATATCAGTAATTTTATAATTTAATTAAAAAAAATTTGTTTACAAGTAAAAAATTAAAATAGACAAAGTTTTTGAAGTAGACTCACATTTGGATAGGTCACAATGATCTGATTAATAATTTAGCATGCTAATGATCATTGTCTATTTTAATATGGGTCATAGCTTATCGAGTTTGTCTGGACTTAAGAATGTGTTAGGGGTGGACAAATGGTCCAGTCAAAATATAGGACCAGATTGGGATTAGGTATAACATGTCTGATGCTCACCCTAGTTACTTCATTAAGTTCTTAAGGATGCTGCCGCAAATCCAAACATGCTGGAAACTTGTTAAAATTTACTAAAATAATCATCATGTTCTTATCAACTAAAATAATCAATAACTTCTTATCAACTAAAATAATCATTAAGTTCTCGATTATATGCAATGCCATGACCATTATTCTTTTACTTTCAGATTAGAAATTCACATTTGAATAATTCAGATATGATCACACTTCAGAGGCAAAGAAGAGAATATATGAGTTTTTCTCAAAGTGCGTTGAAATACGTTGAGTTGCATGGTTGTGTTGGCACCATAAATGTGATTGAGTTAGCGAGTCAACTTTTGAGGAATGTGAATTCGCTTAAGCAAATTACTTTTAGTTCTCGTGACAGATTCTACTTAGGTGTTGGAAGATGGACAGAAAGTTATGGAAGTTGTGGTTGTTTTGAACGTGCTTTGATTCATGAGATGCTAAAAGATGAAATAAATGAAGAATGCCAGCTTATAATTTTGTAATGGTATTTTTTTTATTAATTAATTATGTTAGTTTTATAAGTATTCCATGGTGAGGATTAATGAGACAATTTTTTTAAATTTCAGTGGCTAATTTGACTGACTTCAAAATCTTTATTAACTACTTATTTTTATATATATTTTAGGATAATGTAGGAGGAAGTATAAATTCAAAGACGAAAATTAGGTTTTTCTTTATTTAATTGTTTGAAAAAAAAAAAGAGTCGAGGTTCTACTTCCTGATACAAATTTTAAACTCAAGAGTTGAAATAAATATTGTTAAAGGACATAAGTGAACAAAATTTATTTTTAATTTAATAACTCCAACTTTAATAATAGTCATACGTTTTAACGTTTATTCCACCAATAAGGGTTGCTCAGAATGGAAATTGAGCTTGGATCTCATCTTAAGGTATTGAGTTCGATATTTGGGTGTGGTAAAAACACTATTGGTAATGGATAACTGCGCGAACCAACAAAGTCGAATACATGTGATTCGGCAAGTTCCTTGACATATATTAGTCAACGACAAAGTCAATAAATAATATACAACAATATAATATGGTAAAAAAACAATTTATTCCATTACACTTAGGGGTGCACAACATAACCATGGTTACAAAACTGATCCATATCCATTTATTATAACCGGTTCCAAAACCAAAATATTATAACAGGTTATTAATTTGTTAAACTGGTTATGTAACCGGTTATAGTGCTTATATCCATAACCTGTTAAAAACTAGTTATAAATCTATAACCGGTTATAGTCATAACCTTTAACAACTTTTTTAAAAAAAGAAGTTTTAAAATATTTTTCAATATTTTTAAAAAATTCCTGAAAATAATTTTTTAACAAAAATTCAGAAACAAAAATATATATTATATAGTTTTTTGACAAAAAGAAAATATTATATATATAATATAATATATATAATATTATATATATATATATGTATAAATATTACATAATATATATATGTATATATATACATTATATTATTAATATATATATATACATTATATTATTAATATATATATATATATACTAGTGCGTATGACCCGTGCAATGCACGGGTATACAATATATTAAAAAAAATTTTAATTATTAGGTATCATATGATATTTAAAAATTATGAAAATATAACCGAGCTTCACGTATTAATATATTCGATTGACAATATGTGTTTATTGAATTCGATTAATATTTATCCAACAAATGTGTTATGTCATAATGAGTGTTGCGGTAAAATTAGCAGCTAATTGCAAAAATTTATTGAAATGATGGGATGACTTGTGTTATAAATAAAAAAACAAAATATAATAGTGTGTACTGTTTGTTAATTATATAAATACAGTAGTTAGCTTTATAAAGTCGTATATTATCTAGTTCTGCCATTCAAGTATTATATCGAAGGTCAGAAATAGATAAAAAGGGATCTCAACTTAAAAATATAGGTTGTTACAAATACTAAATATTAAATTTATTCTATATTTTTTATTTAAAATGTTAAACTAAAAAGATAACTTGATGTCATTTTACAGATTCTGAAAGATATATATTGGATACAAGTTTTTTCGACACATATATCAAATACATATTATTTGTTGTCCTACGTTAATATCTATACCTATGTTGACATGCTTATTTAAGTAGTAAAATTAAAGGTATGAATTAAATATAATTTATTAACTCTCACTATGTAGCTAGTTTTATTGCATTGTTCCAAAGAATCTATTTTTTTGTAATCAGTATTAGATTTAGGGATGACAATGAGACTGGGTGAGGACGGGAGGTACTCCCCCACTCCCTGTCTTGGTCCCCCAAAATTTCCCCGTCCTTGTGGGCAGTGGCGTATCTAGGACCCTGGCCTAGGGTGGTCAGACTAATTTAATAACCAAATAAAATTTTAAATTACTGTACATAAAAATAAAGACATAATTGTTCAAATCATAAAGCTAGTCAAAAAAACACTCACATATTTATAATTGTCCCCTACGCGACTTCATGTTTTGAAATCGTTGAATGATCAACTCAATGTCAACATTCATGAACATTTCTTTCTCAATATAAGTAACTAAACTATCATTCATCCATTCATCTCCCATTTGATTACGCAACCTAGTCTTCACAATCTTCATAGCAGAAAAGGCTCTTTCAACGGTTGTCGTGGCTACGGGCAAAATCATTGCTAACTTCAATAGAAGATAAATGCGTGGATAAATAATATGTCTTCTATTTTCAACCAACTTCTCTGATAGATCACCAATTCCTTTCAAAGATGCAAATTCAACATTCCTACGCATATCAATGATGTAACTCCCAAGTTCATTTTCAAGGAATTCCAAATGAGTTGGAGAGAATTCATGTGGATAAAACTTTGCAAGTTCAACAAGTTTTTTCTTATCAAACCGAAAGAACAAGTTGATTGGACTAAGACAAACCATAAAAATTAGCAATTGAGAACTTGTTTCAGAAAAACGATCGTTTAGTTCTTGAAGCTGCATGTCCAATACAATATAAAATATTCTAACACGGTAGTGATGCTCTATTGTGACAGCTTGAGAATTTATTCCGTCGTGATTTCCCCTCATAAAATATATCTACCATATTAGGAATGTCAATGTCATGTTTATTGCAAAATAAAGTTACCTCGTGCAACAAGGACTCTCATCCATTATCCCTCATGGTTTGTAACCGCTCCTTTGTGATATCAACCAAGTTCATAACATTGATGATCGCGCGGTGATAATCTTCTCTTGAAGTAGTTTTCCATTGTCTCTTAAAATCCGAATCCATTAATTAACCAAACATGCGCTTTAACAAATAAAAGTAATAAAAGTAGTTTTCCATTGTTTCGCCCGATTGATACACACATTTTTTAATTCAATAAACAAATAACAACAAACATGTGCTTTAACAAATAAAAGTAATAAAAGTAACTAGTAAGACAAAGATGCACTTTAACAGAAGACAAACATGTAAGACAATTTCATTTCATATTGAAGAATGAAGAGTTAACTTAGAGAACAGAACATGTTCCTGCAATTGCAAAGTAACTAAAGACAATTTAGTTATTTTATATTAATCATCAATTTTAATAATACAGAAGAACATGTTTCTGCAAAGTAATAATCATCAATTTTAATAATAGAGATCAGAAGAACGAAGAGAAGCAGAAGCAGAATGAAGAGTAATCAAAGTTCTAACCTTGAACTTTGAAGAATGAAGAGAAGAGAAGAAGCAGAACAGAAGCTGAAGGGCGTCTGTGTTGTTCCGGTGGCAGTGTGTGTTGGGCGGCGATGGCGACGGCGTGCGGTTGAAAGGAGAACGTGAGTCGGTGGCGGTGTGTGTTGTGTTGGGCGGCGTGTTGATGTTTTTGACTTTTTGATGCGTAACCTCACTAACCTGCGTGTAAGTGTAACAGTGTGTTGGGTTTGGGCCAGCTAATGGATTGGGCCTCATAAGCACTTAGTGCATTAGTGGTGTAAGGGTGTACAAAAAGTAAATAATATGGGGTCAAATAAAATATATAATAGGGGTACCATGGCAATTTTTCAAAGGTGAGGGTGTGCCACTGCACACCCTGAGGGTATAGTAAATCCGCCACTGCTTGTGGGGACGTCAGAAAGTCATTAAAATTTATCAAAAATATAAATTAAAATCTAATAAAATTGAAAAAATATAAAATTTTAAGTCATAGATTAATATTTTAATATAAAAATATAAAAGTTTGTTTATTTTTTATATTTTGACATAAAAAAATTAAAATGAAGAATAAAAACAAAAAATGAGCACATTTTAATACCCTTAAATTATAATTAGATTTATCACTTTTAAGTACTTTCATATTTCCTTTAGTTATCAAATTTAATTTAAAAGAGCTAACAAGTGTACTAATTATATTCATATTTATTTATTTATAAAATCATTACATAGTTTTCTATTTAAAACTCTGATTTAAAGAGAAATACGTTTAAGTACGAAACGAAAAGTTACCGAATTATTCATTTCATGCAATCAATCCTAGTGTGTAGTTAGTCAAAACTGAGGTTAACAATTTCATATGTACGTATGTTTCTTGCATTTCGTTAAAAAAATGTTAGTACCAAATAACATATCTCTAATTTAAAATGGCTACATAATTTACTAATTTAATTGGAGTTTTGTATATAGGAAAAAATTGTCAAAAAATAATAATTAAAAAAGTTAGATACTTTTTATATTTAAATGTCTTTATTTAATATTGTTACCTATAACAGTCTCATACTTTTTTTTTGGTATTATATCTATATAGTTATTTTTGTATCTAAAATTCAAAAAACTCTTGTCAGAAAGAAAAATTAAAAAATCTCTTCAATATTAAAATATCTACTAACCAATTTAACACTGTCTGTTCTCCGTCAAAAACCATGCGAGCAAACAAAACACCCATTTACCCAAACCCTAGAATCAAATAATGACCAAAGAAAATAAATTCAAAATCTGGAGAATAAAGAAGTGATAACAACATAATAGAATAATTTGTCGGCAAAAAAATAAATGAAAACTCGTGCTTATTAAAAAATACATGTGTACAAAGATGATTCTATGGTTACAAACCAGGTAGTGCTATGAGTAGGGTATGGAATGGTACCATTTGCATATTTGGCGTAAAGAGAAATTAGAGAACATAGAGACAAACACCTCCACCAAAGTTTCAATAGGTTGACTTCTAAATGTGAACTTCAATGTGTCATCCTGCAAGAAAAGAATCCAATTCAAATAAAATAAAATAAAAAAATTTCACACATTAACAACTAAGAAGAGAATATTAGTTACAATGGCTTCAATTAAAATCATATGAATCAAACTAAAATTGATAGAATCCATACCCTCTGTAGGCTTAGAAGCTTCGATGCTAAGAGTAATTGAAACTGATAAAAAAAATTGTGACGCCCTAAAACTGGTAAAGGAAATACTCCATTGCAAATGTCATACAAAAAAAATTAAGAGAGGTAGAAGAGACGGGCATGCAAAAGGTACCAATTTTGATACTAATAGGTCAATTGATCATTATATATTTCCTATTTTAGTTTATGGTAATTTCCTTTGAAATGGCTTGAGTAATTTTAATTATTGGCAATTAGTAAGGGCGTAATTGTTGGCAATTAGTTAGGTGTATTTTGAATTTTAAGTTTGGCTATTTAGTCTCAATTAATTTTAGGTTTCCTTATTGATGCTAGCAATTTGTGCAATTTTAAATTCCTATTTAGCGGTTTAATTTGATTATTTTAATGACTACATTTTTTTTGATCAATTTTTAATGACTACATTTTAATTTGTAACTGATATTTTTTTTGTAACTAATATGAAAAAGTTTTTTTTGGATAAGCCTAATATGAATTTGAATTTGTTATTAGTAACTTATACTTGATTGTTAAAAAAACTAATATAGAAAAAGTGCAATTTTGAATTTGTTATTTGTAACTAATATAGAAATAGAGTGATTATCAAAATTGATGTTTAAAATGGGAAACATATTTTGTATTTTATTTAATTCAATTCCCTTGGTTGTCATTAATTAGGAGATGCTAAATGAAATATTTTTTATTTTTTAGAGTTATAAGGGCACAAATTAAGGCTCATTTAGAATGATCAATTTGAATAACCGGATTTCAATTGCCTTTTATAAATGACATTAAATTTATTTGTTTGGTAACATTTTTGCTTTAATCATTTGATGAGATTTGGGTTTAAAAATATTGTACACATGTCAATGACGTGTTATGTTACATGTTAAGGTGGACCAATACTTTTTTGCCATTTGTTAGTTTCCTCTTTGAGATTATTCATACTTGTATAATTAATAGATATATATATATATATATATATATATATATATATATATATATATATATATATATAATATTGCAACCACCACCGGCCGCCGCCACCCGCCAAAGTTCAGCAGCGCCGGTCACCGAAGCGCCGCCGCGCCGATCAACGGAGCGCCGCTGCTGTGCCAGATCTCCGTTGTTACCGCCGGCCGCCACATGCCACATTTATTGTTAATATAATATTTATATATATATATATATATATATATGTTTGACCAAATTTATACTATATATATTTCCTTATTTTACAATAGTTTATAAATATATTTCCTTATGCATAGTATTTATATATTTATTTATATATATATATAAATATATATTGGTAAAGTCATTTGGATATCCATTGGAATGGATATCCATCGGAATGGATATCCATCGCTTAACCGAATAAAAATCATAACCATTTTTTGGACAAATTGAAATAACCGGATATAAAAATTGACAAAATATCCGGATTTTTTTAACCGGATATGGACATGGATGTGGTTTGTCCGCCAATCCTAGGAGGGCTTTAACATGGAAGGCGATAATTGACAAAATCAAATTAAGACTCTCAGCTTGGAAGGGAAGGATGCTATCCATTGGAGGCAGGGTGACTTTGATTAACTCGGTGCTATCATCTCTGCCGCTGTACTTCTTTTCGTTTTACAAACCACCAAGAAAGGTTCTGGATGAGATAATTAAACAACAGAGACAATTCTTGTGGGCTGGAGGGGTAGAGAGGAGGTCGGTATCATGGGTAAAGTGGTCAGTGGTGTGCAAACCAAAACGGGATGAAGGGCTGGGAATCAAGAATCTAGAAGCATTCAACATAGCACTCCTAGCAAAATGGAAGTGGAGATTTCTCAATGAACCAGAGGCTATCTGGGCTGATTTGGTACGGTTTCGGTATGATGACATCTGTATGTGGAGTTCATATGCGGAGGAATATGGGGTGAGTCAGATTAAAAAACATTCCATATGGTGGCGAGATTTGTGTTCTCTAGGAGCCGAGTTTACTGGTGAAGATTCATGGTTCAGTAATCAACTGAGTCGAAAGGTGGGAGATGGGTGGAATACTTATTTTTGGCTGCAAAACTGGACAGGCTCAATATCTTTAAAAAATCGTTTTCCTCAATTATTTGCTATTTCGGGGAACCGTGCAGATTTCATTGCTGAGATGGCCCAATGGCGTGGAACCAATTGGAAGTGGAATTGGCAGTGGAATCGGGAACTTTCCGCTGATGAACAAGAGCAGGTTCGTGAGTTAGAAACTCTATTATAAGATTTTAGACCAACAGAGGGAGTGGTGGACCGATGGTGTTGGGTTCCAAATATGGTAGAAGGGTACACGGTAAAAGGCTCTTATGGTACTCTACTTGAATTAGTAGGAGATAACCAGGAGACATCTACAGATTGTAGGAAGGCAAAGAAGCGTCTCTGGGCTTGTGATGTTCCTTCAAAATTCAAATTTTTGGGTGGAGGGTAATACATAAGAGGCTTGCAACCAGAGACAATTTAATTAGACGCGGAATCATCGTATCTGAATATAACAGCTGCTGTCCATTGTGCATTGAAGGAGAGGAATCAGTGACTCATTTATTTTTTGAATGTAAATTTGCTGTTCAGGTATGGAAAAGGTATTTTCTTGGCTTTGTGTAAATGATTCTGCCCATAGAGAGCCCTTGGACCATTTCTTATGGCATGGAGGATTCTTTGCTGGAAAAAAGAGGAACAAAATAAGGTATATCATTTGGTTGGCTGTGACTTGGGCAATTTGGGGCACAAGGAATGACGTGTTGTTTAAAGGACTTGTTCCTGATGTGGAATTTATGTTTAATTTGGTAGTTGTTGTATCGTGGCAATGGTTTAAGGAAAGGGCGGGTGGAAATTTGAGACTGACTTTCGCAAATTGGAGCTCTTCACCGGTACACAGCCTCAATCAGACATAAACTGGATCTGATGGGTATGAAGTAAGAATCAGTGTTGAATGATAAAAATGAGCTGACTTTGCTGTGACGGAATAGAAGATATAGCTTTTCAGATTGTGGGGAGGAGATAACAGCCAAAGAAATTTTTCAGGTGGGCCTCAGAGGAGATTACAGATGAAACATGTTCAAATATGAAGGCTCATTAGCGGAAATTGGTGGATCTGATTATTACTGCGGTGGAAAGTGGAGACATAATTGTGCATTATAGATGCGGGTGCTGTTGGTGTATTTGCTAACTGGAAATAGGTGGCTAATTGAAGGGTGAGGTTATAATGATTCAAGCAAGAAAGCATAAAGATTTTGATGGCTGGCAGCAGTGCTCTGTTGAGGTAAATTGTGGAGGTTTGGAAGTGAGTTGTTGCTGGTGTTGTCCTTATAAATAGCAACTGAATTTGCTGGTTCTGTTGTCAGCATTCTTCTTTCCTCATCGGTGTAAACTTCACTTTTGTAATTTAGGGTACTCTTTTTTCTCCTCGAGTCTTTTTTTCATTGGGTTTTTGCCCTTGGAGGTTTTAATGAGCCCCCTTTATACGGGTTCGGAGTACCCCTTGTACTCCCTATTAATAAAATCTTTGCTTATCAAACAAAAAAACCATTGATTTACCCGGAAATAATTCGATGCCCTAAATCATAGAATAGAATAGTTACCTCACTTGCATTTTAAGTACATCTTAAATTATTTACAAAATGGACCATGAAAATTTATTTTTATAAATTTAAGTTTGTGTTCTCATTTCTGTTTTTTATTTGTGCCAATTGACAGAACCTATACGAAAAATTTCATAATAGAGTTTTGTGCTATTTCTTAGTTACCATCGCATATAGAGAGATTAAGGGCTTTTTTTTATAAGCAAAATTTCATTCAAGGAGTACTGGGAGTGCTCAAACCCAACCAGCAATGGTTACAAATTGTTTAGAACTTGTAGCGGATTAGACTACCATGATGAAATAGATATAGATGAATGAAAATCTAATCTATAAACACTCCAACTCCAAGATAAGCTCTTGATGCGGATTACCGTGGAGTCAACGTTCCCTTCCTCCTCTTTAAAAATGGCTTCGTTCCTAGCGAGCCAAATGCTCCAGCAAGTTGTTAGCCATAACATATGTTTCGTACGCTTTGATTTTTTCCCTTTGCACAAAGTTGCACATCCAGGAATAACTCCTCCAGAGGCTTCGACAAGTCTAGATCAAGGCCAAACCAAGCGCTGACTCCTTCCCAAACTGAAGTTGCGAAAGGACAATTCAAAAACAGATGAGCTCTTGTCTCGACTTCTTGGTGACATATGGGGCAGCGGGCATCGAGATCGGAGTTAATGACATTCCTCCTAAGCAATTGCATGCGAACCGGCAGTGAATCCAGCAAAAGACGCCAACCAAACAGTACTATTACCTTTGATGCGACAATACTTTTCCACAAGGATGCCGAAATTACCTGTTGACCTGAAAGGGTTTGCTGCTGAATGGGCGCGGAATTCAGCTCCAAATCGAAGGATTTAACCGAAAAAGATTTTGAGGAATCGTGCGGCAAAATCCACATTCGGCGCAATGGGTAACACAATACGGTACAAAATCTCTCCTTCAGCTGCAGTCACGGGATCTCTAAAATGCTGTCAATCATCATTCCACCGCTAATAATCGCCAGTCCAACTACCCAGTTCCGGCACAGTTTTAAGTTGCCGACCACAAGCTTCAAAGAGTATAGGGAATACCTTGAAGAAGGGCTCAGTGTCTAACCATTGGTCCTTCCAAAAGTTAATGAGACTGCCATCCCCTAATCCTCTTCTTATGCCCCACGCAAATCTTCTTTGCTCCTCCACCTTAGAATCCGATAACAACAAATCACTCCACCAGATTGATCCAATGTTTCGCATTGAGTGACCCTCCATTGAGGCATAGACAAATGAGTTAGCAAAATCGCCATACCTGTGAGATAATAAGCGACTCCAACAAGCGTTATTCTCCGTCAAGGATCTCCATTTCCATTTGGAAAGAAGTGCGATGTTGAATGCTTCGAGATTTTTGATCCCTAACCCGCCATCCTTTTTTGATTTGCACACAGTGTCCCAAGCCACCCAATACATTCCGTGCTCCCCTTCCTTAATCCCCCATAAGAAATCTCTTTGGATTTTTACCATTTTGTTGATTACAATCTTTGGCGCTTTGTAGAAAGACATCATGTATACCGGGATGCTATTCAAAATAGAATTAATTAATTTTACCCAACCTCCTATAGAGAGATAGCGCCCCTTCCACGTTGCCAGCCTTTTGCGCAAGGTCTCAATTATCGGGCTCCAAGTTGACTCCCTTCGGGGGTTGGCGCCAATAGGAATCCCCAAGAGATTAAGGGCTTGTTTGATATCCATTTTGAAACCTGTTTTCAGATTTCAAAAATTTAAAAACTAAAAAACTTGTTTGAATGGTAGACTTTATATAACAGATTTTAAAAACTATTTTCATTTTACTTATTTTAAAACTAAAAAAAGAGAACTAGTGAAAGGTGTTTTTATTTTGGTTTTTTAATTTTAAAAACTGAAAACACGGGAAACAATCCATTTTCATTAATGGCAATCCCGTAAATAAATTAAAATTCAAAACAGTTTGGGTTCAAGTGAAATTCTTATTTTAACGTGATGTTTAATTCTTTTTTGACCAAATAACGTGATGTTTAATATTTTGGCCTGCATTCTATTTTCTATTTTATACAATAGCTTTCATTTTACCTATTTGCTCCTATCATTATTTTCTATTAATTAATTTTTCCTTTTTTTATCAAATTAAGTTTTCTTTGATATAATTTATTCGTTCAGACTCATAAAAGATACCATTAATTTTTAAGGTATCAATTATGTATTTTTACAGATAGTTTCTTTAAATATTTTATTAGTAAAATATTTTAATTAACACTTATTGTACTGAGGATGTCTGGAAACGCGGACTAAGAGCCCTAAAGACCGAGGAGAGCTCTGGCTAGACAAGGAGAGCTACCTGAGAAGCGCAATGGACACCCAAGGAGGTACAAATAGTACTAAAGGAAGCACCCTTAGTGCATGTGCCACCGTACGGACCATGGACAGACTGGGATGTGTCCGACTAAAAGGCAAACAAGGAGGATGTAGTAGCCAACCATTGGCTTGTACCAGAAGTAGTGATGACCACCCCACTGCTCTGATGGCAAAGGACAGACATATATATATCGCTACCTTACGGTATAGCGCATCGCTACCCAATCAGGGGTTGACCGGGTTGATGCAGGTCAACTTCATGACCGTCCTGCTAGGTGACTTGACCCGGTTGTGTGACGAGGTCACGATCGGACAGGTTCGACCAACTGAGTTGGTCCGAATTTGATATCTATACTTATAGCTACTGAGTTTATTGGGTATGTTCTTTAATTATAATCTTGATGGATACTTTTGTACTTTTTCGTCATTTTTTAGTATAATTAATATGATAGATGTAAGAGTACTAAAACTGCAATTTTTTTTACGGACTGAATGATAATGGAACAAAGAGGTAAAAATCGCACAATTAAGATACGTGAAACCAGAATTATATATTCGTGATATCAGAGACTACAAGCGAAATTACGGTAAGACTATTGTGCATTTCTTATTTTGCTATAATTATTTAATATAATAAATATTACATTAAAAGTATTTCTAATATATTCAATATTAAAAAAGAATAATGAAAAACAATTAATTATACCAAACAAGTTTTAAATTTTTAAATTCTTAGAACATATCTTGAAAACAATTAAACCAACAAACAAGTTTTTGAGTTTTCTCATTTTTAAAACATTTTTCTAGAATAGATTGCCAAACAAGTCTTTGTTAAATCTTTCCTTAAAAACAGATTTCAAAAATTGGTTTATAAAACAATTTTCTAAAACTAAAAAACAAAACACAATCAAACATGCCCTAATTTATTTATTTTTTGACAAACAACCAAATTTATTTTTTTGTTACCGTGTTATTGGTGTGCAATTTCGACTGGCTTTGCTGGTGACAAATCTACGCTGGGGAACATGGCTGGCCACGTGTATCGACTTTGCTGGTCCGTGTGGTTCTTCTCTCCCAACTCAGTTTTTGCCACACCCAAGATTCGAACTCGAGATCATGAGGTGGGATCCAAGCTCAGTTTCCACTTGGATCAACCCTTGTGAGTATACAAAGATTAATTTATGACTGAGACTTTTTGTAACAAAAATATATATTGAAAACAAATATTAGTACATTATGAAAAAATATAGGTTAGTATTTTTCCTTATTGATGTTTTTCATCAGAAGGTTTTAACAAGTTTTCATTCCTTCTTTTTTTGGTTAAAAAAAGTTTCGGTGAGTTGGGCTTCGAGGACTCACTAGGGTCAGGGCTGACCTAACGACTCTTTGAGCGCTTATAAAGGTACTTACATATAATCCACCAAAGAGGTCCTCACGTCGACAGCGGGGTCAAGATCGACGGCTAGACTAGATCCCGCCTAAATCCAACGGTCCTGTTCCTTTCAAGGCCAAGAGCCATCCCTTGCCACGCCTATAAAAAGGACACCATCCACTAAAACCAAGTACGCTTTTCACTTGTACCTCCTCTTCACTTCTGATTCCTGACTTTGGCATCAGAGTTTTTGCAGGTACACACGCCCAGCTCAACCTCGAGGGTATGAGTCCAACTCCTTACTAACTCATCAGCCAACCTTCATTGAAACTCTTTAGTAAGTTTTCATTCCTTCTATTTGCTAAAAATAAAAATAAAAATCTTTTCAATTAAAAAATGTTTATATTTTAAGTTGTACAAATATCTATTTGTCAATAAAATAATAGTTGAACAAAAATAAAATGCAATAAAAATATAATGTAGAACTATATGTGACGCCCACTTTAAATTCCTATTGGATGCACCATTCGAGATAAAAAAAAAATGAAAGGGCTTAACATTGAGGTGGCACTTTGGATCCCACTTAAGCAATCATACATATGTTCACTTGAGCTGAGACTTACAAATTATTTCCAATAATTTATTTGCAAAATAAAAGTTAAATGCATTAGGGCACTGGTCAAACGACGTTGCTGCAAAATGCAAATGCAATGTCATTCTTGCAAATGTCTAATCTTCCACACGCTATTTAGTTTTCCTAATTTAGACTAGCAAGACAAGAAGAGGGGACCACACGTCAATAACACAACTTAATTTGCGTGTTGATTCTGTTGATCAGATCAGTGTGGTCCCAACTGCCAATGAGTGTTGATTCTGTTGAAGTTCTAGTAGTCATGCATTGCCGTTGCCATTAACGCATTGTTAAGCTTTTTTTTTTGTTGACAAAAACGCATTGTTAAGCTTAAAAAAGCTAATGTGAGCTTTGGGTTAACCATTAAATCATATCTATATAGAAAAAGCCATACTCTCAATTTTTTGTTATGTGAAATTTGAGTTACACTTTATAGATATATATATATATATATATATATATATATATATATATATATATATATATATATATATATATATATACACACATATTATTTGTAATGGGATATATTTTTTATTTATTTGAAAAATATAGTCATTATCGGTTGTTTATTAGACAAAAATTAGGTTGTAAATAGCAATTACCAATTGGTTAAACAGAAATTGTGTAAAAAAAATAATAAAAGAGAACTTGCATCACTCTAGCAATCACTTTCAATAACAGCCAATTTTGTTTTGACAAATGATGGGTTTCAACTTTCAATATTCTTACTAATATAGCCTATACTCCTACCTTATACCTTCATACCTTTTGTGCCTTTTTTTGTCAAACCTTAAGCACTTTGATTATAAATGGCTCTAGTTTAGCTAATTGAAGTTTACTTTTTTTATTAATTATTTAATTTATAAAAACAGAAACCTGCTAATTGTCTAATACCACCTAATTCTTGTATTTACTTTTTTTCTATACACACATGATCATCAAAGTTGCATATATCAACGGTAAAAAGAAACTTAGAAATTGAAAGGTACGAAAATACTTACATAAGCAAACACAGATTCATTGCAAACCATTGATATAAAAGAAAAAAAATTATTCAAGGGAGTACATATATACACTCCAACTCATACATATATAATGGGCCTCATTAAAAACCTCTTTTAGCCAAAACCTAATGAAAAAAAGAGGAAAAAGAGTACCCTAATAATAAAATAAAATTCATATAGATTTATATACTCTAACTTTTTTCAGTTTCATCAGCTATTTACATTACCACTTTTTTTTCTTTTTTTCTTTTCACATGGACTACTTTTATTTATTCTTATGTATAATATATAGGAAGACTAGCTAGTTGCTAAGTTTCCTCATCTGTTCAGCCAGCTTGTTCCTTTTAGGTTCTACCTTGTTCCACTTTTTCTTAATGGTCTTCAGCTTCTTTTTCGCAGCTTGAATTTCCTTCTCCAACTGTTTTGCTGCATAAAAATGATAATTAAAAATGAAAATAGTTTAGGAACAATAAATACATTATTATTAATTATTATTATTAAGAATAAAATTTTAAAATAAAAATAAACTGAAAACAAATAATTATTATTCTGAATTTGGACCTCTCATATATACTATTTCCTAAGCAAAATTTTGAAGAGTGGAAAAACGCATTAGCCTAAATCTCTCACATTGATCCAAATTTTTAAAAGAAAAGGTTTTATACATCTTGGGGTTGAGAAGAATAAAGGAGATCGATAACGTTTTTGATCAAATCTAATTTACAAGAAGGGAAGGGCACAAATAAAGGAGCTAACTTTTTTGATCAAATAAGCTTAATTAACATAAAGGAGCTAACATTTTTGATCAAAAGGGTTAGGAAACACTTTTGATCATCAGTTAGTTTCCATGTACTTGATGATCTTCCATGTAAGCCATGGTACAATGATGTCCCCTCAATTCCATTACTCATGTAGAAGAGAGATAGAGAAGAGTGGATAGAAGAAAAATAAAAATAAAAGAAGATTTTTGGAAAGATTTCAAATATACATACCTTGAGCTCCAGCTCCCTTTGTTTTCTTCAGCGTTTCAAGCTTTGCCGAGCATTCAGTTCTGGCTTGGTCCATTTCTCTTAGGTGGCTATCTTTGGCATCAAGTTTCTTCTGCACATCAGAAGCAGTCATTTTCTTTCCAAATAGTTTTTTCAAGTTCATGATTGAAAAAACAAACACCGATTGAACTTTGAAGAGAGAGGGTGGGTGCTGCTGACACTGGAGTAGTAGCTTTTTAAATGATTAATTAGTGCAGCTTGTAGCCAAGAGGATCACAATACTCTTATTATATAGTAAACAAGTATTAGTCGAAAGGCTTCGCATCACGTGATGAAGCTAAGGCAACCACTTAAAAGATAAGTTTATAAGAATATAATAATAATAATAATAATAATAATAATAATAATAATAATAATAATAGTAATAATAAAAATAATAATAATAATAATAATAATAATAATAATAATAATAACAACAACAACTTAAATTTCAAATTTATTGTTAACATAAAAATTGCATTGCCCAAACTGATATCATATAGCTTTAAATCCCTGGGTCAGCTGTCCCACCCTTTGAAGTGTCTCCAATTCAGGGAGGGGATTAGTCACTGCGTTCGGCGGTGGATAACCTGGTTTATACCAAAAAAAACTGATATCATATAAAACTTCTTTTTAGCCAACAATTTTATAAATTATAAAGGAGTAAAAAGACGCATGTTTTGGTGTAGGACGTGAGATGAGGTCGAGATGACTTTGACCGATGTATCTTTTGAGCTTCAAGTGGTAGACTGACGTGAGTGTGGTACCTGCACACACTGATCTGACGCCCAATTCAGTATAGTAAATTCTAGTGTAAGATGGGTTATGAGATCATACATGGGGCGTTAGGAGGCACTGGTATTTATAGGGTAGGTCGTGTGGTTCTGCGCTGTTAGATCCGGGTGATTGTAGCCTTTGATCCCTATGTGGCACAGATCACGATTCGTACCTGAGACCTAGAACAGGGGTTATGGTGGTCTAGATTGCAAGCACACCAGGTCACTAAGCATTGTACTCTCTAGGTCGGACTGAGCCCGAGCTCGGTCCCAAAGAATATATAACTAACAAGTTTCAGAAAAATTTGTCAACTTCAACATTGCATTATTTATCAAGTAATTTGATTACTATACATTTGATATTTTCATTACTTTTCAATATTTTAAAATTAAATTATAAATAGATCAGTTTATGCAAAATTTAAGTTTACATGCAAAAATATGTTTATTTCAATTTTTTCTGCAAGTTTCTTTCCTAGACATTTTTTGTGGATTATTTCCAAATAAGATACTAATATATATATATATATATATATATATATATATATATATATATATATATATTTATTGGCCTCCTTAGGTTCTATTTAGGGCGCATTTGTGCTAAATAAGCAGTGAAAGAGAGCTTAGCACTTCCCAAAGTTAATTAGTGATGTGGGAGCCACATGGTGTGTCCTCTGCGGGGAGCTTTTGGAGTCCAAATTGCATTTGTTTATGAGGTGCAAGTTCGCAAGTAAGCTGTGGTACCTGGTTTTTAAGTGGCTAGGTTTGGTGTTGGTGCCCCCGGACGATCTACCTGGTTCTCGGTCCTCTACTCGAGGGTTCTTAGAAAAGGTTGAAGTGGTATTTTAATGATGTGGCATGTTGTTCTTTAGGTGATTTGGGACAATAGAAATGAGATGGTTTTTTCGTAATAAGTCTGTTGCCTTCTCTGAGACCTTTTATTTGGTAAAGATGTATTCATGGAATTGGTACCTGACTAAGACTAAGTCGAGTCATTGCCTCTTCTATATGAGTGGTGTGTGGACCCGTTGGATTGTATTTCTTGGGGTTAGGAGTAATTTTGGTGGATATTACTATATATGTAGGTCTAGCCCAATTATTTGTTTGGATGTTGATTTTTTGTGCTACTTTTTGGTTTTCTCTGTATAGACCTTCTTGGCATGTCAGGTGTTACACTGTATACAGATTTTTTTTCTTCCTTAAAACACATCTTATATATAATATATATTTTTTGCTTTTCATAAAAAATATCGTGGAAATGTTTGAAAGAAGAGAAATAGATGAACTCATATATCTCGAGGTGGAGGTGTTAAAAGAGAGAGTGTGTGTTTTGGGAAAGATTAAAGTAAAAACGTCGGTTCCGTGTTGAGTTTTTTTCTTCAAAGGTTAATTTTGTTTTATAGACAATTATAGGAAGACTTGAGAATCAAGGTAAGTCAATATATATGCCAAGAACAAATAAAAATGCCTAAAGCTTATCGAAAAATAAAAATAAAAATGCCTAATTATATGACAAAATATTTATGTGATCCATTACACACACACCGCCACAAGTAACACAACACGTAATAATAATACAAAAGTTAAAGCTATTATAGTAACAAATTAATTCCTCCAAACGTTCGAAATAAATTCTTTTTTACTAAAAAATATATTCATTCATTTAAATTTGGAGATTACAATAGAAACAATTGAAATTACCAAAAAGGATTGGTCCAAGTGGTAACTGGACTTGGATCCCACCCCAAGGTCTCGGGGTCGAATCTTGGGTGTGGCCAAAACTCTATTGGGAGGGGAGAACCACACGGGTCGGCAAAGCCGGGTACTCGTGGCCAGCCAGGTTCCTCGGCGTAGATTAGTCATCGGCAAAGCCGGTGGAAACCGCGCACCAAAAACATGATAACCGAAAAAAAAAGAAACAATTGAAATTCAACATTGCTAAAATCATATAGGAAGAATCAGTGAACAAACTTACAGCACTAGGGTTAATGCCTACAAATATCGCAAAGTCAAAGTGACTGAAATACCCATGTCTCCGGATCCACAACGTTGACTCCCAAATCATACACTGAATCTGTAAAGGATCAAAGTTGATCTATCAATCTGAACCAAATGAATACTGCAACAAGACGGGAAAACAAACAACACCACACCAAGATGAAGAACAAAACAACACTGCTCTCAGACGACGAAATCAACGAAAAACACGAAACAAAAATTAGATCTGTGTAATGACCACTTATTTAGATGAAAGAGTGAAAGAGTGCAATGCGAAAGGGTGATTTCAGGCTAAAAATGATCCAAGATCACCTCTCTCTAACAAATGGTTAGAGGAGAAGAGTAGAAAAAATTTAAGAGAGAGAGACGGCTAGGGTTTTATAAGTAAATATCTTTTAATCCAAAGTAAATACCTCAAAAAAAATCTGTTAAGAAAAATATAATATTTATTTAATCCAAAGTATATTAATTACGTTGATAATCTATGAAAACAGATAACATCACCTTAGTCGTGGTTTTTTTTAGAAATTTAAGAGTTCAAGTGAAAAAATTAACGTAAAGCTTATTCTTATGTAAAATACACAATCTGACAATATTTTTTTACTGTGTTATTGGTGCACAGTATCTACTGGTTTTTTTTGTGACTAATCTATGCCGAAGAACTCGACTGACCATGTGTACTCGCTTGATCGATCCACGTGGTTCTTCTTTCCCAATAAAGTTTTGGCAACACCAGACTTAAAGTAATTTGAGGCATTAGGATGGGTTTCAAACCCAGTTACTACTCTGATCAACTAATACCGATACATTTGACAATATTTATATCCAATAGTAAATTTTAATTTGTTTGGATAAACATTTACTATACAATATTATAAAGTATGCCGACCTATTATGGCATTGTAGACTGATTTAGAAGGTAAAACTAGGAACAAAAGTTTCACGGTGCAGGACTCCTTGGGTTCTGTCCCCCGAAGGTGACCAACTGGTCGAGACGACCTAGAGGCTGGATCGTTGAGTCGTTGAATCCAGAAAGGTTTGTACCGTCGAAGAGGAAGGGGTATTCTTATGGGATGCCCAAGGTTTTGAGCGCGTCGAGGAACATCACACGCCTAGCTTCCTTGATTGACGAGGATACGTCGGACCTCAAAGTTTCACAATGCCGTCGTGATCACCAAAGGAAAAAATCTGTGTGGCCCGCTACTCGGCAAGTCAGAATCGTCGAAGGACAAAGGAGCTCGTCCCTGTGCGGGGTAAGACGTTGTGCCCCAACATTTGATCGGGATCGCGCGCCTTTTCTTCGGTAGGGAGGCCTCTACAGGCTCCTGCGGGAGTCCACTGGTGATTACCATTGTTGTGGGCTCAGGCTCCCGCTGTAGGGGACGATGCTGACTTTGATGTGGCTTTCTTCCATTACTGAATATTTATTTCGATCTCACCGGAGAAGTACGTCGATCTTGTGAGGAGATGGATTTATGTGAGAGATGGGCTCTCACTGTGGTCGCCAATGTCCTGGTGTAGGACCTGATATGAGGTTGAGATGGCTCCAATCGACGTACCCTTCAAGCTACGAGTTGATGATCGACGTAGGTGTGGAACCTGTGCACACACTCTGGAGTCGTGGTGAGATGGGTTATGAGATCGATCTCGGACGCGGACATGCACGAGTATTTATGGAGTAGGTCTTGCTAGCTCTACACCGTTGGATGCGGCGTATTTGTGGCCGTTGATCTGGGTGTGGCACAGATCGCGATCCATGCCTGGAGTCGGATGTGGAGAAAAGACTGGCCTTTGGTCATAAGTAATCCGGACTGCCCAACGCGACTCTTCTAGGTCGGTCTGAGATGTAGCTCGGTCCAGAACAGGAATTAACACTATTTTTGGTGAAAACTGCTGTTATAAGTAATCATGGTGAAAATTTTTTGCAATTGACTTGACATTTTTACAATTTAACGCCAAGTCTATAACATCGGTTCAACTAATAACTGGTGCTAAAACTATTTTCTACAAAAAACAAACGTCAGAATATCTTGCATATAATACTAACTAGAAACAATACAGTGGGCATAACATTATATGTTATTTCACAGATGTTAGTTCTAGTAACCCTATTTATTTCCTTCTTCTAACTCTTTCAACCTAACATACCTCGCCCCCCCCCCCCCCCCCTCTCTCACATCATGTGAGATGTATGTTTATTAAAAACTAACATATAAATCTTACCGAGAAAAAACTAGCATATAAACATTTAATGCTAAAAGTATATCTGTCAAAAAATTTCAATTCGATAAAAATTAATTTGTTTATTTATCTAGTGATTTTTGTAATTTCTTCTTATATTAGAGTCGAGGTGGAGTAGTACTTTAGGCCATGTTTTTGCTATCTTTTTTCCGACAAAGCTTGTGCTATCTTTTGAAGATTGTTTATTTACTTATTTTAATTTTTGCTATGCTTCAATTTGCATTAATTATGTTATTTAATCTTCCTTATTAATCCTTTAGCATGATTAATAAGCCGCATTTTGTTGTGTTCTGTGATAATAATTGTTGTGATTTTTCTATTGGGAGATTTTTTATGATTAAAAATAATTGGAAACAGACGATGTATCTTTAGAGGATACCCAGTCCATTAATGTGGTGGTCTTGCTCGAAATAGGCCTTGTATGAAGGTGAGGCAATACCGTGCATTTATCGGAGGGTGGGGGATCACAATGCTTCTTGAAATCCAAGTAATGCTTTCGGTGTTATTGACTCGAGAAGTAGTAGTGATCATCAAATTGGTCTCGAGCGATGGCGATGAGATTTCAGAGTACAATATTCTGTCTACACCTACATATACTCCATTGACTCCTCCTAGCACCAACTAGACTATCTTTTATGATGGCTTAATTGGGCAGTATAGCGAAGTATCATGCTGAGGAAAAATTTAGAAAGAGACTTTTTTTTATAGAAGGAACAAATCAAAAGAGAATTATGAAATACTGTTAAGAGAAACTGTCCATTTTTTGAATTGAGATAATTGAAGCAAAAATGTGCAAATTACATGAAATATGAAGGATTGTTTGGACGTGAGTATTTGATGAGCATAGATCCCTCTGATTCATGAGTGTAGATGCATGTGGTTGTGGAGATAGTACACTTTAATTAGTCGACTTCTCAACAATATTTCATAATTCTTTTCTGCTCTTTTCCCTTACGCACACAATTTTTCACTTTCTAAATTCTTCTTGGGATGATTATACTATTTTTTTAAACTTGCAAACACGCATGTTGGGAAGAAAACTAGAGGAGACACTACTCAGTCGCTTATGTGTGACATTTGTGACAACATCATTTCACAAATGACTATTTTTTACTTTGAAGGACAACACCATCGTCGCTGATAAAAATAATGATAAAAAAGAAAATGGATATGGAGAAAAAGTTGGAATCAAATTTTCAACATCCAAAAGCATCACTGAATATGTTGAACAACATGAAGAGGTTTTTTTTCGATAAGTAGAATTATAATGATAAGTCTAGATTTAGCATCAATGTGAGAAAACAATGTACATCTTCTAGAAAGGGTTGCAAAGCTCCCACATTATCATTTGCTAGAAACTAGACTAAAACAAAAATACATTGTCCAAGCTGCGACATATTCCGAATTTGGAAAAAATAAAACACCTGTAAATGGAGCACATTTCAACACAAACAATCAAACACCTAATGCTAAATCATATATCAGACTGAGGCCAAATTTAAAACAAAAGGAAGAGACTAGGCGAAAGGAAGCTTTATGTCATATGTTAGATCATAAATTAAATGTAATTTAATTTCATGTTCATTTAGATTAGGGTGGTTTACGTTTCAGTTGGTTCACTTATTTTCTCTATATATTGAACTATTGATGTATATATATATATCATTATTCCAATATCAATAAATGAGAGAATTCATTTTACTGTATTCTAACATTGGTATCAGTTGAAAACACTCTCCCTCCAAACATTCCCTTTCTCGCCCTTCGTGTAACCGCGTAACCGTTTTTCCCTAATCGCTCAATTTCTGCAACTTCGTTCTGCTTCCATGGCTTCCCCGCCTTCTTCCGATGATTCTGATCACTCCGAACGATCATCCATCAAGACTCCTCGCCGGAAATCTTCCAAACCAAAGGATTATTTTGATCCCTATGACATTCACCCTAACGAGAATCCTTCTCTCGTCCTCGTCACTCCTGTTCTCGAAGGTCCTAACTACCACTGCTGGATCCAAGCCATGACTATGGCATTGGAAATGAAGAACAAATTTTCGTTCGTTGACGGTTCAATCATTCGTCCTGCCGCTTCTGATCCGAAGTTCGCACTGTGGAAACAACGCAACATGTTAACCTTATCATGGATCAATCACTATGTTTCTACAAAGATTTCATCTAGCATCCTTTGGATCACTGAAGCTTACGGTGTTTGGAAGGAATTACGCAATCGATTCTCGCAAGGTCATAATACTCGCATTTCTCATCTTCAACTTGACATTTTCTCTTTGAAGCAATGTCAAACTTCTATTACATCCTATTTTACAAAAATGCGTATCATATGGGATGATCTGTGTAATTAACAACCTATTCCTACCTATCTTGCACCGCCTGGAACTTGTTTTTGCGATGCTTCAAAGACGGTGCAAGATTACCGTGAACGCGATGATGTTATGTCCTTTCTTCAAGGTTTGAACGACAATTTTGCTGTTGTTCGTTCTCAAATCCTTCTCATGGAGCCTCTTCTACCTCTTGCGAAAGCCTATGGTATGATTCTTCAACAGGAACGGCAAATTGGTGCTCCAATTGTACCAGATATTTCTGTTGCAAATGTGCAAACCAATGCTGCTCCTACTATGGCTTGTGGACGAGGCAAACCTTCTCAACAGCGTGGTAATCGTCTTTGTACCTTCTGCAACCGTACTAATCATACTATGGAGACATGCTTTACAAAACACAGTTATCCCCCTAGTTTCAAGACCAACAAGAAGGAAATTAACAATGTTGCCATAGAAGATGCTAGCTCTACTCCCCCCACATCTGCTTCACCGGTTAGTCTCACTACAGAGCAACTAAAAAGTTTACTTTCTCTACTTCCTGCTACACCTCCAACTGCCACAGCTTCCGCTAATATGGTCAGTGTTAATAATGTTAGCTCGGTGCCATCAAGTAATTCTCTTGTTACTTGGCTTGTTGACACCGGTGCTACTGATCACATATGCTCTTGCATTGAGTTATTTACTTCATTTTATTCCATTAAACCTCGTCTCGTAACCTTACCTACTCGACACACATGATACACACATTACAAAGGCACTAACAATCTAACTCCAACTATTATTTTGTATGATGTATATTATGTGCCTGATTTCAATTCCAACATCACACTACAAGAAATTCGCTGATTTCCGACGGAAATATCCGTCGCAAATGCAGGAAATTCCGTCGCAAAATGACATTTGCGACGACATTTGCGACGGACAAAAGTCCGTCGCAAAATCGCTCGTCGCAAATCGTTTGCGACGGATTTCGTCGTCGCAAATGTCTCCGTCGCAAAGTCGTCGAAAATCCGTCGCAAATATCCGTGGCAAAGTCGTCGCAAACTCTGACACATTCTCGTCCCAAATCCGTCGCAAATTTAAAAATAAAAAAAAAATTGAATTATACATCTAAAATACTATTTAATAATTATATCTATACATATATGAGGATGAGTATAACCAAAACAATCAATAAAACCCAGTAGAGTGCAGTCTTACACAAACACAAGCGTATCAAAAAAATTAAAAAGGAATTCATTCCATACATAAAGGATGAAAACTAAAAACAATGAATAAAATCCTAACTAGCAGCATCCTTCTTCTCAGCCTTGCTAGAAAAAGATACAGAGAGATTAATTTGCTGTTTCACCAGCAGGTCCAGCTCGTGCAGTCAATAAAGGTTGAAGAGCTTTGACTACAATGCTCGTGTTTGGTCTGAAATCAGCTTCATATTGCACACAAAGTGCAGCAACAACACATCTGTAATTAACCAGGAATCATGCTTTATACTAGAATATTGTTCTTAATCAAGTAAATAATTTACAAAAGGTATCAATTGAGGATACTCGGACAAAAGGTGAACAAAAAAAGATATACTGGAAGTAATTGAAAATTTAATTTGAAAAAGATAATTGGAACATTGGAATGATTTGCCACTAACACCAACAGTAGCAGCAACAAACAAAGTAATACAGTTTAACACAAAAGCACATGAATGGGTAAACAAAGGCCAAACTAATACAGAACTAATCAAATAAATCTCCAATTACATAGCTGAACCTTGTGAAGAAAGATAATTATGCACGAAGATAGAAACTTAATTCATAAAAACAAGAGGGCATGTAAGTACTCACTGGTATGGATTCATTAAGATGGGCGCCACCGTTAAATTCCTACCACTGCGGGAGAAGCTGTATGTGTCATTGAATAAACTCCAGGCAATGAGACCACACGGTACAATTGTCCTGCTGCTATTGATAGTATCTTCAGGCTTACAAGCACTTGTTGAGCTCTCTTTCTTAGGATCCCTTAATTGCTCATCACTTCGGCTTTTAACATACCTAAATTATAGAATATAACTATGACTGTAAGAGTTTAAACAATCAGTCATAATGAATCTATCATTAAAATCTACTAAGACTGAAACTAGAAGAAAACAATCAGTCAAAAACATTTGATAAGCTACTGTAACTAAAAGATGAATACAGGGAAATGCAGAGAGAAGCAGAGTCCAGAGAGAGGAATAACTACAAGACAGGCTCTAGAAGAATAAGAAAGGAGGGAGACACATTCTTCACACTCACACAGCCCTCTTCCTCCAATCCTTTCATCCCTCCTCTAATTCCACAACTCCCTCCCAAGAGGAACTTTGGTCTGTAACCATCTCCAGTTTTACTACTCTAAGGCAAGAAATGAACTTAACTGATGAGGACCCATAAAAAAATTAACCTCAGAAAAAAGAACAATTCTAAAATAGTTAAAATAAAATCCTGTCAAAAGCCTATCTGTGTGAGGTTAAAAATTCTTCAATAGAAGAACACATTCCAAGTCCTTTGTGTGAACAAAATAATTTCATATATTTTGAGATGATGCTAGAGAAACCAACTTCAGAAATAGTGTAATGATAAAAGTGACCATGCCAAGTTGCAGGATAAGAGATGCAGAGATGTAAAATTTCTTAAAATTGATATGGAAAAATTTCCCCATGGAGGAATCCCTTTAAAGTGATGCATAAAAAAGAAATTTATACCTAAAAACCAATAAGTAAAGTGTAAAATTATACCATAGCAAGGTTGTCTCCTTGAGCTTGAAATTCCTTGGCTAATTGGTCGGAATTAGGGGCACGAACTCCTCCATCACTATATTCTTCGGTGTCTTTGTTAGGGTTTGAATTGGATTGGTCTTCCTGTTGATTATGCTCAAATGGAAGGTAAACAACGCTTCTTTTTCGTGCTCTTCCATGTTACTTTCATTTTCACCGCCTCTTCTTTCTTCAACCACCGCCTCTTCTCTTCCTTACTCCGCTCTTAAAAACAGAGATAACTGAACATTAAAAACCATAAAAAAAAAAGAAATGAAAGGGAAAAAGGAAGGAACGGACCCATAGCTTCGCGGTGGAGATCTTCGAAGGGAATGCGACAAAAAAGGTTGAAGGAATCGACGTTCTACTCGTCCCACACCGCACAATAGCTATTCTTCCCTCTCGCGATTGAGGTTGAGCACAACTCTGTCCCCTCGATGGTGTATCTTGCTCGCTCTCACACCTCGTTCGCTCTTTCACAAATCCCTCTCTTTCTCTTCTTCTTTCTCTCCCCACAGATCGCTCTTTCCTCTCTCATGTCTCTCTCTGCGTGACTCTCTCTTTTCTCTATGGGAACAACTCTCTCTGTGTGGTTCTCTCTTTTCTCTATACGAAATCGGCATATCTGATTCTACCAAAAGGCATATCCGAAGCAAAACAAAAACAGAACAGATCTGAAAAATCGGAAGCCGGCTGAATAAACAGATCTAAAGAAATGGAAACAGATCTGAAAATTTGAAGAAACGAAAACAGAATCCTCCATAACCATGAGTGGAGCAGATTTTGGACTCTTGCAGAGGTGAAGAAAGAAAAGTGCTCGGAAACAGATTTGAAGATCTGAAGAAACAAAATCATCCATCGTCACAACCGTAAGCGAAGCGGCGTTTGGAGTCTCGTAGAGGTGAATAAAAACAGATCTGAAGAAACGGAAATGGATTCATCCACTGTCACCGCCGTGAGCACAGCGCATTTTTTCAATCTCACAGAAGTGTGGGTGGAGGGCGATGGTGGGGAGTGTGGGTGGAGGGCGATGGTGAGGTTTGGTGATTGAGAGAGGGAAGCCTACGAAGGAGGAGAGTGAGAATAGAAAGGGAGAGAACGAGAGTGCACGGGTAAATGAATTGGTATTGTTAATTTGCGACGGGCTTGCGACTAACCTTCCGTCGCAAATTAGCGACCAACATCCTCTTCCGTCGCAAATTAGTGAACAACATGCCTTTCCGTCGCAAATTATGAGCGGGATTTTTAGCGCCAACGCCCAATCTCACTCTTCGTCGCAAATCCGTCGCAAACTAGCGACGGACAGTTCTCCGTGGGAAACGTTGGTGGCAATATAGGCTTATTCTTGTAGTGTCATCTCTATTGGACAACTTGCTGACACTATCAATTGTCAAACCCTGTTTGAAGGTGACTCTGATGTGTTACAGGATATTCGCTCCAAGAGAGTAATTGTCCATGCTAAGCGGGATGGCAAGCTATACACAATGAAGATCTCACCCCTAGCCATTTCAGCTAAGTCTAGAAATAATCATTGTAATAATGTCACTGTTCCTCTGTTAGTCGACATTTGTCATAATTGCCTAGGTCACCTCTCCCCTACATGTTATCATCTTATTCAAAAACTCCATTGTAATATGTCAACCATTTCTAATGAAATTTGTGATGCTTGTCACTTTGCAAAACAAAAGTAGCTTGTCTTTCCTGTTCACAACTCACCCTCACTACACATTTTTGACAATATACATGTTGACATTTTGGGCCCTTTTGCCATCCCTTCTATTGAATGGTAACAAATATTTTTTAACCATTGTTGATGATAAGCCTAGATTCACTTGGATAAAACTTATGAGAACCAAACCTGAAACTAGAAACCATCTCCCAGTTTGTAGCCTTTGTGCACACTCAATTTGGTCACCATATCAAGGTTATTCTTTCTGATAATGGTGTTGAGTTTGCCATCTCAGAATTTTACCTCTCTAAAGGTATTATTCACCAAAGGACATGTGTGGAAACCCCTCAACAAAATGGGATTGTTGAATGTTGTGCGAAAAGGTGATGTGCAAGTATACACAATCTTTTTTTTTTAAGCAACAGGCAGGAGGCTCGAATTTATTAACAAATAAAAACAATACAAAAAGCACAAGGGGGGACTAAGCCAAAACCCTTGGAAATAAGGACAATAAAGAGAGTCTAACAAAGACCTCTAAACTAAACAACCTTAGACCACAATCGAGTCACCACACTCCAGACCACCGGCGGCGGGACCCCAGCCATCATTGCGAAGTCGTGCCACCGGCCAACACCGAGACAGCACCTAGCTTGATCAAGGAAGTCGAGCCACCAACCACCACCGCGGTATTGCGCCCCCAGCCAACACCGAGGCACAATCAAGCAGAACCGCGAGCGACAGGGAAAGGGCCCACACCGAAATGGGGGGAGGCGAGACTGCGGGTCCAAATTTCGTGACGACAGCCACCAATGCCAAACCAGAAACAGTCAGCATCTACGAACCAACGCAACAGTCCCAAACCAGAAACAGTCAGCATCAATGCAATCCGAACAGCAACGCAACCGAACCCAAACCAGAAACCCACGATCCGAACCCGAACGCAATCCAGAGCTGCAACCAGCGCCGGATCCGAACCAGACGGACGCAGGGAGGAGGCTCAGGCGGTGGCGGGACAGGAGCAACCACTGCAGGGGGAGAGACCCACAGCACCCAATAGATCCGACTCCGAACAACAAATTCGAACCAGAGCGCACTGAAGCTAGCATCAACACCAGCCACAGCGTACGGAACCACCCAACCCACGACCTTCGCAGGGGCGACCACCACACGCGGAGCAAACACCGGGGAGAACACACCGAATCTTACAGCGACTGCAATCGGAACTGACAGATTCGGATCCACCTTCGCAGGGGCGACGACTGCCGTCTCCGGAAAAAGCCACTCGTCTCGAAACCAAGGGTCTTCAACGGTTAGCCGCCCAGTCAGCTGGAGCAGATCGGCCGGTGCAGGCACGGCGGCCGCCACGGCGTAGGACAACCCATCTCTAGGGTTCGCAGCCTCTCTCTCTCTCTCTCTCGAGAGGATCTGTATCATTCTCCCTCGTTCTCAATCGAGAGAGGATCGGTGCGCTTTCAGGTCAAATAGAAAAAGAAGAATAATATGCAAGTATACACAATCGCAACAAGTATACAATCGGTGCAAGTATACACAATCGCAACAAGTAATATAATGATAAGTAAAGTTCGTTCCCACAGGGATTGGAATTAATCTAAGAAGTTTAAGTGATTAGAATCTTAGTGAAAAGAATTAAGTAACAAGTAAAAGTAAAGAGTTGTAAACATTATAAGTTGTGATAAAACAGTATTAAGTTTGAAGTAATTAAAGATGAGTTGGATAGCTCAATAGTTATGTAAATTCCCAAGAGTAATGTTCAAATAATATTTAGACGTTGTAGCATTAAGCGCTGTAGCGCTTGAGAATCCGTAGACGTTGTAGCGCTTTGGTGGCGTGCCTTTCAGTCACTTTCGTCAGGGTTATGTTACAAGACTCCTATGTCTAGGCTCTAAATAAGTTTTACCCCTGTATATTAAGCTCTTACAACGTTTGCCTTATGAACTATTACTCCCCTATGTCTAGAGTTAAGTAGTGCTTCCTTTAAATGTCTTTAAAGGGTTTTCATTCATATCATTCCTTGAGTTCTCTTTGTGAACCATGTCTGTACCCACAAAGCTACCTTGTTTTAGTTGATCATTCCCAAACCAAGATTGAAAGCATTATAACACAAGGAATAAAACACAAACATCATAATATTATACAAAAGTTACTCAAGGTTCATTACATATCAAGAACAATCCAACTACAACAAAGTTAGCTCATCACAAGTTCCATCAACATAATACAACTAGAGAGTATGTATTACCGTATGAAGACAAGAGAAGAGTGGTTGCAAAAGATACACTCCAATGATCCCAAGTAGCATACAAGAGATGAAGTTGAGGCGTGAGCAAAACCTTGGATGAAGACTTAGAAAAACTATGCTAAAAATAAAAGCTTAAAAATAGTGTATCAATGGAGAGTAGCTACTATGTCATCTGTAGTTCTTTTTCCAAGTTACAACTACTTGTCTACGTATGTTACCTCCTAGAGAAGCAATCTTAATTAATCTAATTATTAACTAAGTCTTAATAGAATAATAATATTACATGATGATCATAAGACTTAGATATTATCCTTAAAGTACTTTACAAAAAGTGCTAATGATGGAATACAACAACTATCACATGGGTTCCATTTAGGAGGCGCCAAGTGTAGTTAAGCATCCACTTGAAAGTCAAAATATCCAGCTGAGAGGAAGAGATAAGGGTGGTGACTCATCATGTCCTCAAGTGGCCACACAAATATCTCAATGGTCAGCCGTCATATAACGCTGTAGCGTCTCCTTGATAGCATACCGCTGCAGCGCTAAAGAAAAACATCAAACATATTCACAAAGGCATTTGATGATGCCTATGGTTTAAGGAATTGATTGATAACCTATATTTATTCTAATATTCATATATTCACATATTTAAGCACTAGAATTACTTGAGAAATAAGCTTGACTTAAGTATTAGGAGCATAGATAACCTATATAAAATAAGGTTATATATCATTGAACGTAAGCACCAGCACATTCTCAATGTTTCTCATTCCCTTATGTTTCAATAACACCTTCCTATTCAATTTTGGGATTTCTCCATATGCCATGCCATTCACATTATCAATCGTTTCCCTTCCCCCACCCTCCAATCTATGTCTTGATAAATCCATATCACATGCTTGTTTCGAATGTTAAAAACTATATTTTGAATGAAGATTTTAATGAAAACCAGTAAAGTTTGAGCAGATTTTGTGAATTTGTAATTCTAGTTTTTGAGTAGTGGTTATGCCGGTTTTTCTTTGTTTTTACGTGCATAGGAACTAGAATGAGTTGTAGAACAAAGTGTGAAGGCAATGGGTGAAGTTTGGAGCGATTTAAGAAAGGGAATAATGCAGTAAAAAGGGCTATTTGATCTGTTAAAAAGAATGACTATAGGCCCGTGTGGGTACGCGAGTGACCCACGTGGTTCTATGAGCGCTAGGGATCCACGTGATTCTATGAGCGAAAGTGAACAGTGTCTGCTGCGCTGGACTCTACAAATAGCGCGTTTTCGTTCTGCAGAACACACTGTTTTTCAAATGAGTTCATCTTCTTCATTTTGCTGTAACCTCTGTTTTTCCCCTTTTACTATGTCTAGCTAAACCTCTTTGGGTTAGGGACAGGGCCGGCCCTAGGCCTGTGCGGCCTGTGCTACCGCACAGGGCCCAGGCCCAATGTCATTTTTATAGGCCCCCCAAAACGTATCGCAACATATATAATATTCGAAACACTAAACACAAAATCCCAGCTAATTCAGTGGTTAGTTCGCCATCATCATTGAGGTGCAGTACGCGGGTTCGAAACTCCATGAAGGCATTATAATGGTTAAAACTTAAAATCAGTTTTTTAAAATTGAATCTTGTTTTCCCAAAAGGTAAAAGTGAAGATTTGAACTAATAAATGACTTCACCAAGGTCCACTCAGAACCATTACCCCACTGATCCTTTTCAATACATTTTTGCAAATGTTTTATATATTACATTGTATTTTAATATAAAAATAAAAACAAATTGGCCCAAAAAATCTTTTTTTGACAAAGCAATACTAATTTTTTGTACTCGACCATTATTTTCTTTTTTTCATATAAAAATATACTATTTTTCTTATAAAAAGAAACTCAATACATTAGTTTTCATGAGTTTATAGTTATTAAATTAAGTTTTCCAAAATTGATAAGTCCTAAAAATTTAGAAAAATTTTAATCAAGATTGAATAAATAGTCATGTAGTTCAACTATAGACCCATTGATCTGACCCTTTACTGAGTCGATCATCTATCTAATTAATCGTCTGAAAATTAGTATACTTGGCGCCCGGAATAACTATCCCAAGCTCCCTATCCATTAATCGTCTGAAAATTAATATACCAAGCTTAAAGTTTTATTGAGGTGTTAGTTTGCGGTTTTGGTCTTAGGGGCCCAATTTTTAAAATTTGAACAGGGCCTCCAAATTCTTTGGGACGGCCCTGGTTAGGGATGAATGAGTATTGGTGAATCACTATTGTAACTCATTTTGTTTGTTCTTAATGTCATATTCTCTCCTACTTTGTGTGTTTAATCTCTGTTTTTAATGCTTTTCATGATTTGATCAACCATGGAATGATATATGGTTCATTTATGGAATGGAAATTTTATACTGGAATGCTTGAGATTGAATACCTTCAACTCTTAGCTTAGGAATAACCTTTTAGTTGTTGTATCTTGCAAACCCTTGATTCTAATGCCTGTTGTTGTAACGCCCCAAAAATAATAGATTAATTTATTTAATTAATTAAATGAAATTGGGTGGTAGAAATAATAATATAATTATTATTTATTACTTAATAAAATAATTATAGGTGTTATTATATGTGAGCCTTAGTTGGGTTGGAAATAATTATTTAATTTGAAGGGAGTGGTGATGGTAATTCCGGATGTTAGGATTGGGCCAAGCCCAAGCCCATTGACTTAGGCCTAGGCGAATTAGTAAGGGTTGGAGACAAGTGTCTCATTTGTGCAAAAGAAAGAAAAGGATTCGAAGAGAGGAGAGGAGAAAAGAGAAAAGAAACTTGCGAAGAGGAGAGTGAGAAAGAAGGGTGCAGCGGTGCTAGGACAAATGAGGAGAGTCTTTCGCGTGGAACCTAAGGAAGGAGGAGAACTTGGATCGTGGTGGTGTTGGTGAATTTCTAGGGTGCCTTGCGAGTTCTTCACTTCTAAGAGGTTAGGGGGCTCTTCTTTTCGTTTTTAATAGTGTATGTGATGAGTATCGTATAGGGTTAGGTTTTAGAGTGATTTTCTTGAATGAATTGTGTATTTTGATGTTGTGGCTATGCTGAATTTTAATTGTGCAATGATATGTTTGATTAGGTGTTGAATTGTACACAATAATGATTGAGCATGCCCATTGTTTGATGTTATGATTGAATGAAATTTTGGTGAAAAACATGATGGTCAGTCTTATATTGATAAATTAAGGTTGGAGATTTAATTTGGGAATTTTTGGTGGTGAGGAACTCGAATTTGGTTGGCTCCTTAGGCTCCTAGAGAGTTTTGGGTGTTGCTGGAAATTCTGTCTAAGTCTGTGTCTAGCTCCTGGGAGCCAGGCGCCCATGTGCTGTGTCTGTGTTTCCTGTGTCTGGTTCTGTGTCTAGACACTGGGCGCCGGGTTCCCATGTCTGTGCCACTGTGTTGCAGAATTGTGTTGCTCGTGTCTAGGCACCATGGGAGCCGAGGGTCCCGGAGATCGGATGCTCAGTTTGCTTTCAAATTTGGTATGGGAGTTCCTGGGCACAAAAAGAGTCCGTTTCAGGTGTTGGGTCAAAATTTGGCCGTGTTCCTTGTGCCATGGGCGCCAAGGGCCCCAACCTTATGTTGTCTATTTTGCGAAAATTGATACTGGGTTTTCATGTCCAAGTTAAATGGCTCGTGCAAAACAATTTTTGGAGTCATAGGAGTTGGGGTCTGTCATGGCTCTAGGCGCCTAGTGCATGGGCGCCGTGTGCTCTGCGCCAGTTTTGGGTGTTCCTGCGCCAGTTCTGTGTCTGGGCGCTAGGCGCCCTGCGCCAGTTTTGCTAGGCGCCCTGTGCCAGTTTTCCAGCGCCAGTGTCTGGGCGCTAGGCGCCCTGCGCCAGTTTTGCTAGGCACCCTGCGCCAGTTTTACTGGGCGCCAAAATCAGGATGTTGCCCGAATTTTCCCAAACTTGTTTTTAATGTAACTTTTGACTCGGTTATCCAAATTTAACGGTTCAAAATGCGTTTCGAAGCTAATTTCGGTGTCTATCCAAATATTCTGGTTTTATGCAAAAATGAGTTATTTTACTGATGGTTCTGGACTGAAGTTGTTCAAGGTGTCTAAATTCAATTTTTATTCGTTTTCCCTATGTCGTGTCAAATCCTAAATTGGCCTAATTGAAATTGGTGTTGGTGTGAGTGGTGGGTTGAGTTGGTGAGTGTATTATGGTATGATTGGTGAGCAGAGGCTTCGGCCTAGTTTTAATTGGTGAGCTGATTAATACAACGGTGAGAATATGAATAAAATGGTGAGTTGATTAAATGGTGAATTGATGAATTGTGTGGTGTGTTGTGGTGAATTTCCATAGCATCTCATGAAACATGTGCATCATTGGTGAGCAGAGGCTTCCCCCTAATATTATTTGGTGAGCAGAGGCTTCGGCCTAATTTTATTTGGTGAGCAGAGGCTTCGGCCTAATTTTATTTGGTGAGCAGAGGCTACGGCCTATTTGTATTTGGTGACGGATCCGACATGCATGTGCCCGTGGAGTTTGGGTTGCATTTCATACATAACCATATATTGTGTAGTGTTGTTTGGAAATGTAATTTGATGTGGTTGTAATTTGATGTGGTTGTTGCCGTTGTTGTGAATCGGTGTGCCTAGTTACCTTTTCCTATGCAATGCTTATTTCCATATGTTATTAATTATGAAAAGAGACTCACCCTACTGCTTTTATGTTGCTTCTTATGTCGGCAACGTGCAGGTAATAACGAGTGAAGGTTACCCTTATGCCTTCGTCTGGTAGGAAGTGTCATGCTCTGATACGTAGCACCGGGGGGCGTCTTATGCTTATGTGTTACTGTCTTTATGCTGTTAGACTATTATTGGTGCTGTATTGGTTTTATTTTCGAACTTGTTATTATTCCGCTGCGGTAGTGACTGTACTTGGTTGATGCGAACTAAACGATATTTCAATGGTGCTATGTATCTTGTGGTTTTAACCGAACTATAAATATTGAAGTTGTTGATTTGATGAAGTAAGTGTAGCACTCGCTTAGATTGTTTTCAAAAAAAAAAAAGGAAACTCTGATTTTTATTAAATAGTAAGGTTATTAGAAAAGGGGTGTTACAGTTGTCATCTATAATCACCTAAGGAATTAGGGATTTTAGTTGTGAACAAAGGATTAGTTGCCTAAGGAATTAGGGATTAATTAATGTTGTGGGTTTGATAACAAAGTGAGAGAGGGTGTAACATCCCCAATTTAGCTAATTTCATTTATTGAAATTAGCAATAGGTCACAAGATAATTGATTAGCTAAAATTAAACAAGTTAGCATAATTAATTATATATGAGGTGATTGTCATGGGTCAAATAAAATAATTATGTATTAGATTGTTAAATGATGTGAAGTGTGTATTATATAATTGATTGTTGAGTTAATTGGGGTTTTAAATGAGAATTAGAGGATAGGGATATATTGGTCATTTCTTCTCTACCCCCATGTAGAGTTTTTGCCTTCCGTGGGATTCGAACCATGTACCCTGAGGCTTAGGTACATGCTCAATGAAAGTTGAGATTGTGGAATTCGTGTCTCGATGCTTAACTTGTCAAAGGGTTAAGATAGAGCACCGAAAGCCTGTCGGTCAGTTACAGCCTTTGAATCTGCTAGAATGGAAATGGGAAAACATTTCTATGGACTTTGTCATGGGGTTACCACGGTCCCAAGCCAGAAATCATTCTATTTGGGTAGTGGTTGATCGCTTGACCAAGTCTGCTCATTTTATTCCGGTACGTTCGAATCACGGAGTTGCTAAGTTAGCAGAAGAGTATCTCAAGAATATTGTCTAGCTGCATGGAATTCCCATGAGTATCATCTATGATCGTGATCCTAAGTTTACATCACGATTCTCGAGAGCCCTGAATATGGCATTGGGAACAACGGTGTGTGCTAGTACCGCTTATCATCCGCGGACGGACGGACAAACTGAAAGGACAATTCAGATTTTGGAAGATATGCTTAGAGCTTGTGTACTTGACAGTGGAGGCCGATGGGAGGATCATCTTCCATTGGTGGAGTTTTCTTATAACAACAGTCACCATTCTAGTATCGGAATGGCTCCATATGAAGCATTGTATGGAAGGAAGTGTAGAACACCATTGTGTTGGTGGGATGTCGGTGAACAAAGGTTGTTGGGTCCTGATTTAGTCCGTGAGACTACTGAGAAGATCCGTCAGATTAGAGAAAGGATGAAGACCGCTTAGAGTCGACAAAAGAGTTATACCGACAAAAGAACAAGGCCATTGGAATTTGAAGAAAGGAGATCATGTATTTCTGAGACTTTCTCCAACTATTGGTACCGGTATAGCATTGCGAGCGAAGAAGCTCAGTCCTCGGTATATTGGACCTTTCCAAATTATCGAGTGAGTTGGGCCAATAGCATACCGCATTGCCTTACCTCCGGCTCTATCTAGATTACATGATGTGTTTCATGTGTCACAATTGAGGAAGTACATTCCCGATCTGAGTCAACCATTGAGTTTTGAGACGATTGACATCCGACCGGATTTGTCTTATCAGCCTAATCCAATTCAAATTATCGAACGTGGCGAGAAAACTCTCCGGACGAGATCAATTCCTATTGTCAAAGTGCTTTGGGATGGTGTCTCACCTGACGAAGCGACATGGGAGATCGAGGATAATATGCAGGTGAAATATCCCCATCTTTTCAATTGAGGTATGTTTTGTTCAATTTGAGGACAAAATTTTAAAAAGTTGGGGTGATTGTAACATCCCCAATTTAGCTAACTTCATTTATTGAAATTAGCAAGAGGTCACAAGATAATTGATTAGCTAAAATTAAACAAGTTAGCATAACTAATTATATATGAGGTGATTGTCATGGGTCAAATAAAATAATTATGTATTTGATTGTTAAATGATGTGAAGTGTGTATTAGTAATTGATTGTTGAGTTAATTGGGGTTTTAAATGAGAATTAGAGGACAGGGATATATTGGTCATTTCCACCCAAAATAAAACTTCAGCTCACTTAAAACTGAAACACACACACACACACACACTCTCTCTCTCTCTCTCTCTCTCTCTCTCATGCTGAGTTTTCAGAAATTTAGAAAGAATAGTGAGAGAGAGAGAGAGAGAGAGGGAAGGAACTCGAGGGTGAGGGAGAAAGAAGAAGAGAGGTCAACTTCCCACAATCTTGATGCATGTTGCATTTTATTTCACCATTTGATTCAGTTTTTAACCCTCTTCCTAATGATATACCTGAAACAACACCCACATCTTCATCCTTCTCATTTCACCATTTCTGAAATTCAAGCTCTACTTTGGCTAAAAATGGAGTTTTGAGAACTTAAAGTGTTGCATGTTCAAGAGGAGGGTAGATTGGAGTAGAGCTGAACCAACTTTGTGGTTAGAAATGCATTTGAAGAAAGTTCAGTAGCTAGAGGTGCTGGAATTCGAATTGAAGTGTTTGGGTTAGCTATGGAACTCTAATTCGTGGAGACATGAAGGATAGATCAAAAGAATATGTTGCTGGAAAAGTTTTGCAGCAAACCCGTATGGAGCAGTGTCTGGTAATTTCGATATGCTGTACAAAGATAATTAGAATTCGGGATCGTTCGAGAGGTTTTGCTCGTGTGTAAGCTTCGCCGATTTCTATGGTTTGCGATTTTCATCGCAAGAGGTGAGTTCTATACTCGTTTAGGGATGTTTTTCGATACTGAGTTGCATGTTTTCTGAATCAAATGATATCGAGTCTCGTTTTCCTAAAATTTCGTTTAAACCATAATTGCGAAAATGTGTATTTTTGATATTCTGAAGGTGGTGAGTACTTGATGAATGACTGATGAATTGTTGATTGTTTGGACTGGATAAATTGCTGTTATTGAAGGTTGATGTGTTAGAAATCGATCGGAACGAAATTTGGATACCAAACGGAATCAAAGTTTGCTTGAAATGGCATTTTGTAAGTCTGTGTAACCGGCACGGACCGTGAGCCCTCAGTGCACGGGTCGTGCGCTTCCTTCGGTTTTTGGCCTTGCGAAATATCATTTCATGCACGGACCGTGCGGCCTTCAGCACGGGTCGTGCGTGTGGTTCGTTTACCTGCGCAAAAATTTTACAATGCACACGGGTCGTGCGCCTTAGCGCACGGGCCGTGCGTCCATTTCGGGTTCCCTTTTTCAAAACATATTTTAAATCACTCCAATTGATTCCAAACCCATCCTAATCCCTCCCCCAATGTTTTGTAATGATAAAATAACCGTGGCTCATTGGAATTGCTTATGTTTGGATTGAATTGGGGAGAATTCCCTAAGTTATAAGTAATGTGATATGAATTGGTTAAATCAAAGCAAACACGTGTTATTTTCCTTTATATATTGGTCAAAACATTGTTTTAGTAATGACAAGAGAGGAAAACCCTAAAGCATGATAATGAGATGGACTATAAGTTCATCAAAGCTAAGTTTGAGGTTAATTGCTAATGAAGACATTTAAAGAAATAGAACATTATGTTCATACAAGTCAAGTTATTTTCTTAAAGAAAAGAAAGATGGCAAACATATAATTATATATGTATATCAAGGGTGACGAGCCCAGTTATTAGCATACTAGGGAAAGGGAAGTCATGAGCCCCGAACCCTAGGCCCCTTCCATGTAGCCCGCTTTCCAAGGTCAGCGGGATTGGGTGCACTGAGAATCATGAAAATAGAAAGTGGTTCGAGGTGATGTGTTAAGAAAAGAACAAGACATAATATGTAGTCGCTTATTAGGGCTACAAGTTAAAAACAATTGTACCATGTAGTCGCTTATTAGGGCTACAAGTTAAAAAGAAAATATGTTCACGTAGTCGCTTATTAGGGCTACGATTTCAAAAGACAAGCATAATGAACCGCTAGTGTTAGTAAGGGGTCTCGATAGGACTCACTGAGATAAGGTTTATCTCACCCTTTATAATTGTGGTTCTTACAGAGAAACAGGGAAAGGCAAAGGCGATGAAGCACGGCTAGGCGATGTGCCTTATGGAGTTATTGAAGATTCAGTTTTATGATTATGCCATTTTCCCTTTGTTGTCTTTGTATTATCGATTGTATAACTATTACTAGCTAACAGTTGTAAATCGTTTCCGCTACTTATGTTTTGGGATATTGAACACCAGGTTGTAAAAGCTTATAAGTCATGAGACTTAAGTACTTTATGTTAAGTTAATGAAATTGAATGACTATTTGGATGTCCATTCAAGAAAAGTTTTAGTTGTGTTCATTATTCTAAACAGGAGGTTAACTCTAATGTATGCCATGCTGTCCATCTTAGTGTTTCTCGGTGTTAGAAATGCTGGGGTGTTACAGAGGGGATTATTGTCTCTATTAAATCAGTTTGCAATAGTGTGAAACCAATGGAAGTTCATCCCTAACTTCTTTTATCATCTCGTAAATTTCGTGTTCTTCGTTCTTTATTAAAAATACAAAAACATTTTATTGTCTTTACTATAAAAGTTTTCGTTACTTTACAATTTCACTCAAACTTTGGTTCATTTTTGTTCGTTTAGTTGTTGTTAACGTTTATTGGTATTTGCATTCGATCCTTGAGTTCGACACTCGGTCATACCGTTTTATTATTACTTGTGACGATTTGGTACACTTGCCAATTTCGCCATCAAGTTTTTGGCACCATTGTCGTGGATCGAAATTACATTTACTAGTAAATTCGAAGGCAACTACTAATTCGAACCCGTATATATTTTAGTTTGTTGTTAGTTTTCTCTTTTATTACTTTATACCCTATTTTACACATTTTGCTTTGACACTTGTTTGAGTTTGTTGTTTTTTTCAGTGTATGCGTGGAACAGTTGATCCTAAAGATTTACTCTTCAACCCTGAGATTAAAAAGACTGCTAAGGCCAATCGAAAGGCTATAAGAGAGAGGCATCTCAGAGAAAGAGAGGCAGCAAGAGAAGAATGGATTGTGTCTGAGATTCCTGTGATTGAAGAGATGGCCGACCCTCCAGTTAGACGCGCTCTTGGTGATTATGGAAATCGTGACAGAAACAGGCAGAGATTACCGATTGCTCATCAACCGGTGACTGCTAATAGGTTTGAGATCAATCCTGGTCTGTTCCGTGAATTGAGGGAGATGCAATTTGGTGGAAGACCATGTGAAGATGCAAACAAGCATCTCACCAATTTTGCACAACTATGCGAAACAGTGAAAGTGGATGGTAACACTGATGAAGCTAAGAAACTGAGGATTTTTCCATTCTCTCTAAAGGATGAAGCCAAAGAGTTGTTTGATTCACAACCTGAAGGTAGCATCACCACTTGAAATGATCTTGAAGACAAGTTCCTTGAACAATTTTTCCCCCCTTCCATGTTCATTAAGAAGAGGGGAGAAATCAACAGTTTTGAGCAAAAAGAGGGTGAGTCACTCTATGAGACTTACAAAAGATTCAAGATCACATTGAAGGCTTTCCCGAATCATGGTTTTGATGATCATCAACAGATGCAAATTTTTTGTACTGGGGTTGAGACCGAATGCCGGGATGATGCTTGATCCCTCAGTAGGTGGTTCTTTAAATTTCAAGACCGCGGTAGAAGCAAGACAAATAATTGAAGCTATGGTTTCAAATGATTACTTGGTGGCTCATGATAGAGGAGGTACATCTAGAAGAGGTCTTCTTGACTTAGATGCACAAACGGCCGGGTTGGCTCAACAGAAGATAATCACCCAACAATTGAAGGAACTAAAAAAGGGAATGGAAGCTCTAAAGTTGAATTCTGTGCAACACCACTCTGCTCAGGTAAATGCTGTGACAAGGTTGAAGTGTGACTACTTTGAAGGTCCACATTCTAATCAGGATTGTGAACTTCCCCTAACAGTCCAAGAGCAGATATTTTTTGTCAAAAATAATCCATTTTCCAACACCTACAATCCGGGGTGGAGGAATCATCCAAATTTCTCTTGGAAGGATCAAGGGCAAAGCCAAAATGCTGATCAGAAGAAAGCAGATTGGGAGATAGCCATTGAGAAACTAGCTACACAAACTTGTTCATTCATCGAGGAGACAAGAGCTGGTTTTAAAAATCAAGAAGCTAGCTCTAGAAATCAAGAGGCCTCCATCAGAAATCTAGAGACTCAAGTGGGTTAATTGGCCAAGCAAGTTGCACAAAGACCTCCAGGCACTCTTCCAAGTGACACTATTCCTAATCCAAGGAGTGGTGAAACAGTGAATGCTATAACCACACGGAGTGGCAAAACAATTGAAGCTGTAGCAAAGAAGAGTTTAGAAGAAGTGGTTGAGTCTGGTGACAAAGCTCATGTGAGTGTTGACAATAGTTCTAATGTAAAAGGGAAGCCAAAATTGCCAAAACCAATTATTAAGCTACCTTTCCCTCAAAGACTGAAGAAGGAGCATAATGAGAAGTAGTTTGTGGGTGTTGATGAAACTTCTAAGGTGCAAGAGGATACTATTGTGCAAGAGGAGTCTAAGCTTCCACGGCCAATCATCAAGCTACCTTACCCTCAAAGATTGAAGAAGGAGCAAGATGAAAAGCAGTTTGGTAAGTTTTTAGATGTTTTCAAAAAATTACAAATTAACATTCCTTTTGTAGAAGCTCTTGAACAGATGCCCAAATATGTCAAATTCATGAAAGAAATCCTCTCAAAGAAGAGGAGGATCGTAGATGAGGAGACACTCATGCTTACTGAGGAATGCAGTGCAATTTTGCAAAGAAAGCTTCCACAAAAACTCAAAGATCTCGGAAGTTTCTCTATCCCTTGTACTATTGGGGATAGAACTTTTGGGAAAGCACTGTGTGATCTTGGGGCGAGTATCATTCTAATGCCACTCTCCATTTTCAAAAAGTTGGGGATTGGTCAGATAAAGAACACCATGATGACTTTGCATCTAGCTGATCGTTCGGTGAAGCATCCATATGGTGTAGTTGAAGATGTCCTGTGAAAATTGACAAATTCATCTTTCCGGTGGATTTTGTAGTTCTTGACATGGAAGAAGACAATGACATCCCGTTGATTTTGGGTAGACCTTTTCTAGTTACTGGTAGAGCTGTAATTGATGTGGCGGATGGAACCTTGATATTAAAAGTCGAAGATGAATTCGTGACTTTCAACGTGCTTAAGGCCATGGACCCTAAAAAGGGAAAAGAAAGGTGTTACCGTGTGGAGATGCTTGATCCCGCAATTGAAAAAGAAATTCATGATCAAGCTTCCCACTCACCTCTTGAGAATACTCTTGTTGTGTCAAAAGATGTTGAAGAAGGGGGTGATACCAAGGAAAAAGAAGTTGTGCCTATGTCAGGGGATCCTTCATTCTATTTCCCTCATGCAACTTCTAGGAAATGGAAACTCAAGCTTAAAAGAAAACGTACCCATGGAGCACTGAAAGAGGAACCTGAGAAGCAGAGTCCTCCACCTGAGCCAAATTGAAGGACCAATCAACCGTCAAGCTAGTGACGTTAAAGAATCGCTTCATGGGAGGCAACCCATGCGAGGGAGTTCTATCTCTTCTCTTTTCTTTCTCTGTTTCGTCTTTACCTTTGTCACTATTTTGTTGATCTGTCTTTACCTAGCATTTGTTCTGTTTCTGAAACAAACTTTGCTCATGGCATGTGATGCAAAAGTTGCACTACTCCAATGTTTTTGATCTTGTTTCTTATTTGTGGTGAGTGGTGCACCTGCATGGATAATTTTTATTGAATTGTGTTTTCAATGACCCTATGATGTTGTGCTCTTAAATTTTTATGAACCAGTTTAAATGGGACTGATCATGCATCTTGTTGTTCTAAATCTCTTAGATGAAAACCTTTATAGGAATGTCTTGTGACATTTGATTACTTGATCCATTGTGCTTAATGCCCTATCATAATTAACATGTGAGTATTTTAGCCAAACAGTTAAATTTATTCTTGAGTGTTTCCATTGCTTGTGACACTCTTCAGAACTTGACTTATTTCTTGATTAATTTTGCCTTGCTTATACTCACACACACGTGATTGAGGACTTTATGTTTTTCGAAAGCTAGAGCTTTTAAAAAACCTACCCTTTATTATTGACCTTTGCATAGCCAATTTGAGCCTTAGGCCTTTTTTTTGGAGTATTACCCTCATTACAAGCCATTATCTGAAAAACCAAGTGTCCCACTTGTTTGGAATTGAGGGATCCATACTCACAATTGAACTTGAAGCTCAAAATTAAGTTTGGGGTTGCAAATTAAGTTTGGGGTTGCTTGAGGACAAGCAATTGTTCAAGTTTGGGGTGGTATACGAAAAGTAGTATATGATGTTCTTTCTTATATTCTTTCCAAAGTATATTATTTTCTTTCAAAAAAAAAGAAAAAAAAAAGAGAAAAGTAAAAAAAATGAAAAAGAAATCAAATCAAATCAAACCATATAGAAGAAATAACAAGCTCAATTTTATTTTGGGGGAAATTCTTTGTTGAAGTTGGTAAGCGTAGGAAATGTTCAAAAGTGAAAATGGCATCTCTCAATTCCAATCAAGAAAGCCTAGATTCCAAAATTTATCATTCCTTACCCAAGCCCCATTACAACCTTTAATAAGTCCTCATGAAGTGTGTGGTATTTGTGTGCAATTGCTTGTTGTAGAATTATGTCAAGCCTATGGTAGTGTGTTGCTTGTGATGTGATTGAGTATATTACCCTGTAAACACTTGTGTGAGAGAAAGAGAGAGAGAGAGAGAGAGAGAGAGAGAGAGAGAGAGAGAGAGAGAGAGAGAGAGAGAAACACTTAGAGGTGAGGAACTTGAGTGAAATTGAGCACAATTGATGATTGTATGATGTGTTGCTTGAGATTCTAATTTGGGAAGTTTGAATTGCTGATTTTAGGATACAAGAATGCATGCTAGGTCACTCATTGACAACTGTGAAAAGCTAATTGATTTCGAGCTAGGTATGATTTTGGACATTGGAGTCACATCCAGTAATCTTTCTCCAACCCTTGTTTTGCATTGAGTTTGCTTGAGGACAAGCAAATATTTAAGTTTGGGGTTGTGATAAATCCATATCACATGCTTGTTTCGAATGTTAAAAAATGTGTTTTCACTACAAAAAAAAAAATTGGACTTTTCGGCGGGCAAAATCCGCCGGAAAAGCCAAAAATCCGCCGAAAATGTGGACTTTGCGGCAGATTTTTGGCGCCGGTAGCCAGTTTGCAGCAAACGCTTTCCGGCGGATAATCTGTCGGAAATTTCGGGCGGATTTCGTGGCACCGAAAAATCCGCCGAAAAATCCAAAAAATCCGCCGGAAATGTCGCCGGGGATTTTCCGGCGGATTTTTTGAATTACCGGCTGATTTTTAAAAAAACAAAAATTTAAAAAATCCGCCGGAAATTTAAAAAATCCGTCGGAAAATCCAAAAAAATACTTTTTTTTTAAAAATCCGCCGATAATTCAAAAAATCCGCTGGAAATTTACCTGCGGATTTCTGTGTCAAAAAAATAAGAATATATGAATCCGGTGTATGGAAAAATAAAGTAGGAGGGAATAAGAATGAATAAGTGGTAAGGAATAAGAATAAATAAGAGTATGTGAATGAAGAAATAAGAAGAAGTGAGAAGGAAGAAGAAATGGGAAATATAGAAAAGAGATATGTAGAGAAATGTTATTAAGTTTGAAGAGTATATGAGAAAGAAGAAATAAGAATGAATAAGTGAGAATGAAGAAGAAAAGAAATGTAGAAGAGTGTAGGAGAAAGTGAGAAGGAAATAAAAATTGAAATGAGAGAATGAGAAGAGTGTAGGAGAAAGTTTTATTTTTAGGAATTTCAAAATGTTTCGGCGGATTTTTAACATTTATGGCGGATTTTTTGAAATTTTTTAATATTATTTTTAAACAAAATCCGCCGGAAATATTAAAAATCTGCCGGGAAATTTTCGGCTACATTTCCGGCGGATTTTTCAAAAAAAAAAACATTTTTTTTGGAAAATCCGCCGGAAATTCAAAAAAATCCGCCGGAAAATTTCCGGCGGATTTTTTTGAACTTCCGACGGATTTTCAAAAAAAAAAAATCAAAAAACGGCCGGAAATTCAAAAAATCCACCGAAAATACCATTTTTCCCGCCGAAAAGTTACCGACAGAACAAAATCCGCCGGAAATGCCATTTTTCCGCCGAAAAGTTACCGACGGAAAAAATCCGCCGGAAATGCAAAATATCCGCCGGAAACTTACCGGCGGAAATAATCCGCCGGTAATACGCGATATTCTTGTAGTGTTTGAATGAAGATTTTAATGAAAACCAGTAAAGTTTGAGCAGATTTTGTGTATTTGTAAATCTAGTTTTTGTGTAGTGGTTATGCCGGTTTTTCTTTGTTTTTATGTGCACAGGAACTAGATCGTGGTGTAGAACAAAGTGTGAAGGCAATGGGTGAAGTTTGGAGCGATTTAAGAAAGGAAATAATGCAGTAAAAAAGGCTATTTGATCTGTTAAAAGGAATGACTATAGGCCTGTGTAGGTACGCTAGCGACCCACGTGGTTCTATGAGCACTAGCAATCCACGTGGTTCTATGAGCGAAAGCGATCCACGGGGTTCTATGAGCGAAAGTGAACAGTGTCTGCTGCACTGGACTCTATAAATAGCGCGTTTTCATTCTGCAGAACACACTTTTAGACAACTGGAAACCCTAGAATTCGAAAATACTTTCTCCATTCATCCTCTATTGAAGATTCAAGGCTTAGGAACAAGATTGGGAGCTTCAAATGAGTTCATCTTCTTCATTTTGCTGTAACCTCTGTTTTTCCCCTTGTACTATGTCTAGCTAAACCTCTTTGGGTTAGGGCTGAATGAGTATTGGTGAATCACTATTGTAACTGATTCTGTTTGTTCTTAATGTCATATTCTCTCCTACTTTGTGTGTTTAATCTCTGTTTTTAATGCTTTTCATGATTTGATTAACCATGGAATGATATATGGTTCATTTATGGAATGAAAATTTTATACTTGAATGCTTGAGATTGAATACCTTCAACTCTTAGCTTAGGAATAACTTTTTAGTTGTTGTATCTTGCAAACCCTTGATTCTAATGCTTGTTGTCATCTATAATCACCTAAGGAATTAGGGTTTTTAGTTGTGAACAAAGGATTAGTTGCCTAAGGAATTAGGGATTAATTAATGTTGTGGGTTTGATAACAAAGTGAAAGAGGGGATTATTGTCTCTATTAAAGCAGTTTGCAATAGTGTGAAACCAATGGAAGTTCATCCCTAACTTCTTTTGTCTTCTCGTGTTCTTCGTTCTTTATTAAAAATACAAAAACATTTTATTGTCTTTACTATAAAAGTTCTCGTTACTTTACAATTTCACTCAAACTTTGGTTCATTTTTGTTCGTTTAGTTGTTGTTAACGTTTATTGGTATTTGCATTCGATCATTGAGTTCGACATTCGGTCTTACCGTTTTATTATTACTTGCGACGATTTGGTACACTTGCCAATTTCGCCATCAGGTCTACCTATTACCTTCTATATGAAAAAACACCTGACCTATCACCTCTGAGAGTCTTCGGCTCTCTCTGCTATGCCACAACATTAACAGCTAATAGGACCAAATTTCTCCCTAGAGCATAAAAATGTATCCATCCACATTGGCCATTCACAAGGTGTCAAAGGTTACCTTCTATTTGACCTCCACAATCATGAGGTATTTCTCTCTTGAAATGTTTCCTTCTATGAAAACATTTTCCCCTATCTCCCTTCCAACCCCAATCCACATACATCAACCCTTCCACAAACTATCCCTCCCTCTAAAGTTGCCCTAACTGGTTTTTTTTCCTTCCCCGCTCATACACCTGTTCCCTCCACTCCTTCACCAAGCAACACTTTACCTCATTCCTCACCTCCCTACATTTCTAAACCCTCCTCCTCTCTCACTCTTGTCCCTGAGCCCTCATCAGTGCCCATTCAAAACCCCGCACCTTTAAGAGTTTCAACCAGAGTCAAAACAAAGCCATCCTACTTGCAAGATTTTCATTGTGGCATGGTTTCTATCTCCTCTGCTGGAAATTCACCCTCAGGTACTCCATATCCTCTTTCTCAATATATCTCATATGATCACCTTTCCCCCTCCCATAGATCTTTCATTGCAGCTATTAGTGCCACTGTTGATGTAACACCCCTATTTCTACCCAACGGTTTATTAAAAAAAATATCAGAGTTTTTCGCGCCAAAAGAGTGTCACATTTTTCGAACCGGAAAACCACTTCGCAAACAGAGTACTTTAATTATAACTAACTTCTTTTCAAAAAACATGCAGCGGAAATAAAAAGGTTTAACTTGGCAATCATACTTCAAAAGGTTTACAACTTAGAAAGGCATATACATAACACATAAGGAAAGACACAAGGACAACCCTCCCGAGTGCTACGTATCAGAGCCGACGACACCGAACGAACGAAGATACTAATGTCTTCCTTCGGACTCACCTGCAAGTTACCACCTGGGGTAAACAACCACATAAAAGGGGTGAGATATCTAACACATAATAGGAATGAATGATAAGGAATATGTTAGAGTATAACACCTACGTCTACCACACCAATCACAAACATCAGTTACAACACCAAGGGTAAAACAGGCAATCTCATGATCAATGGTAAAACAGTCAATTTCATCAAGTTATAAACATCACAATCATCATTAACACAAATATCACCAAGGTACAGTCACCAAGGTCGTCACACATGTTATGATATGCATGAATGCAGTATGCATGTGGATCCATAGGCCGAAGCCTCTGCTCGTCATAATAGGCCGAAGCCTCTGCTCGTCATAATAGGCCGAAGCCTCTGCTCGTCATAATATGCACATGAGTTATGCAACACTATGTACAATGCACCAGAAAATAATCAACAACCAAGATCAACTCAGTGATACCACAACACTGACGCCAATAACTCATGATAGGCCGAAGCCTCTGCTCGTCATAATATGCACCGTCACACACCAATATCACACCAACGATTAATGAAATTCATCACACCAAATAAGTAATGGAATTCATCACACCAAATAATCAATAGGCCCACCGGAACTATTAATTCACCCACCAATCACACCATAATAGACTCACCAAATCAACCCACCACTCACACCAACACCAATTTCAATTAGGCCAATTTAGGATTTGACACAAAATAGTTTTCAACGACAATTGCTATCACCGGGACAGCCACTTGAGGCGTCCAATCAGCAACAACCAGAACCAACATCGGGGAGAAGACAACTCTCGAAAATAATAATTTTCTAAAATATTCTGAGACACCGAAAACGCTCAAAAGACACCTTTTACAACACCTGGGACCAACGTCAGAAAAATAGTTCATTCTGCCCAGAAATTAGAATACTCAGGTGGGCACCTGAATAAGCTTCACAACGCATTTTGAAACGTTCAAAACGGATAACCGAGTCAAAAGATATGACCAAAACAATTTTAGGAAAAATCCACCAAAACCGGAACGGCCACGGGCGCAACGGGCGCCAACGGCCAGAACAAAGTCGGGCGAAAGGGAAACGAAGTCGGGCGCAACACAGCAACACAGGGAACACGGCGCCCAAGCACAGGGCGCCAAAAACAGAACACACACAGTTTGATTCCAGAAGTTTGACCCAACTTTGGAGACTCATAACTTGAGCTACACAACTCCAAATCGAACGAAACCAGTGCCAAAACGACCGGCTTTAAGTCTATTTTCAAAAACAATCAGCCACATAATTTTTGGATCAACAAAACAGTACCAGTTTTAGAAAAACCGAAACAGTGTCCAGAAATGCACACATATGGCGCCCAAGGCGCCTAGGGGTTACAAAATCTTGTTTCTCATCAATTAAATTACTAATTCAACACCAAAATTCAATTACCAATATGAACATCAAATTACCACGGTCATCTCCAATTACCATCAATCAAAATACCATCAAAACATTAATCAAACACTTGGTATGCAATTCACCCTTTTAACAATTAGAACATCACTCTTGCAATTTTAATCATAGAATTCACAATCCAAATCATCATGATCATCACATACATATATATAATTCGAAATCCAGCAAATACTCATCTATTATCATACAAAACAATTAGATTATTTTGTCACCAAACGGTACATCACACATAACGGTTTAATCGTGAAACTCACATCAAGATCACATAAACATGGTGACCTAAGGCCTATCACCATAAACCTACACTCATCGAATATTAGGCATGCATCTAAATCATAACAACATAACATCACCCTTTTTGTGAATAGCTTCAAACAATCATAGATCTTCATCATGCGAATCAAGGAAACATGTATAACATTCATCACATCAAATCACACAATTTCATCATAATTTTTTCATCATAATTCGAATAGGGCATCATAAGGGTTTGAATCACACAATTCATATTAAGACAATCAAAATCATGGCAACCTAGTGCTAATCCCCATAAACCCCATCATGCAAACCCATTAGGTGAAGATATCCCCCCTTACCTTATTAGATGAGCTTTAATCCCCTAGATCAAGTACCCAAATTCGTAGCCCTCCTCTCCTCTTCCTTAGGCACCAACTTAATTCTTCTTCTCTCCTTGAACCTTCACGCCCTTTCTCTTCTTTTCCCTCTTGCTTGTGCGCCACTCCTCCTCTTCTCTCCTAGGGTTTGGCCGCGCCTCTCACTCTCCAAGGCTCTCTCAATTCTCTTCTTTTTCTAAAATTTGCTAATGATCACTAAACCCTAGGATTAGCTCTCATACGCACCTAACTCATGGATCATGGGTCATGGGCTTTCTTCCATCACTTAAGCCGTAATTAAATAATTAAGCACCACCACTCCCTAATTAATTAAAACCACCCCATATTATTATTATTATTTCTATCACCCACATCCTATTTAATTAATTAAATAAATACTAAATAAATATTTAATTAATTTTGGGGTGTTACAGTTGAGCCTAAGACATATGCTCAGGCTTCAAAGCAACAATGCTGGCTTGATGCCATGAACTAAGAAATCCAGGCCCTTGACATGAATTCTACTTGGATTATCACTTATTTACCACCAGGAAAACAGCGTATACAAATCAAACTTAATGCTGATGGTTCCATTGAACGGTATAAAGCTCGTTTAGTGGCCAAGGGGTTTATTCAACTTGAAGGGGTGGATTACTCCGAGACTTTGTCCCCAATAGTCAAGATGACTACTGTAAGATTGGTCCTTGGTGTGGCTTCAACTCACAATTGGCATATACAACAGTTAGATGTCAATAATGCGTTTCTTCATGGGGATCTTCAAGAGGAGGTTTATATAAAAATTCCTCCAGGCTTCCTTGTTTCTTCTCCAAACAAAGTTTGCAAGCTTCAAAAATCCTTGTATGGCTTGAAGCAAGTCAGCAGCCAATGGAATGCCAAACTTATGTCTTTTCTGATTCCTTTGGGATATATTCAGTCAAAACATGACTATTCTCTCTTAGTCAAAAGATCAGGTCCTATAACATCACAATTTGCTCATCTATGTTGATGATATTGTTCTCACAGGTGACAACTTAGATGAAATTCAGAAGGTTAAGAAACTTCTTGATGATCAGCTCAAAATCAAAGACTTGGGGGCTCTGAAAAAAAAAATTGGGCCTTGCTGGTATAGTTTTGTCTCAAAGAAAATATGCTCTTGAGCTCATTAAGGAAGCAGGTCTCCTTGCTTGTAAACCTGCATCCGCACCTATGGTTCCCAATCTCAAGCTAAGTGCTCACATAAGTACCCGCTTGGATGATCCTACTCAATACCGTCGCCTCCTTGGTAGGTTAATATACTTGACCAATACCAGACCTGATTTGTGCTATGCAGTGAATAAGCTTAGCCAATTCATAGCCAATCCTCTCACTCCTCACATGGAAGCTGTTGTTCACATCCTCAAATACCTTAAATCTTGTGCTGGCCGTATAAATCTAATAATTGTAGGTCTATGTTTGATATATTACTTTTCCTTTTTTAGATTTATACTACTTTTTTTGGGTAAATACGGGTATCCACCGCACGAACAGCAGTGACTAATCCCTCGCTCATTGGAAGTGCCTCGAGGGGCAGGAGACCTGGCCCAGAGTTTTAACGCTGCTCCGTACCCATGGTGGGGATAGAACCCCGACCCTTGGTTAAGGGAGGATCAGCCCCAACCGCTGAACCCACGCTCTTGGTTAGATTTATACTACTTTGCGTCTTTGATATTCTTCTCACGTTAATGATAAATGACTACAACCATTGAGTTTTAGAAACTACCGAGCAATATTTTAAAACAAAAACAATAAAAAAAACTTGTTACACCCAATTTTGCCATCTACAAGCATTTAAGTTGATCGTCCATTAAGGTTGTTCAATTAACTTGGTAAAAAGTATCCTTCCCTAAACTATTAAAAATTTAATTTCTTTTGACGTTATTAAAAAATCAATTTTAAAAACAGCTTTACATGGTCTTTAATTTATTGAAAACCTTTTAAAGTTGATAACATTATGTGAAAACTATAGAATTATAGATGAAACAATATTTTTATTATTAAGATAAAGCTAACGTATAGTTACTAGTTAAAAAAGAAACACATGGATAAATTAATCACATATTAATTTTTTACATAAACCATAACAAATAGACGATTTGCACACAATATTTAGAAGCAAAATCAAAAGAAAAAAAAATGAAATGCAATCCATAAAGAAAATCAGTTGAAAAGGGTTTACTTGATAAACAAGTAATATCTATTTTTGAGTAAGAGTAATAGTAAGTTTTCTTTTATTAAGAATGTCTATTTTTGGTTAAGAGTAAATTAGTAACTTCTTGCTTGTTGTAATGTCAACATATCTTTTTTTCAAATAATTTTATGGTGATGAAAATGTCAAATCTTTTATCAACAGCTTTACATAATTGTGGCTAACTTCCATGCAGGTTATGATTGTCTAATAAATGCTAGATGGTAAATTATTATTTTTTTATAAACGAGGGTATCCACCGCCGAACATTATCTAATAAATGCTAGATGGTGGATTATGGATGTGATTTTTTTTCTTCATTGTTATATTGATTATCATTTGTCTTGTTTTAAAATCTGCCATTCATTATCGACCCATTTGCTCTATTTGAATTATTAAAGAAAGATACACTTGAGGTGCTAGCTCAGTGGTAAGAGCTTAGCCTTGTATCCTCAAGGTGCTGAGTTCAAACTCCTTCGGGGACAATTGTAAAATGGCCACTAGTGCCACTTGATCGATAAAATTTCCCCCTTCCCCAATTTAAAAAAAAAAGTTATTAAAGAAAGATTATAAACCCTCCTTTTTCCTTTATATCCGATTATTTGTTCCATCGAATATGTAATTTTTTTCTTTTGATAATTTGAATTGAAATTTTTGGTTAACACTCTCAATTCCCAACTATTATTTTTGTAAACAAATGTATCATTTGTGCATAACTGTAAAGACTAATCTCCAGAAGTACTGAGATTTATTCAAGGGGTTGACCTCTACCCTAGATGTTTTATGTCCCAACTTTTTAGAAGGAGAAATTTTTGTAAGAAATAGGAAGTTAAAAATGCTATTTTTTTTTAGAAATTGCATAAGACTAATTCAAGTTGAACCAGAATTTTTTAGCCTGTAAAGCTCTTCTTTTTACAAGGTCTAAAGCTGTGCATTAATTTTATGTTTGCGAGAGAGTCATGTCTCACACTCATTAGCCTCTTCAAGTTGCATATCTGTAGCTCAATGAGCTACTGTTGGTTATTAAGTTGTGTAGACAATGTGAGAACAATATGTTGGGGAAGATGCTGCAACACTCGAACAATGATGAAGATGATGAGACCGCACTTGATTTTAAAGCGTGTCTAAACACACTAACCTTTAGGTTCAATTCGCCTCCACCAATTCTAACCAATTGGATACAATAGGGTGTCCTGCGAATCCCCTTCAGGATACTTTAAAAACATTGATGTGTCTTGCACAATCACACCAAGCATATCTTTCAATAATAGTTTACGTAATAAAGTCTCCGTACTCACTCTTGTGCACTAGAGAAGTAAAGAGATGATATAGAATAATAAAAATGGTGGAATTTTGTGTTGAAGAGAAGTGAAAATTCCTATATTAATAAGTTCAGTAAGTCTGTTTATATAGAAAAATTCATGCCCATTGATGAAAGAAAACAACCTTTGGAAAATCAATTTCTGTCACGCAAAACCGTTATATAACGTTAGTTTTCGTATTATATCAGAAAAGTCATGTTGGTCTGTTAGTTAGGTGTTGCTTCTGTTCATTCCTGCAATGGGATGCGATCCAAGTTCGAATCCACTAGGTGCTGTTTTGCACCATTTTATTTCATTTTTGTCCGTTAAATAAATCACGCATAAAAATAAAAAATATCAGCGCGCGGATTCGATCATTCGACCTTGCGACCTTCCGCACACAGAAAATGCGCCCAACACTTCAAATAAATATTTTGAAATTTCTGAAAATTTCCCCAACAATCCCCCACCATTTTCAAAATATCTAAATCAATTATTCCGAAAATCTCATGTTTTCAGATGAAGGTATCTTGCTATTTGAACCATCACTTAGTAAGTTAAGTCATCACTAATCCCCAAATAGATTGGTAGTCGACAAGCTTTGAACCAACTACTCATTAGAACAAGTGTGCATAACTCACGCATAAAATCTCAGTACCATTGAAAGAATTATAAAGATGACATATTTGATAACGCCTTGTGTCTGATATCCATTTCATGAGAATTTAAGAGTCAACCCCTTTAACTCTATGAAGCGGCCCTACTTCATTCTCATATAGGTAGACTATATCAGAAATGCACCCATAATTATGCACTCCAGCAAATATATGATATATGTCTATTAAGAGGAGAACCTCATCCTACCACTTTTATTCTTATGGTCCAAGTACTTTTACCCTTGGGATGTATCTATTTTCAAGTACTTCAATCACTCTTATAGTGTACTGTCACCATTGAACTCAAGACTTGATTTTATTAAAGTGTGAGTCGGGTTTCCACTACTGGTGATCAATTAGATATGGGCTTGTATCACATCCCCAATGATGTCTTCAACATCATATCCTTGTCAATTCCTTCGTCAGAGAATTGCAAAATTCATTTCAACATTTACACACTTTGAATATTCAATTACTCACATAACCATGTCATTATTTCTTCTTGATAGAATTGAACATCTATCTCTAAACCATGACATTTGAGTCAATTGATTACCTTGTGGACATGCACAAACTTCTATGTCATTATACCTTTGCCATAATTAACATATTTAACAAGCATTTCAATTTGAATCTACTTCTATCCTAGTATATCGAAGACATCATACATTGAATGCATTAAATATCCATAGCAATAATAAACGTGATCATAAAAGATTGTCATAATAAACTTTTAATTTCAATAAGGTGGGTCCAAACATGTAAGTCATATACTCCATATAAAGTTAAATCAAACACTTTAGAATTTATTTCTATTTGATGAAAATGAACATTTTCATATTAGTTATCACATAACTAATACATGTATAATAACTTCTAAGTGACAAATTCTAGTTTCATGTATATACATGCTCTATGGTAAAACAAAATAATACTTACAATATAAAATAAACAATGAACCAAAATCATTAATATTTTCTATCACTTTCCTCCATGAACATTTGTCAACTCACAATAATTTAAAACATACCCATATTATTTTTTCAATCAAGATCATAAGCAACAAACAAACACTTTCATATTATCATGACAACAAAATAAACAATATGATAAATACTATGATATACAATTGCATGAATTTAAAATAAATCATATACCTGATTACATATTAAAACAATACAACGTATCATAATTAACTTTTATTCACAGTCTTGTCACACATGGTTTAGAGTTCTCACTTTATGAAAACTATTTTCAAAACACAAATTACTTTTTCTGGTTTAAACAACCATTTTCATAAATAAACTTGAATTAGAATTCATTTATGCATGTGTTTATAAGTTTAGACCATATTCATATGTATTTACTTAGAGAAATTGTGTACCTTTCACCATACTAGAGAGTTGTTGCCATTAATCATCTTCCTTTTTAATATATGTGAAGTCATCTCTTTCAAGGTGTAAGTAGAAATTATCTTCTTTTAAAGTTGCAGCCATCATTCAACACAAATGCAAAATCGAACCTAAAGATTAGTGTGTTTACACACGCTTTAGAATCAAATGCGGTCGTCATCATCTTCATTATTGATCAAGTCTTGCAGCATCTTCGCCCAACAAATTGTTCTGCCATATTGATGGTCCATGCGTTGGTTTGTAGCTTGAAACTCTTCATTTATTTGCTGATGTGAAGTATGAACAACATCATCTATGTATTGAAGAGCTCCTTGCATAGAATCATCCAAGTCTTCGGATCGAGGTATGGTTTGTGGATTTAGGTGGCATTGAGAAAAAGATGAAAGCACCAAATGATGGACTACACTAAGTTAATCACTAGATCTAGGGTTGCAAAAGAATAAGAAAAATCTAAAACAACTTCATATTTTATTGGTTTGGGAAATTAAAGAGAACATTACATCTTAGTTTGGTTCACATTTGATGGGGAGGGGAGGAAAAAACATTTGGTGCTTCAAATATACCCATAGGGTGTGTTTGGATAAGGTATTTTTAGAGTGAATTGAAATTTTTTTTTTCAAAATTTTGAACCAAAATATTTTAATTCTCTCAAAAAATTACATTACTCTCTAAAAATACTCTGCCCTAACACACTCTTACTTACTTTGTATGGTGAGTTATCGGCTTGAATAAGTCTAAAATATTGTAATAAAATATGATAATAGTATCGTTTTATATTATTATGATTTTATTTTTCTGAATATATCGTTTTATCGGCTAGTATGTAAGCTCAACTAATACTGTCAACACTGAGTTTGTCCACTGCGAAAATCGAACACTGGGAGCACTGAATCGACACCATGTGTCCCAAGATAGATTATGCTACTCGGCCAACGGTGTTTGTTATTATTATTATTATTATTATTATTATTGTATGTATTTAACAATATTTTAATACTGTAATTTTTTTTAGTTTATTTTTCAAAAAATTATTGCAAACTCTTTTTAAAATAATTAAGATAAGTAATGTTTGTTTTTTTCATATAAAAATCGAAGCTTGGTGTTTCCATGGTTTAGTTGCCTTCCTCCTATCGTCGGGTCTTGGGGTTTTTTCATTTAATTTATTCAATACAATGTATAACTCGTTGGAAATTCAAGTGTGAGTGTTTAGTCTCACATCGGTTATGAATGAGCTATATGAATGACATATAAGAGAGGGGACCCATATACCTAACATCTTAACGTTTTGGGTGGAGATGTGGCGTCCAAGTCTCTTGGCGGTCTGTTTCATTGGTTAGCTCCTTGTTGCTCCGGTGATCCCCGTGCTCCCCAACATAAGTAATGTAAGTTTTTATTTTTCATATAAATAATGAAGTATGTATGGATTCACGTTGGGGAAGGGGAATGTACTCTAGATTAAATTATACGGAGGGGAGTGTAATTCAAACTTTCTTTTAAGGAAGGGGACTGTAATTTATTCTTGCTTTTAATAAAGGATTGATCATTTTGAACCTAATGTTGGGTCATATTAAAAGATTTAGTTTATCTTGATTCGTTTTTTTCTAATAAATAAAATATGACTAATAATGATAATAATTTATTATAAAATGGAGACATAAAATTAGAAGCCGTAACCCAGGGAGGGGTGTGGTTGAGCGGTTGGGGATATTAGTAACTACGTTCGGCAGTCGATACTCTGGTCTCGACCAAAATAAAATTAGAAGCTGTGTATGAGGTTTAAAAAGCTTAATGTGAAGAGGGATAAAGAGGGGCAAGGGTTTTATATATGAAGAAGAAATGATATGTTGTCACTTGTTACTTCAATTCAACTTGTTGACCAAGTTTTTATAAAAAAGAAAGAACTTGTTAGCCAAGGAGAGTCATCGGTCATGTCTCAAACTCAAAGTGTAAAAGGTATGAAAGGGTAAGGAACCATAAGGTAAACGCTATTATTCTTTTGATCAATATCATTCTAACAATATTGAAATTAATTTGTCAAAGGAAAATGCTATTATTAATTGTAAGCGACTGCTAGAGTGATCGTTGGTGGGAAACTATCTGAAAAAGAAAATTAAAAAATCATAACTGCGCAGAATATGGTAGGACTAGGACCACTTTCATATAGTACTATTTTTTTTTTACGATAGGTGGAGGACCACTTTTATAGGATGCTATATATGGATTTCTTACTGCACAAGCAAGAGAAAAACCTTAGTCTCAATATGGTCAATCAAGAGAAAAAACGACAACCAATGCAGTCTGCAGACTAGGTGCTTTGGCCTGATCAATACTATAGATAAAGCGTAAACTACAGAATTATCTCATTAATAAGACGAATATTCCTTTGAAAAAAAAAAGGCTAATATTCCTATTCTACGTGGTAGTACTTCAGCTATAACTCTGAAATATTTTTTTAAAAAAGTATTTTAACTTAAACACTAACTTTTAGTCACTATCTTCCATTCATTAAAAGAAGTCACAAAAAATATATATTTTTTATATGTATCTGGCCTCTAATTTTTTCTCCATTTTATAATTATTAATTATTATTAGTCAATTTTTTATATGTATTTGGCTAGTAACATCAGAGAGTGACAAACTCATCTGGGCTAGGTGTAAACAAGGTTTTAAAAAAACCGGACCAGACCGGTCGGTTCAACCGGTTGAATCGAGAACCGGGCCCCTGGCCGGTTGGTTCAACCCCATTTGAACCGCAGGCCAAAGAACCGCCCAGGACCGGATTGAACCGCCAAGAACCGCTTTGAACCGGGAAAGAACCGGGAACCGAACCGGGTTGAACCGGTTTGAACCGCCCGAAATGCAATTTTTTATTTTTAAATTTATTTTTTTCTCCAAAATTTAATATTTTTTATTTTTTATTTAATAAATTACTTATCCGGTTCAACCATGGTTGAACCGGTTGAACCGATTGAACCATGAACCGGAGGTCTCGCCGGTTCGATCTCCGGTCCGGTTTTAAAAACATTGGGCGTAAAAGTGGCAACTACTTAGTTCGGTCCGCGTACTACGCTATCATGGAGGTTCTTATCGACAATTCTCATTTGCGAATTGAGGGAGCGTGGATGAGCATATGCAAGTTGCATATTCCTCCGAAAGTTAAGTTGTTGTGGTGAGCTCTAAGAGAGGTTTTACCAACAGGAGCAACTTGCATAGACGCCATGTAATGTGCGAAAATTGTTGTCCTATGTGTGAGAGGAATCCGGAGAATGAATGGCATGCTTTAATTTCTTCGATCATGCAAATCCGGAAAGGATATGGGAAGCTGCGGGTTTGTTCCAGGAAGTACAAGCTGCGATGGAAGCAACTGAGAGCTTCAGAGAATATTTTTTTACATGCTGAGTCTTACACTTTCGGATAGCAACAAGAAAAGGTTCGTGATGATGTTGTGGGCATTGTGGCGTAGAAGCACTGGCGGAGCTTCTCTTGGGCATGACTGAGCCATGGCCCACCCAGAATAAAAAAATTAAAAATTTTTATATAGGGGAACTTACTATAATACCCTTATCTTTTAATAAAATTTACCAATCAATTTCTATTCCTCTTGCGCACGTTTCCTCTGCTACACTTTCTCTCTTCGCTTTTCCTCTGTTACGCTCCAAAGAAAGAACCGAAGAAGATCTGCTTCTCCCCTCTCAGCCGTGAGCTCTCTAACATTGAATGTAGAGCAGAATTTATTTCACTCAATTCTAGGAGATGATTGTAGCTTCTGTATTATTCGAGGAGATGGTTTTACTCAATATTGATTAAATATCTTGTAATTAATTGACTATTATGTCACTGGTGGTGTTGTTGTTGTTAATAGAGGAGGAAGGAGAATTAGATTGTTGCTGCTAATAGCAAACAAATGCTAATTAATTGTCTTGCATTCATAAATCATAATCTAATTAATTTTATATTGTTACTTGTTATTTTGATTTTTTGTTGCTACTAAGATTGATTGTTGTTGATTTTAGATTGTAAAAATGAAGAATAGAAGAATCTGAGTCTATTATTGATGATTTCAAGTCACTTGGAACACGTAGAGCATTAGTGTAAGGTATGTAGTTTAATTTTTCGATGATCAACTTTTTGCTTATTACAACTTGATTATTTTGTATACCATATGATTTGCATATTTAATTTACATATTATAATAGTTTTGTTATCAAAAAAAATATATTATAATAGTTTATATTAGCGGCCCACCCAATTTATTTTGTCAAGCTCCGCCACTGCGTAGAAGAAACAAGAAGGTGTGGGAACGTAGTTTACAACCAGTGCAATAGGTGATTAACAGAGCTTTGGATTTATTTCAGGAACGGGGCCTGGTTTGCATAAAGCATGTTGATCCAGGGACCGTAAATTCTCAGCAGAGGTAGGATCTTCAATGGCAAAAACCAGTTGATGGAAGCTATAAGTGCAATGTGGACGCAACGCTATTCGAGAGTGACAACGTATGGGCTGAGTATTTGTATTCGCACTTCAACTAGCTCCTTCTATAAAGGCAAAACAATGTGGTTCAACGACACTCCAACACCACAAGAAGCGGATGCAATGGGACTTTGGCAAACTTTACTTTGGTTGGGAGATTTGGGACTAACACGGATTTCCACAGAACTGGAATGTTTAGCACTTGTAAATGGTTTGAAGATGGACATACAATCTAACACCGAGTTTTGCGCGCTAATGATCTAGATTTCCAAGCTCCCAAGTTAGCTTTGTTCGGAGACAAGCAAATCTTGCCGCTCGCACTCTTGCGAAAACATCAAGATTTAATGCTAGTTCTCATATTTTGATTTAATTCCAACATGTATTGAGAACATTATTATGAATGAAACAATATCAGTTTGATGTTGTCAAAAAAAATTACTATTAGTCAATTTTATCTGTTAGAAAAAGAAAACAAATGAATCAACATTAACTTAGTAATACAAAAGTTGATTACTGTAGAAAAATAATTATACCAAAGTTAAGTACCATTAACAAATTAATTCCTCCAAATGTGGTATAGTCTACCAAACAACCACCTTGGTCATTTGGTCAGGGGGTTCGATCCCTCGCAGGTGTATATGGTGAGACATCGCTTGAGAGAGGTCAGCCCTTAAATGAACTCCAGTACCTCAAGGGATTAGTCTCTACGGTCGCCGTGGAGGATACCCGGGTTTACCCAAAAAACCACATTGGTCATGGTTTTTTTCAACAAATTAATTTAAGAGTTCCAATGAATGAAAAGCACTAACATGCATAAAAATTTTTACGCCAAATGAAATCTTAATAATTAACACGATAACTGATTAATAGTTTGTTAAGAAAAAAACTGATTAATAATATTTTTTAACCCCAAAAACGTTTGGATGAGATGGTTCTTGTCTCTTCTAGTTTAATTTATCCAAGGTCTTGGATTTGAATTTACCATTAAGAATGCAACAACACTAAAACTCTTGAGAGAGAGTTTTGCCACTTCATTCTGGTCTTACCAGACTCGATGAATTAGTCTCTGCATTTTAATGATGATAAATCATGAGTTTAATTAAAATAATAGGGGTAAAATTGAGAGAAAAATTAACGTTATAAGTTAATTAAACTGCAACTTCAACTAGTACGAAAAATGTTATAAGCAAGGAATATCAAACACCACTATTTTACTTTTATTATCTTACATTTGGTCTAATTAAACAAAGCCTAAATACAAATTTAAAATATTAATTAGTTAACCTATTATCTATAAAAAATATTTAGTTTTTTTTTACCAAATAAAAAAAATTAGTTGATTATTATACATTACCGCCATTTAATTTCCACTGATTTATTTGCAAAAGAAAAGTTGTAAGTTATAAGCCACGATGACGTTATATGTTATAAGTACGTTATAAGTCACTGTCGATCTCCCATGGTCAATTTGGAAACGTTGTAATGAAGAGGGGAAAAAGTGATGATTTTAAAATATTTGTATTTTGTGGTATTGGTTTTTTTGACCAAAGGTATTATTGGTTTTCTCTTTCGAGTCCCTTTTTTAGCAAAAATAAAAGAAAAGGAAACTATAGATGGTGTACTGGGCCAAAGAAACTTTTATATTCATGAAAATTTACATTTTTATTTATATTAATAATTTTTTTGTTAAAATCTCATTAAAATATTTATTTCCAATTAAGCATATACATATTTAATTAATTTGTTTATAATGCAAAATTGATTGTTTTTGGAACAATGTAATAAACTAACTGAAAGGCTTCACATCAGGTGAAGTAATATGTGCGTCCCTTTTGAAAAAGTGTCATAATTCTATTCAGTTCATGAAAAAGATAATTAAACAATATTCTATATGTAAAAGCCCTCTATTTTGTGGTAATGGTTTTTTCTTTCCAATCCGTTGGGCGAAAGCCCTCTATATGTAAAAAAAAATAGATATAAACCAGTGAATTTATAAGAGTATATATATAATGGTTACTTATTAAAAGTTTAGTTGTCAAAAAAAGTTTTATTTGAACACCATAGAGAAATTAGGATATTTCTCTACCTTATTAGCACCCATAGTTGCAACTTATTTGGAATAACATAAAATAGCATTATACTCGCATCACAAGAAAGAAACTAGCTCTAATACTTGTGCGATGCACGGGGTCGTCGGCTAAATCAAGTTTGTGTAAAATATAGTCTTTTTAGTCTGAACCAAGGCTGACTACTCATAGAGTGTCACAACGCTTTCAATTAAAGACTAATATCTACTCGTGCTTAAGAGAAAATTTCTAACTGGCCAACACTGAGTTTGTCCACAGCGGGAATCGAACCCGAGAGCACCCGGTCGATTGTCGTGTTCCATATATAGTCTAATAACTGTGAATAAAAATTAAATTATAGCTATAAGTTAAATAAGTAGATTAAATAATTAAAACGAAACATTAACAAATGCGTTGAAATTGAACATCCATAGATAATAAGAAGAAACGGTCTAAAGAATTTTAATAGCATAATCTGCATTCATCAAATATAAATATAAAAACTTAACTCATAATTAGAAAGAAAAAAAACAACACAATTAAAAGGTGAAACACGTGGGTATCATATAGGATTGAATGAAAACTCACAATAAAATAGGAGCAGCTATACAAAGTTGAAAGAAGAAGATGGGGGTTCTACTGTAAATGTGGTTGAAGTTCCCGCGGGAGTCAATGCTGCAATGCGATACTCGAATATAAAAGAAAGATAAAAACATAATACCAATTTAAGTATATTTCTAATACCTGTTGGTGCGAAATGACCAAAATAAAGAAGATAACACAAATCAAAAGTGAAACTCATGGGTATCGTGCAGTGTTGGATGAAAACCACAAATAAAATAGAAACACCTGTAGAAAGTTGAAAGAATATGATGAGGGGGGTTCTACTATAAATGTGGCTGAAGTTCCTGTGAATAAAAATTAAACAATAACTTAAAATTAGATAAGAAGATTATAAAATTAAAAAGGAACATTAACAAAGACATTAAAATTGAACATCCATTGATAATAAGAAGAAAATGTGTCAAGAATCTTAAAAACATAATCCATATTCAATAAATGTAAATATAAAAACTTAACCTCTAATTCGAAAGAAAAGAAAACAACACAAATAGAAAATGAAACACGTATCATTCAGGGTTGGATGAAAACTAACAAATAAGATAGAAGTAGCTATACAAAGTTAAAGAAGATGATGGGGTTCTACTGTAGATATGGCTGAGATTCCCGCAAATTAACCCATAATTAGAATGAAAAGAAGGCAAAAAAGTTAGAAAGTTTAACACATGGGTATCATGCATGGTTGGATGAAAACCACCAATAAAATAGATGCAACTATACAAAGTTGAAAGAAGATGATGGGGTTCTATTGTAAATGTGGTTGAAGTTCCCGCAGGAGTAAATTATGCGAGTTCAAGCAGGAGTAAATGTTGTAACGTGGTTTTCGAATATAAAAGAAAGATAAAAATAAAAAACTCCAATCTAAATATGCTTCAAATACTTGTTGGTGCAAACTGACTGTTATAGCCCAATTTTGTCCGATCACTTTTTTTCGCAAGCATTTTAATTTAGTCCGCGTGTCATAGGTCCCAGGGAATATCGTTACGAAAACGGTATTTAGAACGCTTTCAATACTATCTTGTTCTAATTTCGGCTTAAGTCTAATGTCTAAAATTAGAATTAAAATATAATTTACAATAATCCAAAAAACCTAAAAATACAAAAAATACAAAATAAATTAAAAAAATCACAAAAATCAGAAATTGAAATTTGGAGCTTCGTCTGCTTCTCCTCAGTCCAAAGCAAAAAAAAAACCAGCAGCTGAACCCTAGCCATTTTCTTGCTCACCAAGCACCCACCTTCTCCAACCCAAGCCCAAAACCCGCAAAATAGGAAACAAAGATGGAGAAGGATAAGAAAAACCCTAAAATCTGCCTATATAAACAAGCTTGATTCAGAGAGAAAATCACACAAAAAAGGAACAGAAAATCCACAGAAATTCAGAGCAAAAATTAGGGTTTCACACTAAAACCCTAATCACAAAGCATCAAAAAATTCTGAAACAAAAGAGGACAGCAGTAGCAGCAAGGATAGGAGCAACATCAGTTAACGACAACAATCAAACAAAATATCAGAAGCTAGAATACAGGTTGGTTTTTTTTTATCCAAAATTACAAAAATATGTAGCTGTAGGTGTAATCTGTAATGCTTTTAGTTTTTTAGATGTTCATATGCTAAATAATATATAGGTATAGTAACTGCAAGCATGTTTGTTTTTTTAGTATCTTCTTAGTTCTATATATGTATATACGCATCCTGTATAGATTGGGGTTTAAAAAAATTAGAATAAGTTCAGTTGTGAAAACACAGGGTTCAAAATCAGTGTACAAAAATAAAACAAAATTAGAAATATTAGGGTTTAGCATTCTGTTCCTTTTAAAAGTTAATAATTAGTTGTTAGTCAAAAATTAGGGTTCTGTTAATCTGTTTTAAAAAGGAAAACGAAATCAGCAATTCGTTTGAAATAGTTTTTAGCGAGAAATTTGTTTTAACGAAATTAGGCAAAGATTTAACTAAAAAAATTAGGGTTAGATTTCTGTTTTTTTTAAAAGAAAGGGAAAAGAATCAGAAACCAAAAGTGGGTAAAAGCAAGAATCCAAACAGAGAAATAGAAAATAAAAAAAAAAACGAACCGTACCAGCTCCGACCACCGTGACGGTGGTCGTCTCCCCAAAACGCGCCGTCTTCGCCACTGTTGCCTTCGCGCGACGTCGTGAAGCCATCAGTGTGAGTCCAAGTTGTCGTCCAAGTGTCGCCGTGAAAACCCACCAGAGACCTCCACCGTCGTTTCCTCCTTTATCGCCCGTCGTCATCATCTAGCTGTTGTCCGTGAATCACTCGTGGCCGTCGTGCGACGTTCGTTAACGCTTGCCCGTCCTCCTCCCATCACCGTCGCATCATCTCTTCGTTCGCGCCGGTCAACCACCACCATCACACCGTTGCCAGCGTCGCCGTTTCGCCCTCCGGTGCGGCCATGTTTGACCACGAACCCCCATTCGTCAACCCTCTCCACGAAGCCCTCTTCCCTCTCTCTCTCTCTCCGCAAATCTCTCTCTCACCAGAAAATTTTGCATGCCCTCTCTCTCCTTTGGATGAAACGGCGCAGCTGGAGAGGGAGAAGAAAGAAAATTAGGTTTAGCTCTTTAGATGGATGCCTTAAATAGTCTAGGTTTTTGCTTAATTTTAATTTTTAATTTTTAGTTTAGATTACTGTATGCACCACACCAATTCCATTATGCACCTCCCTACGCAAGCCCATTTTTAAACGCATGCCAGTTCACAAAAACGAACTGGGCTCGCAAACTGCACCCCCAGTTTTAATAATACAGCCCTTCGCTGCTAATGGTACCCCCTGCTTCCGTTATTACAACCCACTTTGTTATTTCATTTTTTTAGGAGATTAAGTTGACCGTACGGTCGGGTTAGTCATCGTTTTCGGATGAATAAGCCGTACGGCTTAAGAGTCCTAAAATACCTATTTAAAATGAATAATGACAAAAATACAAATATACAAATCGTTTCTCTCTTTCTTCTCCAAAAAATCAATTCTTCAAAATAGGGGATTAAGTCGGCCGTACGGCCGGGTTAGTCATCGTTTTAGGATGAATGAACCGTACGGCTCAAGAGTCCTAAAATCCCTATTCAAATAAAATCAAACCAACACACATCACACTATTTTCCAAACTTCGAAAACTCCATTTTTATAAAATAGGGGACTAAGTTGACTGTACAGACGGGTTAGTCATCGTTCTAGGACGGATGAGATGTACAGCTCAATAATCCTAAAACCCCTATATTAAAAAATACCAACCAACAAACCTTTTTTACCCAAGAACTACGTAGCTTTGATTTCTCCATCGCACCTGGAGATACGTAGGGGCAGGGGCCCACTCCTGTCAAGCACAAAAAACTAAAATCTTTATTAAGTCTTTTTCTTTCGATTCAAAATAAAAGGGGTAAAATAAACATTTTAAAAATTAACTTTCTTTTTATACAACAAATTAGCAGGTAACCTTCATTAGGAAGGATGTCGTGGGGTGCTAATACCTTCCCCACGCATAACCGACTCCCGAACCCTTATCTGGTCTCAAGGACCCTTATCCGACCCAAAGAGATTTTCCAATGTTTGCCCTTAAACTAAACTTTGGTGGCGGCTTCATTTCTTGAACCTTCGAGGAATCCTCAACCGGATTTTTCGTTCGCTACACTAACCAAATTTTAAAAAAAAAGACAGCACAAATAGAAAGTGAAACACGTGGGTATCATGTAGGGTTGGATGAAAACCAACAATAAAATAGAAGCATCTATACAAAGTTAAAAGAATATAATGAGTGTTCTATTGTAAATGCAGATGAAGTTCTTGTGAATAAAAAATAAATTATAACTATAAATTAAATATGAAGGAGCGTCAAGCAAGGAGGGCTGACCACTTTAGTTCAAATTGAAAAAGAAAAAAAATGTTAATTAAAAGTGGTTGGCCTACATCAAAGAAAAAAGCAAGGAAAAAAATAAAATGCTTGAATGCCCAGCGTATAAAGACCCTCCTTTGAGACCCGGTCTAGTGAATGGAAGACCCAAGCTTAAGAATGCTAGGGAACTAATTCTATGATGACATTGATATCCTTTCTATTGTGCTGATACCTAAAACTTGTCTCATAAGCCACAAAAACCCAAGTAGTAAGTCTCAAACCAAAGAAGTGCTGAAATTTACCGCAGGTCCACTTAAGGTTTTATAGGAATTCAAAATATATTTTTTTTCAAAAATTGGCCAATGAGTTTCATAGTTTTGCTTGAGGACAAGCAAAGATTCAAGCATGGGGGAGTTTGATAAGTCATATTTTAATGTGTTTTTATTATTTATTTTAAGTAGTTTATTTGATGTTTTGATTTTAGTTTAGAGCTATTTTACTACAAATTGTTGGTTTCTATTCTCAGGTTATTATGGAAGCAATTGAGGAATTTTAGTGCTTAAAGAGTAAAGGATCAAAAGGAAAAAGGATGGGGGAGAAGAATCAGCAATAAAAGGTGCAAATATCAGGTTTAGACGCATGGTCCGTGCGTGATTAAGCATGGTCCGTGCGTGTGGCTCGCAGAAAATGAAGGAATTGAAGAAAAAGAGACGCACGGTCCGTGCGCCTGGAGGCACGGTCCGTGCGAGACATTCGTAACTGCAGAAGATTAAAAGCTCAACTGCGCACGATCCGTGCGCATGTCAAGCACGGTCCGTGCGCCCCGTGCTGTTTCAAATTTCCAGCTGTTGTTGTGGGGCACGATCCGTGCGCCTGTGTGGCACGATCCGTGCGTCCCTTCTGATAGCCAAAAATGTTACAACTCTTCCCATTCTGTCTTTATGGATTGTAATTGATGTTTAGTGCTTTGTCTCTGATCTTGGCCTATAAAAAGGACCCCAATGTAGCTTCACAAGGAGGCTGGATCATTGTAATTGTTACTCCAAGTTTACGTTAAAGTTCTCGCAAGTTTTTCTCTTAAGGTTTTTATTCTATTGCTCTTTTATATTTCAGTCTTTTATAAGCTTTCTTTTATTTCTTGTTATTTACATTCTGCAATTTAAATTATGTCCTTCTCTTCTACTCCCTTGTTTACAATGAGCAATTGTGAGTAGACTTCTTTTAGTCTTGGGATTATGGGATACAATCCAATGATGGTCTCTAATTAATCCCAAATCTAAGCCCTATCTTATGATTGCTTTGGCTTTTTATCTAATTCCATTGTGCAAATTTGTATAACCCAAATGTCAAGTGAAGTACCGAAAGGTGAAGCCTGACATTAGAACAAATGGAATTAGACAAAGTAACCAAAGCATGAGAATAGCCGAGGTAAGTTTGGGACAATAAGGTTGTGCTTAATGGGTTTCGGCGATGATCAACCATGAGAATAGGCTTGATCATCGTTTCGAGACACGTTCTTGTATTCCGAAAGGAAACTTGAATTAAACCGCAAGAATACCTTGTCCTTAAAACAAACTCAATTATAAGATAGAGAATAGCTAAAGGGTTTTTCTATTACCATCATTGTGATCTAACCATGATCCCAAGACGCCTTTTATATTCAAAGTTAAAACCAACATTTCCTACTTAACCATTCCTTTTCAGCTAATCACCACTGAAACTAGATTGGTAGTCACGTATAACTCCCTGTGGATCGATAATTCTTATTACGCTATATAACCGTATACTTGCGGCTTATCAACTAGCACGGGTAGTGGGGTCAAAATATCTTCGCTTCCACTTCTACGACGCTTCCCCAAGTTGTCTTAACCGCTCCAACGTCTAAATGTGTCTACGTGTGTTGAATGTTTGCTCCCAAAGCAAGCTCCTTTACCTCGGCCAACTCCTCATGCCCACTTCCCATAAATTTAGGAAGGTGGTTACCGTAGCTTGACTTGACATTTCTCCATTATATTTACTTTAATAAATCATATAATTATTTAACAAATAATTATATGAACACAATAAGACCAAGTATTTGCCTCCAAGTCTATATAAACTTAGTAGCCATGTCAAGCCGATTTGTTTCGGCCGAGTCTTAACTCGGCAAATCAGGGGTAAGCCTAGTAGGTACCTCAATTGTTTATCTTAGCCAAGTGGTCATGTATAGTCAATTTAGACCCCAAGCAACTAAAATTTCTATTTTTGCCAATGGGAATCAACCTTCGGCCCTCGGCTAGCCGATTCTACGCCAGCCGAGTAGCCCTCGACGAAAACGGGTGTCAACAAATGCCCCCTGCATCCTTTAGCTGAGGACCTTAAGGGGAAGCTGAGGATATATTATGTCAGCCGATTTCTTCTCTGCCAACTCCTTACACTTGACAATTATGGTTGTAGTGCATATGGAAACTTAATCTTTTGGAATAACTGAGGTTGCAGACAGTAGACTCACGATATCACAATGACATTACTAGGTGCCCCACAGTGTTGCACAATTGGGATTGCAGACAGTAGACTCATAATGTCAAAGTGACACTACTAGGTGCTCCCCAGTTATGTCTGACTGGGATTGCAGATCAGTAGACTCATAATGTCAAAGTGAGACCGCTAGGTGCGCCCAATTTATGTACAATTGGGATTGCAGACAGTAGACTCATAATGTCAAAGTGACACTGCTAGGTGCCCCCTAGTATTGTGTGTTCCAGCCGATTAAGGAAACACCAACGTAAGTAAGACACTGCGTTTGCAGATAGTAGTCTTACGTTGCCGATGTGGCGCTGCTAAGTGTCGTCACACTTTATCTTGTTGGATTGGTATTTCGTTTCCATTGAATCGGCTACTTCCACTTACCCTTTGTTGAAGGAAATGGTAAGTCGTGCTCCAAAGCCATAGACAAAAGTGTAGCCACCCTTGTTAGTTGACGACGTCTTGGCTGCCATATCATTTGGTTGCCTAATCACTATGGTAATCTGATGCATCTTCAGACACATCATAATCATCCATAGGGATTATTTCACCGTCAAATCCTTCTTGTTTCTTCTCATGAGTGAATTGTTCAATCTGAATTGCCCTGGAAGTCAGGCCACTGAGGTCACTACAAGCTTGTCCCACGAGTTTTTCCTTCAATTGGGGGTGCATTCCAGAGATGGCCATGGAAGTAAGTTGAGATTCTGGAAAGGGTACTGAGCGCTTTCCGGCCATCTTTTTGATTCTTTCAAGGAATTCGGTCACTGCCTCATCCACCTTCTGCCGTAAATTCATGAGATCGGCTCCGGTAACTTCAGGTTGTGGCCAATAAAATTTGTCATGGAAACACCTTTCCATGTCTGCCCAAGTCTGTATAGAATCAGGTGGGAGAGAAGAATATCATGAGAAGGCAGTCCCTGTCAAAGACAAAGGGAACAGCTGCAACTCGTGGAACTCATTCTGGTTTCCTTCCCCACATTGGGTCGTGAATCAGCCGACGTGCTCCATAGTGGACTTCCCATCATCCCCGGAGAATGTGGCAAAATCAAGGGTTTTAAATCCTCTAGGCAGAGGCACCAATTTGTCCACCCACTCAGGTAAGGCTTCCGGTACACTGGTCTATCGAGCGGTTTCAACTGAACACTGAAGAACTTCTTGATGGTGTCAGCTATCAAATTAGGCTCCAGGAGTTGGCCCCCCGATGGTCTTTCAGGTGGAGGCTTTGGTCGCCACAGTGTATCTGGGGGACCCTGCGCCCCTGGCTGCGGTGGTACCTGAGGTGAGCATCTGTCCATTGCTGCCCAGGCACTACTTGGGCCAGGTTATACAAGGCCAGTTCCTGGTACAGATGCTTGCATGCCTTGGTGAGGTGGAAGTTGATTCCATGGCTGCTCGGCCGGGGAAACACCCATCTGTGTCTGTATATGGGAACCCGCCGGGTAGGTACTGAGTGCTCTGGAGTACGATTGACTAGGAGGTAGGCTTGTCGAGCCAGGTGGGCTCTGGGCCCGTGGCTGCTGACTCGGGCAATACCCACTGATCGTGCTATTCCCTGATTCTAAGGCGAAGGCTTTCCCCCCTGTGTAGGCCGGGTAATTAGCCGTGGCAGAACATCCATAGGATGGTCCTTGCGGAAAACCCAACGAGCCTACTGCCTCGAACGGCCTTCGGGCCAATTGCACTTGTCCCTGCTGAAGAGAAGCTGTATTAGTGACGTTTGCCAAAAACTGCCCCCCAGTGTTGGCAGTGGCAAAGTACCAAACTGAGGAATTACAGGAGTAGGACATACCTGATGAGAGAATGTCTGCTGAGGCCCAGTCAAACTCTCACTCGGTGGACACTAATGCATGCCTCCCATAGAAGTATAGGAGGATGTTTGCTAAGGTCCAACAGGGTTGGTGTATGGTAGGGACTGATGCGTGCCTCCCAGAGAGTTAGAATGTCCTCCCTGTAATTGGCCAGGGAAAATGGGGTTAGTAGCACTACTACCTTGCGTTGCATGCTTGTGTTCCATTTCCTTGGCTTGTTGCACCATTGTGCACCATAGGTTTAACTATGTCAGCCAATTGTTGGGACACTTGGTTCATTATGTCATGTATCCCCATATCTATTTGTTGTCGAATGAATGATGTAGTCATGATAACGGGCTCCTCCTCTTGATGAGGTGGTTCATTTGATTCAGCAGTAACCGTTGCAGTAGCATTCCCCGAAACACCTACTGGCTCCATGATTTTGCTTTTGGCAGCAGTTGCCTTTTTCGATGAAGAAGGTGACTCAATGCTCAAGTTCTTACCAGAGCGTAAGTGCATACGCCAATGATAATCCAGTCCGGGCGAATCAAACGCAATGGTCTGTTCACCCGTTCCTGTAACATCCCCAATTTAGCTAATTTAATTTATTTAAATTAGCATGAGGTCAAGACGATTAATTAGCATAATTGATTGGTTGGTGAAATAATTGGGATTTTAAGCGAAAATACTAGGATAAGGGCATTTCCGTCTTTTCCACCCATTAATGAGTTTCAGCTAAACCATCTTTCTCAAAACATAACTTTATGCAATATGTGATTATTGTATAAATTATTGATTAGTTATGGAATTAGAATTGAATTAAGTAGAGTTTAAGAGATAATTGGTAGGCTAGGGGTAGATGGGTCATTTCCATAGTATTTTATTTTCTCCTTCAGCTGAGTCACTTCACTAACACTCAGCATAATACACCCACACTCTCACAAAACAGTACAAACCCACACCCACACATGTGCTGAAACCAAAATAGAACAAAAACAACAAAATAGAGAATTGAGAGAGAAGAGAAAATGTGAGGGAGGGGGAGAGGAGAGTAGAAGAACCAAGCTTCAAATCATTGATGCATGTCCAGTATTTTTAAACCATTCTTGTCCATTTGATCTCCTCTACATTCTGATACTAAATCCATCACACACATCTTTATCCTCCTCAAAACACCATTTAAGAACCTCCAAGCTCAAAATGTCAAAAATGGAGTCCTCAAGCTTTGCATGATGAGCCTAGAGCAATATTCAGGTGCTAGGACAACAACATAATGGATTGAAGCACATTTGAGGATGGTTCTGAAGCTAGAAGTGCATGGGATTCATTTTGGGTAGTTGTTGGAGATGGAAGTCGAAGTTGAGGTTGAAGTTGCAAGTCCCACAGAAAATCTGGGAAAAACCGATATGACCTACCTTCATTGTTTTCGTCGTATCGCCATGTATTCAACTTTTCTGTTCACTATTTTTGTTTCTATGGAAACTAGACACAAAATGCATCAAAATGAGCACAAGAACCGTCGGATTCCATTGGGAAATGAGGGTGATATCGTGTCCTAAAGTTTCGATTGAGAATCAGATACCGTATTGGATCAGTCACCTTGTTTCGGTGATATCTCCCAAACTACTGGATGCATGCGTATTAACCTTTGACCATCAGAAAGTAGACAAAATTATCTACACAATGGGCACTGGTTTGAAGGGTTTTGGCCACGATTTGACCAAGATACACGTGTTACAAAACTGCTCACTGATGCTGGAAAACAGATGTGGAATTGGAAATGTTGGTTCCTCAAATTTCGGATCGAATCGCCAAAGTTCGAGAGACGCCAATTCCGTAGACAAGGAGGAAGTTCAGTAGCTGGGATTTGTGTTTTGTTGCTGTTCCGAAGTTCAGTTTCGAGTATCGGATGAGTTCGGTGCGAGTACGTGATTACGGGGATCGTTCGAGAGGTTACGGTTCGGTCGTTTCGTGTGAGGACGTGATTTCTCGCGAGGTCGTCAAATCGGTGAGTTCTATACTCGCTTAGGGATGTTTTGATATTGAGTCGTTAAATTGTTGAAACGAAATCTTAAAAATCCGCTTTGTGAAAATTAGCGACGAAAACGTTTTATCGAAAAACCGTAAATCGCATAATTGCTCAAATTGAGTAGATTGTTGATTGATGATATGTATTGTTTTGATTGTTTATTCGCTTTCTCTGGTCTGGAATAATTTCTTGCTATGTTTGTTTTCAAGTTTCGAATGCCATAGAAAGTCTCGGTATCGGATTGAAAGCAGAACGGAACAAAATCGCTTTTCAAAAAGACAGTTTTTCTCAGCATCTGGTGCTCATCGCGTCGCGACCCGAGCCTGTCGCGACGCGACCATTTTAAATTTTGCGAAGGTTTTGGTTCTGTCACTTTTTGCGTCGCGACGGAACCTTTTCGCGTCGCGACGTAGTGTAATTTTCAGCAAACCCTACTGATTTTGTTTTCGCGATAACTTTTGATCCGGGAATCCAATTGAGGTGTTTTCAGTTGCGTTTTAAAGATTATTGAAAGGTCTATTCAGAGGTGTAATTCAAACTATAAAATACCATGTTTTGAACGTTAAGAATGTTAGAAAAATCGTACCATAGTGAACGCGAGCGCATACGGATCGTGTTGAGATAACGAACCTAGAGTTCATCAGGTCATGCTGAGTTAATTGATTGTGAGTCTATAAAGACATTAAAACTCTCAATTCATTTAAACACAATTCAAGTTACTTTCCCTCGGGGAAAGGTAGATGGTATACTTTGAGTATATCGAGGATGACGATCCTCCAGTTTATTAGCATACTAGGGTGGGGGAAGTCATGAGCCCCAAATCCTAGGCCCACATGTTTTCCCACTACTGATTAGCGGGATGGGTTCACCAAAGGCCAGAGAAATAACCATGCTAAGGTAGGCTTGAGGTTGTGTGCTAAGTTCATGAAAATATGATATGTAGTTGCTTATCAGGGATACATCAAGAAAGTAATTAATTTAACGAGTAGTCGCTTATTAGGGCTACAAGTTACATGAAAATAAAATACATGTCCACATGGTTGCTTATTAAGGCCATGAGTTCACAAGATAAAGCTTAATGAACCGCTAGAGTTAGTAAGGGGTCTCGATAGGACTCACTGAGATAATGTTTATCTCACCCTTTATATGTTGTGGTTTTTACAGAGAAGTAAGGGAAAGCAAAGGCGACAAAGCACGGTTAGCCGGTGCGACTCATGGAGTCTTGGGAGATTTGATTTCATGTTTAGTCCTTTGTAGCTTCTTTTAGTTATGTTACCGATTGTATGACTTTCACTGTTTAAGTTGTAAAATCGTTTCCGCTACTTGATGTTTTGAGTATTGAACACCAGGATTGTATAAGTCTTAAGTTGTGGAACTTAAGCATTTTCAGGAAGTTCATGAGGTTCATAGAACCATTTGATATGTATTATCGAAAGTTTTAGTTTGTGTTCAATATTCATTAACAGGAAGTTACTCTAATGTATGCCACTTGGTGCATTTCGGTATTTCTACATGTTAGAATTTATCGGCGTGTTACAGTTCCTGTCCCACCATGGCGTGCCAATTTGTTGTCCTGTGTCAAACTCTTAGGTCCTAGCTGTGGGTTCGACTAGAGGTTTGAACAAGTACCTTTGACTCGTCTATTCTTCAAGCAATTGCGCCAAGGAGGGAACTCTACTCATTGACTGTGGGTATCCTGACTCCTCTAGAAAGGGTCAGGTTGAGTGAATGGGACGCGGGGGTTGGGTTATACTACTGGCTAATACATAAAAAAATAAAGATAAAGTGCGATAAAAGCAGATAAATGAAATAAACGTAGAGTTTTTGATTGATTGATGTGTGTCTATTTTGTACAATTGCTCTCCTATTTATATACATAGGCCCTCGTCGGCCACAAACACAGCCAACATTTGCCTACCGTTGGATTAACCAAGATCAACGAACTACATTACATTCAGGCCATAAAAACTAGGAAGCACTCTTCCACTCTTCCACTAGCACGGGTACTGAGGTCAAAATATCTTCGCTTCCAATTCTACGACGCTTCTCCACGTTGTCTTAACCGCTCCAACGTCTAAATGTGTCCATGTGCGTTGAATGCTTTCTTCGAAAGCAAGCTCCTTTACCTCGGCCAACTCCTCATGCCCACTTCCCATAAATTTAGGAAGGTGGTTACCGTAGCTTGACTTGGCCTTTCTCCATTATATTTACTTTAGTAAATCATATAATTATTTAATAAATAAATATATGAACACATTAAGACCAAGTATTAGCTTCCAAGTCTATATAAACTTAGTAGCCATGTCAAGTCGATTTGTCTCGGCCGAGTCTTACCTCGGCCAATCAGGCATCGGCCGAGTAGGCACCTCAACTGCTCATCAGCTATTTATCTTAGCCACATGGTCATGTGTAGTCAATTAGACCCCCGGCGGCTAAATTTGTGCTTTGTCGACGGGAATCAACCTTCGGCTAACTGATTCTTCGTCAGTCGAGTAGCCTTCGGCAAAAACGGGTGCCAACACACATATTAAGGATAGTAGTTTTATGTATTTAATTTTCTTGAATTCATGGAAAAAAATAAATAGATTTACTAAACTCTACTTAATTAATAATCACATTATCACAATATTAATGAGTTGATTTAAAAGGGATCCATTCCATGCGATGATATATTAGGAAGGCATCTTCTGGGCTTGGGCCTGATGTGATTGGGCTTCTCCAATAGAAAATGGCAACATTGATCTGGGCTTACTAAGAGACAACTCCACATGTAGAATTTGAGAAGCATTTCTATTGGGCTTACTTGTTCCTAGGATTTTACTCCGCTAGGGTTTTAATCTTTTAGAGATTTGCGTGGAGCGCACCATCTCTCCTACACGCTGGAGCGGCCAAGACACCCCCACTTGGCGTCTATAAATACCAACTTAGCGGTTGGAATAAGTACGCATTTGTCATTTGGACTTCTTACTGACTTCTGATTGCTGACTTTAGCATCAGAGTGTTTGCAGGTACTAACCCTCCCCGATTTGGGGAAGGAGTAGACGACTTCAACAAATGACCTACCACATCTCGGCCTTGTCTGAACTCAAGGTACACATCAATTTATATTTTGTGGTATTGGTTTTTGCTTTCCACATCCTTTGTTTAGCAAATATCAATTTTGGTAAATTGTAGGTACACTTCCGTATAAAAAAAGGTAATGTAGCTACTAGCTAAGGTATACCAAAATAAAACTATCACGCATTGTTAAGTTTTTTTTTTGTTGACAAAAAGCATTGTTAAGCTTAAAAAATGCTATTTTCAAAAAAAGAAAAGCTTAAAAAATGCTAATGTGAGCTTTGGGTTAACCTTGAAATCATATCTATATGGTTTAAATATGTTTTTGGTCCCTGCAAATATACCTGTTTTTCAAATATGCCCTTGCAAAATATTTTTTTTAAAATACGTCCCTGTAAAATCAACTCGTTTTAAAAAATGCCCTTCTGTTAACCAACTGTCAAAAAACGCTGAGGTGACATACGGAGAGCTGATGTGTCATTTTTTTTCTTTTCTAATTTTTTTATTCTTATTTTCTCATGCCACATCATCATCTTCTTCAACCTCCATTACCTCTCCTCCCCCAAACCCTCTCCATCACCAACAACAATCACTTCCAGAAATCAATCACCAACAATCACCACCGTCTCTGCTCACGCACAACAACTCGTTCTTCACGCACTAGAACCAACCAAAACAATTGCAGACAATACCATCGCTGAGAGGATAGAGTCAACGAAATCACGTGACCTTAATCGCTGCTGTACAGTGTCGTTTTGCTGCCTGATAACCAGATGCCAACCGACAAAACCATTATTGGCGGCGAAGACGACACCTTCGTCAGCAAAACCGGTGCCGGCGAGCATGTTCCACGTGTTGTTCTTCTTCGATTTCTCGCCATCATCGAAATTAATATTGGGGATAGGGTGAAATTTTAGTGTGTGACTCTATGGAGGAAGAAAAACAATGAAATGGTGGTTTGGTGTTTAAGGAATCTGGACGATGAGGAGAAAAAGACCACTGAAATGGTGGTTTGCGTGAAGAAGAGGGATTTTGGGATGAGGAATTTGAGACGAGAAGAAACAATGAAGAAAGGAGAGATGAGGAAGAAGATGATTTGGCATTCCAGCTCATCATGTCTTAATAAATTAGAAATGAAAAAAAAATCCACATCAGACTCTGTTTGCCAGCTCATCGTTTTTTTAACGGAGCACTAACGGAAGTGCAATTTTAAAAACGAGTTGATTTTGCAGGGATGTATTTAAAAAAAATTTGCAAGGGCATATTTGAAAAATAACTATATTTGTAGGGACCAAAAACATATTTAAACCTATCTATATAGAAAAAGGCATACTCTCAATTTTTGTTATTTGAAATTTGAGTTACACTTTATAGATACACACATATTATTAGTAAATGGATATGTTTTTTATTTATTTGAAAAATATAGTCATTATCGGTTGTTTATTAGAAAATAATTAGGTTGTAAATAGCAATTACCAATTAAATAAACAGAAATTGTGTAAAAAAATAATAAAAGAATTGAGTGGTGGTCGCAGGTTTCTATTTTTATAAATAAAAATAAAAAAGAGACAAAGTAATATTTTGACACTTTTTCTTGATAAGCATCGAAAACTTTATTCAAGGGAGGCCATATGTTGTCACTTTGTCACTTCAACTTGTTAGCTAAGTAGAGCCATGTCGAAAAGTGCAAAAGGTATTGAAAAGAATGAGGAAGTGAGGAACCATATGGTATACTAGTACGCTATTATTCTAACAATATCATTTGTCAAAGGAAAATGATCTTATTGAAAGCGACGGCTAGAATGATACTAGTTGGTGGGAAGCTATCTGAAAAAAAAAAAATCATAATTACACAAGATCAAGATGGTTTGAAAAAGACATTTGGAAATTGGAATTGGAAAGGCATTTAATGTCAATGATACTATTAGGAGGACCACTTTCGTAGGATGCCATATAGGATCTATTTCTTACTTTTCATATAGGTATTATGCTATTTTAAGGTAGAGATCGAAAATATCCTAATTTCTCTATGACTTTAATTTCTGGAGCTTTATTTTTCTTATCAGCATTAACCACCCCATGGGCGGGTTAATTCATTATTGCAATGATTCCGTACAACCAACCCATCATCTTAGTTATTATCCTCACTCCGATCTCTTTGTTTCGTGATTCAGGGTTTGGTTCCATGTGTATTGGTTCCTCTTTCTTTCATCGATGCAATGGGCAGTACTTTGCAAAAATAGTGAAAGATTTTTGGGTGCAATCAAACGGTACTTATTGTTGAAAAACGGTGCTTCTTATGATCTTATAATCTTATTTGTGTTGAGGGTGAGACAATAGTGTAAAAAATAACGAAATAATGATTCATGTACCCTTTTTTCAATGAGGTGGCATTATTTCATTGGGTTTACCCCAAATATTAAGTATTGGAACTATTAAGCACTTTCTCTTGGAAATAAAGCAAACACATGAATATTTACAAACCATATAGTATATATATTATATTGATCAGTATTTACAAGGGATATAATATATCTGCACACCATACTTACATAAGTCATGAGACAAATAAATAAAAATTCTTATATATATACTCCTATAACTTTTTTTATTAAAAAGAAGGAGAGGGAAAAAAGAGTATTTCCTCCTTAATTTATTTATGTACTCCTATAATAATAAATAGGACAGTTAATTGATAATGGAAGAATGGCAAATAGGACAGTTAATTTGAGAGGGAGGGAGTAATATTTTGACACTTTTTCTTGATAAGCATCCAAAACTTTATTCAAGGGAGGCCATATGTTGTCACTTTGTCACTTCAACTTGTTAGCTAAGTAGAGTCATGTCTCAAAGTGCAAAAGGTATTGAAAAGAATGAGGAACCATATGGTATACTAGGGCTGGACACCGGTCGGTTACGGCCGGATTCGGTCCAGAAATTAAACACCAATCCGTCATAACCGACAGTTGTAAACATGAGGCCCAACTTTGTCCATTTTCACTGTCGGTTTGTTCGGGTGGCAGGTATAGCGGGTCGACGGGTGGGCGGGTGGGCTCCGACGGTTACCAAGTGAAGAAGAATAGAAGAAAGGAAGCAGATCTCTACCATTTTATCAATGGTTTTTCTCACTGGTAGAATAATAGTTGAAGAAGACGAAGAGTTAAAGAAGAAGAAGAATCTAAAACATAAATATAAATAAAAAAAAGTGACAGATGAAGCTAATAATATAATTAAATATAGACCTGTGTTATTCATGGAATGGAGCGTAACCTACTTGCCTTTGTACCTGCTGCAACTGCAAAGTCAGTGTGATGTCTTTTCACCTTTTGGCTTTGGACTTTGAGTGCACACTTCAAAACAACAGCTACTTCGAAGTACTTTGAGTGTCGGTTTCTCACTGCAACCTTTTGGCTTTGTACTTCGGTCGGTTACGGTTACATCGGATTATACAAGGTGCAATGGCGGATCTACGTTGTAAGGTGTGGGGTCAATTGCCCCCACCGTGTAAAAATATTTTAGCAAGTTCTACTTTATAAAAAATCCTTTTGCCTCCATAAAAAAAGAGATGTTGCCCGATGAGTTAATTGTTTTTAAATAAAGGTAAAAAAAATACTAATTCATTCATTAATCTCTTTAATTTTTATTTTTCCGGTCTCTTCTAGCACTAAATATACATAATAAAAAACTTAAATGTTTTGGTTTATAAGGAGTAATGACTCAAAAAATTTGTTTGTGAAAAATAGACATATTTGTTCTCCGAGAAATGAAACTTACCAATTTAATCAATATAAACCTAAATATTAGTCAAACACATTTTTAGAGTGATATTTGATGACTAAATTGATATTTTTCATTTCTCAAAGACCAAACAAGTCTTTGTTTATTGTCAACTGATAGTACACGGCTGAGTCTTTTTTAACGTAAAATTATATATTCTATAAATGTTATAATGTTTTTTCCTAAAAAATATTAGACTATTTTGCCCCCATGACATAAAGTTTCTAGATTCGCCACTGACAAGGTGCAACCGATTTCGACCATTTCAATCCGTCGCTACCCTATTTCATTCAAGCGACTGACCCGAAATCCAAATTAAACCGTCCGCAACACAAAAAACTGTTAACGGGTACAACGGTTTCGGTCGGACAAAAAAAATTCTGTCCACCTATGGTATACTAGTACGCTATTATTCTAACAATATCATTTGTCAAAGGAAAATGATCTTATTGAAAGCGACGGCTAGAATGATACTAGTTGGTGGGAAGCTATCTGAAAAAAAAAATCATAACTACACAAGATCAAGATGGTTTGAAAAAGACATTTGAAAATTGGAATTGGAAAGGCATTTAATGATCCTATTAGGAGGACCACTTTCGTAGGATGCTATATAGGATCTATTTCTTACTTTTCATATAGGTAATGTATTATGCTATTTTAAGGTAGAGATCGAAAATATCCTAATTTCTCTATGACTTTAATTTCTGGAGCTTTATTTTTCTTATCAGCATTAACCACCCCATGGGCGGGTTAATTCATTATTGCAATGATTCCGTACAACCAACCCATCATCTTAGTTATTATCCTCACTCCGATCTCTTTGTTTCGTGATTCAGGGTTTGGTTCCATGTGTATTGGTTCCTCTTTCTTTCATCGATGCAATGGGCAGTACTTTGCAAAAATAGTGAAAGATTTTTGGGTGCAATCAAACGGTACTTATTGTTGAAAAACGGTGCTTCTTATGATCTTATAATCTTATTTGTGTTGAGGGTGAGACAATAGTGTAAAAAATAACGAAATAATGATTCATGTACCCTTTTTTCAATGAGGTGGCATTATTTCATTGGGTTTACCCCAAATATTAAGTATTGGAACTATTAAGCACTTTCTCTTGGAAATAAAGCAAACACATGAATATTTACAAACCATATAGTATATATATTATATTGATCAGTATTTACAAGGGATATAATATATCTGCACACCATACTTACATAAGTCATGAGACAAATAAATAAAAATTCTTATATATATACTCCTATAATTTTTTTTATTAAAAAGAAGGAAGCCTCGTTAAAAACTTCTAAGAGAAGAAAAAAAAGTATTTCCTCCTTAATTTATTTATGTACTCATATAATAATAAATATATATAAAAGAAAAAAGAAAAATAAAAGTCTCTCATATTACTCTTAAAATAAAATACTAGATAATAAAAGAGCTTGATCGATCAGACCATCCTCCTAAGCTTTGCTAAGCTTCTTCGGCTTCACATCATTCAGCTTCTTCACAACACTCTCTGCCTTCAACGACTTATTGTAAAGGGTGTCCCATTTCTTCTCCGCATCTGCTATTTCCTTCTGCAGCTGTTTGCCTGCATATAAAAATAATAATAATAATAATAATAATAATAATAATAATAATAATAATAATAATAATAATAATAATAATAACCAAGGTATTGTTTTAAATAAATAATTTCCTGATAAAATAATTAGCAATCCAGTAAATTGGCCAATTTTTACAGAGCCTTAAGCAGTTCAAACTTGTTAAAAAAACAATTTCAAAAAAAAAAACAAGTGACACATTTAGCTTCTAGGCGTGAGAGAGAGAGAGAGAGGAAAGCATTGATGATGAGGGAGAGGGAGAATCGAAGGGGAAGGAAGAAAACTAGTATGTGATAATGATAAATTGATAATGGAAGAAAGAAAGAAAGAAAGAAAGAAAGAAAGAAAGAAAGGCAATGATAAAATGAATAAATTGATAATGGAAGAATGGAAGAAAGAAAGAAAAAGTTGGGGGAGAAAACCAAAAAATTGGATGGGATCAATGAAAAGAAGGCTGAGTGTTCAAACAACTTGGAGAAACTCAAGAAGACCATAGGAATGGGGCAGCAATGAAAATCATACTAGTATAGTTTTGAATTTCTCCAAGTGTTTGAACACTCAGCCTTCTTTTCATTGATCCCATCCAATTTTTTGGTTTTTCTCCCCCAACTTTTTCTCATTCTCAGCCTTCCAACTCATTTTTTCAAAAGCAAGGGCTTTGTTTGAACAGAAGAAGAAGAAGAGATGAGAGAGTTTCAAACTAAGTACGTAGCTTTTTTTTAAAGGAAGAAAAGTGCAGTGCAGTGTTCAGCTTGCAGGGACGATATATATAGTATGCTTGCAGGGAAGATGGTGGCTATCCTTTTAACGTGTGGGCCCGGGGGTTTCAACCTTTCAGGTTTGTCGTATGTGTGATCCGATTCCTTCTAACAAAACAGCCTTAGTACACTTAGTCGGTCCATGTTACTAACATCGGCATTCTTGCACATGACAGATTATATACATGGATGGGTAGGTAAGTTATAGGTCACTATCATCAGTCTATTTGGGTCGATGTAAGCAAGCATGTACATTATTCAACTATTTTGCTTAGCATATAATTATAATTAATTGTTTTTGGAACAAAGTAACAGATTAACTGAAAGGCTTCGCATCACGTACTGAAACTAATACGCCTCCCTTTTACAAAATCTGTGTTCTCTTTAGTTCATTAATTAATAATAAAATCAAAGATAAACAATATACTTTATCAAATATATAAGTTTATTTGTACATAACAATATGTTAACTTCCTAACAGTTATTAGTTGAATAATACTAATCACAATATTGTTGATTAAACAAAATTTATTTATTTTGACAAATTAAATAAAACTTAATAATGTTTATATAGCTTTAAAAAGAAGTTTTTTTGTTACGGACTAGCTAGTACCTCAGCCTGTATTTTGGTCGATCGAAGATAGGGCATTGCGGGCGATCCATGCGCATCAACAAGTCTGAATCGCAGCAGCCTAGGCGCTTCTAGCAATAACGATGCCATGATGGCGATCCGTGCCACCTGGCTTAGCGACGATGGAGATCACACGCCTGCATTTTACGCCTCAGATCCCACCCCCACTTTTTATTATTAATGTTTAACTTCAGCTTCTACACAACTCTACCCGCTTTTTAAAAAGAGTTTTTCTGTTACATTTTAAAAAGAGTTTCTTCGTTCGAACCAAAATAACAACAATAATAATAACGATAATAGTAATAATAATAATAATAATAATAATAATAATAATATTATAAGGGTTTAATTGGTGTACATCCTCCTTGTAATTAAAAACTTTTACACCTTCCACCAATAAAAAGACATAGTATGGGTGACTTTTAAGTTAGTTAAGATAAAGTTGAACCTTTTTTATGAGATGTTGGTAAATAGATTTCGTCAGTCCTTAATTAAGAGTAGTTTTTCAACTAATTAAGAGTAATTTGAATAATTGATGTTTGGGGTGCCCCTAAAAGATTGTATTTTAAAAACTAATTAAATCAACCAAAAGGTTCAACCGATCGATTAAACCATGACCCAACACGACCTCTGGTTCAATTATTTGAGCGGCTTGCAGACCGCGATTTGATTCGAGTTTGAGCAGTTTAAAGCGGTTGAATCATCATCCGAAAATCTCACCGACCGGATCGATGTCTGGTTTGGTTTTCAAAACATTGGTCAAAGGTGAGGTGATGCTTTTTATTATTAGCGTGTTTGGATGAGAAAAGAAAGATGAAGGAAAGAAAGTAAGGGGAAAGAGTATTGAAGGATTGAAAGTAAATAGAAAGTGAGTAAAAATGAGATGATTTTTGAATTGTTTTGTAGAAGTGAAAGGAAGTGAGAGGAAATTAAGGAAAAAGTGTATTTAGTAAATGACAAAAATATCCTTATATAAGTATTTTTTGACAAAATATATAGGATATACATAATTATAAATGATAAATATATAAACTTAAATTTATATATTTTACTTTTAATATTGAATAACACTAAAAAAAATACATATTAAGATAAATATATATTTACTAGTAAAGTTCAAAAACGTAAAACTTGTGCTACAGCCACAAATAATTAGTTGAGCTTACAATTTTTTTGACAATATTAGTTGAGCATACATGCTAGCCGATAAAACGATATATTCAGAAAAATCAAATCATAATAATATAAAACGATACTATTATTATATTTTATTACAATTTGTTAAACTTATTCAAGCCAATAACTCATCATCCAAAGTAAATAAGAGTGTTAATGGAAACAGTAACCAATGGAGAGAAAGAGAGAGATAAACGGTTATGATTGAAACAACTTTAATCAATTGAATATCAATTCTGTTTTGCACAGTAGTTACAATGAGTATTTATACACTGAATCAAAAGTCTAACTGATTCCTCTGCAGTCACCTGATTTTATACTTCAGTGCTGCAGGGGATTCCTACTCTATATCTATTACTCCCCCTAGAAACTTAAGGGTGTCTCTTGTATTTGACAACCTTGAGTTTGTATCTGAAGTCTGTGAATGCTGCAGCTGGTAATGGCTTTGTTAGTGCATCTGCCAGTTGAGCACTTCTAGGAACATGTTGTACTGCTAATTTCTTGGCTGCTACCTTCTCCCTTACAAAGTGGATGTCAAGCTCAAGGTGTTTTGTTCTTGCATGCAGCACAGGATTGTGAGAGAGATGCACAGCACTCAGGTTATCACACAGTAGAAGAGGGGGCTTAGTGGAGATCTGCAATTTTGACAGCAGAGACTGAGTCCAGAGGAGATCTGCAGTGGCATTGGCCATGCTCCTGTATTCAGCTTCTGCACTTGATCTAGCAACAAGAGATTGTTTCTTTGAGCTCCAAGAAATCAGATTAGGGCCAAGGAACAGACAGGAGCCTGAAGTGGAGCGCCTATCATCTTGATCACTGGCCCAATCTGAGTCACAGTAGACTCTGAGGGAGAAGGCAGTATCAGGTGGAGCTGGTTGCAGTAGAAGGCCAAAGTCAGAAGTGCCACTGAGATATCTGAGGATCCTCTTGACTGCCTTCCAGTGAGTTTCCAGAGGTTGTGAGAAATATTGGCAGACCTTGTTCACACTGAAGGACAGTTCAGGCCTTGTCAGAGTGATGTATTGTAGGGCTCCTACAATTGACCTGTACTGGAAAGGATCAGTCAGCTTGTCTGTACCAAAACGACTCAGTTTACGGTTTGCCACCATTGGAGTGGACATTGAACTGCAGTTCAGCATGTTGGCTTTGGCTAGCAGGTCTTGAATATACTTGGACTGAGAGAGCAGTAAAGAACCATCTGAGAGGTATTTGACCTCAATGCCTAAGAAGTACTCTGGTTTCCCCATGTGTTTCAGTGCAAACTGATTGTGCAGTCTATTGATGAGATCCTGAATTAGCTGAGAAGATGATCCAGTGATGAGGATGTCATCCACATAGACCAAAACATAGATATGAATGCCCTTGGAGTTGTACACAAATAGGCTATGATCACATTGACTATGTTTGAAGCCAAACTGAAATAGAGCTTTGTGTAGAGTTTCATACCAGGCCCTTGGAGCCTGTTTTAGGCCATAGAGAGACCGGTTCAGCTTGCATACTAATGTTCTGTCAGTGCTGACAAAGCCTGGAGGTTGCTTCATATAGATGTCTTCCTTCAAATGACCATTGATGAAAGCATTGTTGATGTCTATTTGTTGGATATCCCATTTATGGGTCAATGCCAGTGTGAGAATAACTCTGATTGTGGTAGGTTTGACAACTGGGGAGAACGTTTCACCGTAGTCCTGTCCAGCCTGCTGACTGTAACCTTTAGCCACCAGGCGTGTCTTGTACTTGTTGATAGACCCATCAGGATTTTCTTTAATCCTGTACACCCATTTGCAACCAATGGCCCTCCTATTTGGTGGAATAGAGGTGAGGGTCCATGTATTGTTTTCCATAAGAGCATCATATTCTTGCTGCATTGCATGTAGCCAGTGGGGTGCACACAGGGCTTGTTTTACAGAGGTAGGTTCCACATTGGCCAGAAACAGTCTAGGCTTCAGGTTTCCAGTTTTTGATCTGGTTAGCATAGGATGAATATTTGGAGGAGAGGAGGAGTTGTTGTGGGCAGAGAGTGAGGCATCCTCAACTGCAGGTTTTGGAATAATTGGTTGGGGTGAATTTGTTGTGGGGGGTGACTCCATAGGAGCTGATTCTGAAGGTGTAGGGGTGGGGTGGCAGAGGACACTAGTGCAGTAGACACAGGTGCATGAGCTGTTTCTGTGGGAGCAGGGGTGGCAGTAGCAGAAGACACTGGTGCAGAAAGGACAGGCAGAGACAGAATTGGCTCTTTTGTGAGACATGGTGGTGACTCTAGACATGGAAACAGAGTTGTGTAGGGAAAAGTGTTTTCATGAAAGGTGACATCCTTGGAGATATAGTCACGCCCTGTGGGACTAAGGCATTTGAAGCCCTTATGATTGGGAGAGGGACCTAAGTTAATACACTCTTGACTGTGGAATTGCAGTTTGTGTTTGTTGTAGGGAGTGAGAAGGGGAAAGCATGAACAGCCAAAGGACCTTAATGTAGTGTAGTCAGGAGTGGAGTGATGGAGGGCTTCATAGGGTGAGATGAAGGTAGGCAGGGCAGAGGTGGGAATTCTATTAGTGAGGAAGACAGCATTAGTGAAGCTGTGGTCCCAGTATTTTATAGGCATGGAGGAGTGTGCAAGTAAGGTGAGTCCCATCTCTGTTATTTGCCTATGTTTACGCTCTACTGTACCATTTTGGTGTGAGGTGTATGGACAAGTAAGCCTATGTTGAATTCCAAGAGATGCCAAATGTTTGGTGAAGGGTAAAAACTCTCCCCCATTATCAGACTGGATGGCTTTTACAGTAGTGTTAAACTGAGTTTTGACTAAGGTGAGGAACAAATTAAGGGATTTAATTGCATCAGATTTGTGTTTAATCAAATACATCCATGTATATTTGGTGCAACTATCAACAAAAGCAATATAGTATAAATAGCCACAGCTAGAGGGGGAGGGAGAAGGACCCCAAAGGTCTGTATGTATAAGATCAAAAGGTGTGTGGTGTTGTGTAGTGGAAGGTGGTGAGTGTGTTCTATGTGACTTACCTATAACACAAGATTTACACAATTCAAATGATTTATCTATTGATGTGGAAACATTACATTTTTGTAAGATAGTTTGAATAGCTCTACTATTAACATGGCCCAGCCTGTGGTGCCACACATTGTAGTTATTGACATTGCTACTTACTGTATTAGTGGCAGTGGTGACATGAGCTGAGATGGAAGGTGGGACAGAGGCCTGAGTGACAGCAGCTAGGGAGGGAACAAAGTACAGTCCATCTTTTCCTCTATAGCCCTTAAGAACTTGTTTAGATTCCGGAGATTTTACAAGGCATGTGAATGGATGAAACTCAACAAAAACATTGTTATCTAGAGTAAGTTGGCCAACAGAGATGAGGTTACGAGTAAGTTTAGGCACTACTAGCAGGTTATTGAGCTTAAATGTTAAATTAGGGTGCTGTGTGGAGAACAAAGTGGCTCTGCCTACAGCTTGAATGGCTATAGGGCGACCATCACCCATATAAACATGTTTATTACCTTTGTAAGGTGTGCTTGTGTGTAAATATTGTTCAATTGAAGTGAAATTGAGAGAAGCACAGGTGTCCAGAAACCAACCTTGAGTTACATCAGTGGGAATGGTGAAATCTTCAGCAGCAGTGGAGTCATATGATGTGTAAGCAGCCAGCGCATGAGGGACTGGATCAGTGGTTGAAGATTCAGGTTCTGCAGAGTGAGGTTTCTGTGCTGCAGTTTGCTGAGACGGTGTTGGCTCTTGAGGCACATAGTTCTCATCGTACCTGTACCAGCAGTTGAGAGCAGTGTGACCTTGTTTGTTGCAGACCTGGCAAGTAGGCCTGTAACCGGAGGGAGCACGGCCACGGCCACGACCATGGCTGAAGCGACCACGACCAGATCTGCCACCATAGCGTCCTGCAACATGACCTCCACGAGCATTCGTGTGCACAACGTTTGCAGAGACCGATGGAGTGGCTAGCTCTTGGCGAAATTTTTCAAGCTGTGCTTCTTGAACAAGCAGCAGCGATTCCAACTCCATTAGATCCAGAGAATCTGGTTTGGCAAAAGCAAAAAGAGTTAGAGAGTTGTACTCCTCCGGCAAACCATCAAGGACAACGTCAACTAGGTCACGATCGGAGATGCGATCTCCACTGGCAGCAAGGGAGCTTGCTAGGGCACGGATTCTGGAGATGAACTCGCTGATGCTGCGATTTCCTTTCTTAGTGCTTTTCAGTTCCGCGCGCAACTGACGAGTTTTCGCCTTAAGGAGAGCAGTGAAATGTTTGTGGATCGTATCCCAAACCTGATACGCGTGGTGGCAATCAAGAACGCGAGGAAGCATTGAATCTGAGATCGTGGAGAGTAGCCACTGATCCTGAACATACGCATCAGGTTTCTGGTCCTGAACATACGCATCAGGTTTGTTCAGGACCAAGCACTGTCTCAGATTCGGATCACTGAGATTGTGCTTGGTCCTGAACAAACCACTGATCATACGCATCGGAGACATTGTTGATGGCACGATCTTCAGTTGAATCAAACTGATTAGGAATTTGAGGATTCACCAGAAAGCGATGAAGGCGATGCGTCGCCACCGCGCCTTCTACTTGCTGATTCCAGATCAGGAAGTTCTTCTCGTCCAGCTTGATCCGAAGCTTGGGAGCGATGATGAACTGCGAGGATCTCTTGGTAGGAGTAGGAGACAGCGGTGGCGATTCCGCGCCAGAGTCATCTGAAGGTGACGCCATCGACGACGCGCACCTGAGAGGCAGAGAGCGAAGCGAAAGCAAGATCAAGCGTGTGGCCAAGGACCGGTTGATGCGAATGATACCATAATGGAAACAGTAACCAATGGAGAGAAAGAGAGAGATAAACGGTTATGATTGAAACAACTTTAATCCATTGAATATCAATTCTGTTTTGCACAGTAGTTACAATGGGTATTTATACACTGAATCAAAAGTCTAACTGATTCCTCTGCAGTCACCTGATTTTATACTTCAGTGCTGCAGGGGATTCCTACTCTATATCTATTAAGTGTGTTTGGGTAGAGTATTTTTAGAGGGTAATGTAATTTTTTGAAAGAATTGAAATATTTTAGTTCAAAATTTTGAACAAAAAAAATATTTCAATTCCCTCGAAAAATTAAATTACCCTCTAAAAATACCTTATTCAAACACACCCTAAGGGTATATTTGAAGCACCAAATGTTTTTTCCTCCCCTCCCCAATGTGAACCAACTAAGATGTAATGTTCTCTTTTCCAAAACCGATGAAATCTGAAGTTGTTTTATATTTTTCTTCTTTTGCAAACTTAGATCTAGTGATTCGTTTGGTGTAATCTATCAATTGGTGCTTTCATCTTTTTCTCAATGCCTTCTAAACCCACAAACCCTGCCTCCAAATTAAAGACTTGGATGATGCTATCCAAGGAGTTCATTAACACATAGATGATGTTGTTCATGCTTCACATCAATAAATAAATGAAGAGTTTCAAGCTGCAAACCAGCGCATAGACCATCAATATGGGGTATTGTCTACATAGCTTGACAACCAACAGCAACTCAATGATGGCATATATATATATATATATATATATATATATATATATATATATATATATATATATATATATATATATATATATATATATATATACATGCAACTTCCAAAGGCAAATGATTGTGAGACATTCGCAGATCTCTCGCAAACATAAAATTAAAACAACCAAGAGAGCTTTAATTTACACCTTCTTGTAAAAAGAAGAGCTTTACATGTTAAAAAATTATGGTTCAACTTGAATTAGTCTTATGCAATTTCTAGTAGACAAAAAAATAGCATTTTTAACTCCCTATTTCTTCCAAAAATTCCTCCTTCAAAATAGTCGGGACATAAAACACCTAATGGTAGATATCAACTCCTTAAATAGATCTCAGTACTTTTAGAGATTCGTCTCTATAATTACGCGTAAATGATACATTAGTTTACTAAAAAAATAGTTGGGACTTGCGAGTGTTAACCAAAAATTTCAATTCAAATTATCAAAATAAAAAAATTACAAATTCAATGGAACAAATGGTCGGATATAAAGGCAAAGGGAGGGCTTATAATCTTTTTTAATAACTTAAATAGAGCAAATAGGTCGATAATGAATGGCAGATTTTAAAACAAGACAAATGATAATCAATATAAAAAGGAAGAAAAAATGTACCAAGAAAAAAAGATGAAAATAAAATCAATACCATAAAAAGGAAGAAAAAAAATATATCATTTATTAGACGGTCATAACCTACAAGGAAGTTGGCCACAATTATTTAAAGCTGTTGATAAAAGATTTGACATTTTCATTACCATAAAATTATTTGCAAAAAAAGATATGTTCACATTACAACAAGCAAAAACTTACTATTTACTCTTAACCAAAAATAGATATTTTTAATCCAAGAAAACTTACTATTTACTCTTAACTAAAAATAGATATTACTTGTTTATCAAGTAAACCCTTTTCAACTGATTTTCTTTATGGATTGCATTTCTTTTTTTTTTGCTTTATATTCTGCTTCTAAATTGTGTCCAAATCATCAATTTGTTATGGTTTATGTAAAAAATATGTGACTGAATTTTTAATAACTGTCAAAAGAAATTAATTTTTTAATAGTTTAGGGAAGGATGCTTTTCGACCCGGTGCTCCCGGGTTCGATTCCCGCAGTGAACAAATTCGGTGTTGGCCAGTGCGAAATTTGATCCTAAGCAAGAGCAGAGATTAGTCTTTCGTTGAAAGCGTTGGGTCGACACTCCGTGGGTAGGCAGTGATGGTCCAAAAAAAAAAGGAAAGGATGCTTTTTACCAAGTTAATTGAACAACCTTAATGGACTATCAACTTAAATGCTTGTAATTGTCAAAAAAAAACTTAAGGGTTTTTTTTTTGTACTCCCATCAACTCTCATCTACCCCCATCAGCCCTATGAAAATACCAAAATACCCTTAAAATTTTGATAAAATTACAAAACATTTATCATTTATCACTTTCATCCGTTTGACCAGATTTTTTTTAGAGATCATCGGATTTAACCTTCAGAGATACATCTGATTTCCCATCGGACTTACGCATCGGACGTAGCTATATCCGATCCACACATCCGCTTCGTAAACAAGTGAGTCGGAATTACGTAAATCCGATTCTCCAATCGTATATACCTAAATCCGATTTCCCATCGGATATAGGTAGATCCGATTTGGTTTTTATTTTTCTAAAAATTTGTTTTTTCAGTGTCAAACAGGTATCGAGGGGAGTCTTCGTCTCGGGCATCACCAGGTGCTCCGAGTACACGCACCCGCCACAGGATTGCGGGACATGCGTCTGCCCGCCATAGGCGACAGCAGCAGTATCAGCAGGTGGAGGAGGCCCCGGACTATCAGTATGAGGAGGGCCAGCAGGGGCATCCTCTTGATGAGCATTCTATGTCCGAGGGCCATTCTATGGCTGAGCAGGAGTATTATCAGCAGCAGCAGTACCAGGAGGAGCCCTATCATCAGCCTCAGCAGCATGAGGAGCAGCATGAGGAGCAGCATGAGCTATTCACTGGACTAGGATCTCATGTCTGTTCTATTATATTGAGAGACCCGGTAAATTTTATTTATTTACGTAGCCTTTTTAGTTTAATTTTTTTACATAGCCTTATTTTTTTATTTTTTTATAATGCAGACATATGAGCGTAAATTGAAGGTTACCAACCATGGTAACAAGCTGGCTCAGAGATTGCTTGGGTTTGCCCAAAACACCCGGATGTGGGATTTTATCACGGGTTCCAGATTAGCCCCTCTTGTCTCGACCGGTCATACAAAGGTGGACCATGAGCTGCTGTCTGCTTTTGTTGAGAGGTGGCACTCTGAGACATCGTTATTTCACCTACCATTTGGTGAAATGACGATTACTTTGGATGATGTCTCCTGTTTGCTGCATCTACCCATTACGGGGAACTACTTCAGAGCCCCACCTACCTCGGTCACCACTGATCAGGCCATCCACCTAGCACATGTTTATCTAGGTGTGACTATAGAGGAGGCGGGGCTGGAGTGTCGAGCTTCATCTGGCCCGTATTACCGTTTTGAGTGGCTGCAGGAAATTGTTACTAGAGGGTCCATAGAGGATGACATGCGTCCTGCTGTCAGGGCCTTTATTCTTCGGAGGGGGCTTAGGGTGGGAGACATTAGGATGGGTACTCAGACGTACACTCGCCTCACGCAGTTACTGGATATGGTACCGAGGCGTGACTAGAGGGTTTTGCGGGATTTTATGTTTGAACTATTTTTATATTACTTGATTATTAGTATTTTTTGTTAATTAATATTTCTTGTTTATTATTTTTGTGGATAAAAGATATAATTTCGATTTCATGCGATACAAGATAAAACATAACCAACTACAATAACAATAAAATATAAAAGATACATTTTCCTGAAATAAGTGAGCGACAGTGAAAATGATAAAACGACAAACTACTGAGCTGGTGGAGTGAAACGACGAAGGATCTCAGCGACGGTCCGTGTCGTTTCGACGTGCAAATGCAGATAACCGTGCCACTTTAACATAACATGCATGGACATCATTGCTTGGACGTCATCGTCGTTCTTGATATCCATTGTAGAGCAGAGCACACGTCCATCAGCCCAATCCTTTTTCCGATAAACTATACGAGTTATCTCTCGCTCGTCGCCCTCCACTTGCACTTTACCCAGCAGTTTATCTTTTAGCTGAGCGAATGTTATGTTGTGTTTAAGCCTGCACTGCATTGTGTCACGCCCCTCGAAACAGACACCATCATCTTTGTTGGTGATGATGCCCTGATGATGAATGATAGTGAGGGATGAATCCCGCTCATATAGTCGCTCATATAGTAAGGGATGAATCCCGCTCATTTTTTTGGAGTGACAAGAATGAGGTTTGACAAGAATAGGTATTTATAGAGTTCGTCAACCATTATCAACCGTTGATATTGTCGGTGCAATCTGCACCGTTGATCAAAGCGGATCTATCCCAAATTGCAAAGCGGATCTAACCAATTTTAGGTAAATCCGATCTCACCAGCTCAAAATCGGATTTAACTGGATCCGATTGAGTTTATAAATTTCGCATCGGATTTACTCCTCAAAGGTAAATCCGCTTCGTAATTTAGTGAATCGGATGTATCTACAACGCAAGTAAATCCGCTTCGTAATTTAGTAAATCGGATATACCTTTTGTGGGGGTACATCCGCTTTGCTAAATTACGAAGCGGATTTACCTTCTTCCAGGGTAAATCCGACTTAAAAAAACAGTTAAAACACTTAATATTTGTATTTGGTATATATGGATAGATAGTTACAAAAAATGTCAATGTAAATAATAAATACAATAAATGTCAATGTAAATCGTCGGAATCATGGGTTAAGTCTACAAAAGTGGGAGGGAGACAGGGCATCTTCAAAGCGGTAGACTGCCAAAGGGCAAAACGACCGGTATAAGGATCCAGCCATGAAGTAGATTCATCTGATCGATTGTGAGACCACATCAAAGCAACTGGAGGCAACGGACAGACAGGGGAGATCGAAATATGCATCCAATGGATATCTCTGACGTTAAGAATACATATGATTTTATACTTGGAAGAAGAATAACTACCTCTCAAAGGAAGATAAGTAAAATTCATATCCAAAGACAATTGAACTAGGGCCACATTATACTTAGTAGCTATAAAGTACCCCATCTCAGGCAAACTCAACCACTTATCCTCCTTCTGGAAACCGGGGTATTCAATGGATAACGCTTTTCTAAGCACAGCAAGTCTGTCCTTTTCAAACATGTAACTATATAGTTGCTCCCTCTCCTTTGTTTCTTTGATTAAATCTTGCCTAATTATAGGCCAACTATCCTCACCAAGATCGAGACCAACCGCTACTGCTCGGAACCCACAATTACCATCCCGTTCAACATCAATAATTTTTTCCACATATGGTTGCACGTGATGAGGAACCGACGGCAAATTGAATTTTGTGTCACCTTGATGTGTTAATTTCTTAGAAACACTCTGAGATAGGATTGAACACCGCTGTGATGATTTTATACAAGAAGACCGCTGTGATGAATTTTTGGAAGAAGTTCCAGATTCTTGAGTCAGTTTCATCTTCTCATCCACATGCTCCCATCCAGAAGGATCACGCTTGACATCATATAATTTCTGCTTCTTCTTCTTTGGTGCACCTTTTGTTTTAACTTTAAATGGTGGTGCAACCATTGAAGAAGTGGTAGGGAATGCAAGCTCATTAAGTTGTTTCTTGAATACAAATCTCTCCTCAGGAGTCATACGATTATATCTCGCCCAAATCATCTCTATTTGGTAAGAAATATCACAGTCAGTCGATTTTTCCTGCGAGAATTTATCATCCATAGAATCCAAACTCAATTTTTTCCAATGGTCATCTATAACATCCAACGGAATAGAAGTACCGGAGACATGGTACACACCTAGCTCACAAGCACAAGGAAGAAGATGTGTCTTTCTAATAATGCACCCACAGCGGGCTTTGTCATATCCAACCCCAGATGTCGATTTTGAAAACTCTTTAACAATATGATCCAAAGCATTTAAAGAGACAAGACCGCGAAGCTTTTTAAACAAAGGAGTATTGGAAGCCACTTCAATACGGTTGATGCTTCTTTGAAAAGACCCGATGACTTTATCAAATTGAATAGTAAGCATCTCATGCATAGATGTAAAAGACTTAGACAAGTCACCTCCAGAAGTCCTCAACTGTCTCTTCAAAGTCCAATGAGCTGACTCGACTCTTAAATAATAACAATAAACACGTGTCAAAAAAATTTAAACTACGATAAAAATACTAAACACGTGTCAAAAAAATTTAAACTACGATAAAAATACTAAACACGTGTCAAAAAAATTTAAACTAAGATAAAAATACTAAACACGTGTCAAAAAAATTTAAACTAAGATAAAAATACTAAACACGTGTCAAAAAAATTTAAACTACGATAAAAATACTAAACACGTGTCAACAAAATTTAAACTAAGATAAAAATACTAAACACGTGTCAAAAAAATTTAAACTACGATAAAAATACTAAACACGTGTCAAAAAAATTTAAACTAAGATAAAAATACTAAACACGTGTCAAAAAAATTTAAACTAAGATAAAAATACTAAACACGTGTCAAAAAAATTTAAACTACGATAAAAATACTAAACACGTGTCAAAAAAATTTAAACTACGATAAAAATACCTATTGGTGGTCTGATTCCCGAAGTGTGGGATCTGGTTTGTCCATGCCAAGATAAATCTTTCCTTATGCTTTGTCAACCACGTGTCATGCACATACTTAATAAGAGCGGGCAAATCAACGCAGGAGTCCTCAAAAATCTTCAAGTGACCTGAGTACTCTGACTCGTCAAGTGAATCAATAATGTTATGCCAAAGACAGATGACGTCCTTTTGCCTATCCACATGCACCAACTCTTTAATCTTCGCTTTCACATTTTTAGTCACGTGCCAAGAACATAACAAATTTGTAGCGGAAGGAAAGACATCAACAATACCGGACATAAGACCAAGATCTCTATCAGTCAACAACACCTGAGGCTGAAGTCCGTGCAAGGCAAATAATTCTTTTAGTTGCTGCAATGCCCAAGTAAAATGAATTCCAAGCTCGTGTGAAATATAGGCAAAAGCAACCGAGAAAGTTAACTCCGTTGAAGTGACACCTACAATCTCCAATAGAGGTAGATTGTATTTGTTGGTCTTGTAGGTGGTGTCAAGAATAAGAACCTTTGGAAACAACCGGAATAACTTAATAGAAGTGGGATGCGCCCACATGATGTCACTGACCACATCGGAACCCTCAAATTTTCTGCTCCAACATAAATAATTTTGCGTCTCAATCAATCTCAATAGCTCTTGAATGTCCGTTCTAGGACCCCTCTTAGAAGACCTATAGGCGTAACGCTGCCTATATATTTGAGGAAGAGAAGTGACGTTGTCCGGATAATGGTTCTTCAAAGCAGTAAGACAATCTTTCGGGGCAACATTCAAATCAGTGTGCTCATTAACAATAGCTTTCTGCGGCTTAGTTAAACGACCAAAAGCTGTCGACCCAACCGGGGTAGTAAGCAACTGATGTGTGTGAAGACCACACCTAACACTAACACGCCAACCCCCATGACGTTTTGTACAAGTAGCTCTCAATGTAAACGGACAGCTTCTTCTTTTAGACCCGAAAACTCTAGAATCATTAGACCAATTCCCTTGCTTCTCACAACCAAATATAATCTTATCTCTAGAACCCCTTTTACCTCCAGCTTTGTCAGATCTTACGATGATAACCACAACTCCAATACGCCTCCCAACTGCGTTAGCCCACTCTTCAACATCCTGGCGTGTAGAAAAAATCTACAAAATAGAATAAATAGATAAATGGGGGTACTTAATTAATTAAATATCTACCAAACTTTAATTAAGAAAATTGGTTTCAAAAATATACCCTCTCTGTCCAGAATGCCTCTGTAGTGTCTACCACAAAAGGAACGACCTGCGACTCTGTATTCACTGTATTTATTTCAAAATAGAACAACAGTTATAAAGTATATATTTAAAAATAAAAAAAACAAAGCGGATTTAGGTGACTTTAAAGGTAAATCCGTTTTCTAATTTTTACAAATCGGATATAGCTTCACCAGGTATATCCGATTTCTTAAACAATAAAGGCGGATTTAGCTAAATCCGATTTCGCATCGGATTTAGCTAAATCCGATTTGTAAATATTTTGCCTCAGAATTAAATCGTATTTAAAGCTAATCGGATTTACCTTCCATTTAGGTAAATCCGATTTCCAGATTAAGTGGTCCCCCACCAGAGAATCTTCCAAAAGTCAATTTTTGTAATTTATGTCAGGGGTATTTTTGGAATAACGTTTTTGGGTGGGGGTACATGGAAGCTGATGGGGGTATAAAAAAAAAAACCCAAAACTTAAATGCTTGTAGATGACAAAAATTGTGTGTAACAAGTTACTTTTTTTTTTACTGTTTTTGTTATAAAATATTGCTCGGTAGTTTCTAAAACTCAATGGTTGAAATCATTCATCATTAACGTGAGAAGAATAACGAAGAGGCAAAGTAATATAAATCTAAAAAAAGTAATATATCAAACATTTTGGAGTTACATATATTTTACTCTTTATAAAATAGGAAGTTTTTATTTCATTTGTGCAGTTAAAGAATTTAACATTGATTAAAATTTACTTTTAACATCAGTTATGCTAAAGGTGTAATTGTAAATTGTACTTTTAACACTAGTTTTTTAAAACCGGTGTTAAAATGTCATTTTAATGTTTTAATCACTGGTTATTAGGTAAAAAGGGTGTCATTAGTGCATGTTTAATTGTTTCTTTAAATCAATGTCATTACTTCATAATATAGTACATCAGTTGTGGCATCAAATAAAATATGCACACAAATACATAAATTTACAGCATTACAATATACTACTCATGATATACAAATGCACCACGCTTTTAAAGTCAAAACAAAAATCTGACATTTGTGTTTTATTTTTTCCAAATTCGAAATATGTAGCTCGGACAATTTATTTTTGTTTTAGTCTAGTTGCTCGGCTTCTCGCAAATGATAGTGTGAGAGCTTTGCAACCCTTCCTAGAAGGTGGGCATTATTTTCTCACAATGATGCTAAATCTAGACTTATTATTGTAATTCTACTTATCGAAAAAAGCGCTTTTATGAAGTGTATATCTTAAATCCATCTGCAAATCATATATCTTCTACATAACTACCACATCCTCCTCATCTTCTATGTTGTTCAACATTTTCGGTGATGCTTTAGGATGTTGAAATTTTGATTCCAACTTTTTCTCCATATCTATTTACTTTTTTATCAGCGTCGATGGCGTTGTCCTTCAAAGTAAAAAATAGTCATTTGGGAAATGATGTTCTCACCACTGTCACTACACATAAGTGACGACAGGTCAGTCGTGTCTCCTCTGGTTTTCTTCCCAACAAGCGTCGCTGCAAGTTTACAACACTACAACATTTTGACCCTACGACAACGCCTAAATTTGCAATTCTTAAAAAACCGTTGCCATATATAACAATGGCAACGGTTTTTTATTCCCGTTGCTAAATTGATTTATTTTTTAAAATATTTTCGGCAACAGTGAAAAACCGTTGCCAAAAGGTCAATGGCAACGGTTGTTTATATAACCTCTTACCCAACTGTTTGAAACCGTTCCCTATATTTAATTATAATTAAAAATTTATTAATTCATTTTGTTCGTAGTGTTTTTTAGTCTACCTGTTTTGTTTATTCCCATTTCCCAATTTGTTCCCACACTTGGCTTCCCAGGAAACCCTTTCCAGCTCTCTCGTTCTGCAACCTTCGATATCGCAGTTATCTCCCACTCTCACCATCGATGTGTTCTCTCACTCTCACCATCGATGTGTTTTCTCACTCTCACCATCGCTGTTCTCTCTCACTCTCACTACTCTGTCGTCGTCGCTCATTGCTCAGGACGACGTTCTCTTCTCGATGGTGGTAGCTGGTAACAACTTTATTTCTCCTTCTCGGTCTCTTCTTCTAACGTCTTTTAAGTTCTAACGCCAATTCTATTTCCCATTCTTAATTTCTTCTTCTGTCGTCCATGAATCGGTCAGGGAGCTCTGCGGGTTTGTGAAGTTAGGGTTTCTGAAGTTCTGCGGGTTTAATGCTGTTAAGACTAGGGCGTTCTTGAAAAACTTTCTGAAATCGGGAAGGAAATCCATGGAGCATCTTTGATTGATGACTGTGACAGCATTTCTAAATACCAGGGGCTTTCTGTGAATAACCAGAAAGGGTAGGAAACACTATTGAAGGTATATTCACTTTTATTGAAGGTATATGCTTCTAATTCTATTGATGTTCTCTATTTGATGGTTTTGAGGTTTGTCCATCATTGTTTATTAGCTGGTTGTGGCTTTCGTTAATTACTCTGCTAAATTGGATTTGTGCCTGATTCTTGTTAGGATATGAAAAGAATGATAGTAAAAAAGTATGGTAATTAAAGTTTTGGATTTTCTTTTTCAGCTTTCTTGGATTGCTGATTTTCAATGTTTGCTGCAAATAAATTTGCTGTTACTTATATTTCAGTAATAATGATAAATGAAATGGAAAATAAGAAATGTTGGATTTGATAGAGATCTTGATAGGGTTCTGTTGGGCGTGTCAATGAATCAAATTGATTATGAAGCTTTAAAAAAATTGATTATGAAAGATTATGAAGCTTTAAAAAAATTGGTGCACCAAGACTTTCAATAACCCCATTAAAGCAAATGATCATTCTTCAACAATCTCCACTACTTCTTGTGCATCTCTCGTTTTCTTCAATTGACATTAAGTTCTTCATATTTATAGATTTTATGCTGCTGAGGTAGTGATTGCATTGGAGTACCTTCATTGTCAAGGTAGTTTCTTGTTCAGAATACACACACATGATGCCATGATAATTGTTGTTTCGCCTTCTCTTGTAACTTATGAAACTGTCTTTTATAACTTGGAATATGTTTAATTACATAATACTTCTGAAACTCTAAGATGAACTTATAAAGTTTCAATCATCCAAAGATGTATTAAGATATTTTTCCTTTCAAGTCATCAGGTGTCAAACACTGACCTACCAGCAATTATGTGATCCTTTGTGTCACAAAATTTCTTTTCTTTCGCGAGAAACCTTGCCGCTATAAAATTTCTGATGTATGTACTCAGACACTTACTAGATTAAAACTTAATATGACAGTGTTTGGTGAGAATTTACAGGCATAATTTATCGGGATTTGAAGCCAGAAAATGTTTTGATCCAGAGTGATGGGCATGTATCTCTAACAGATTTTGGTTTGTCATGTTTAACATCTTGCAAGCCGCAGGTATATTAGAAAGAAGAACTTCAGATAATGTGGTTTTAGCAATATTTCATCTCATGCCACTGAGTGGTTTTACTTACATGTGACTGCACTCTTTGTAGCTTATAATTCCAGCTACAGATGAAAAGAAGAAGAAAAAGAAGAAACAACAGAAAACTCAACAGGTTCTAATGTTAATGGCTGAACCAATGAGAGCATCCAATTCTTTTGTTGGCACAGAAGAGTACATAGCTCCGGTTTGTATTTCCTGGACATATTATATATTATTGAACAGCAAGAACTATGCTTCATGATATGCTTGATCTAGATACTTATTTATGTTGGATGCACCAATTATTATTCATATGGTGCATTTGCTATATTGTCAAACACTTCACATATTTTTGAAACATATTTATTGTGCACATATATGACATGTTTGTAAAACTTATGTTTTTAGAATCTTAATGACTAGCTTGACAGTTTGTACATTGTAACAGGAGGTGCTGAAGAGGAAGAGCTAGACAAAGCAGAAAACAAATCAAGGAGAAAATCGGAGAGTGTTGCTTCATTTAGACCGAAATCACATGCAAGAATTAGAAATTCAATGGAGCGAATCAGTGAGCTTCCTAAAACTAAACAGAAAAACTCTCATCGTCGTATAATCATGCCAAGAAGAATTTAGAAAGGGAGAAACTGTGTGAGAAAGGGAATAGAGCAGAAGAGAATTATGAAATGTTGTTGAGAAGTTGAGTAATTAAAGTGCAAAAAAGAAATTGGTCTAGTAAATCATAGGCTTTAATACTTGCTCAAAGACATATTTGTCTCTATCTCATTTTGATCTGACCAATGTTAGCTAGTGCCTTTATATATTTGTCTGTCTCTAGGATAGAATGTTTTAGGGGTTAGGAGCTCCCTATTATTGGTTTGATTTTAATTTCTTTACCGTCAAGGGTATTTGTCTAGCCCCCCCTTGGACATTCTTTTGTTTTCTTTCCTTTTCTCTTTTTTTTAATAAAGCAAGAGGGGTTCTCTTTTTCCTTTAGATGTTGCTCTACATTAGACGGTTTTAAACGAGACTTCTTTCCTTCTATTTACTTAAAAAAAGTGTACTATCTCCACAATCACCGGCATCTACACTCATGAATCAGACGGATCTATGCTCATCAAATACTCATTGTCCAAGCAATCCTTCATATTTCATGTAATTTGCACATTTTTGCTTCAATTATCTCAATTCAAAAAATGGACAGTTTCTCTTGACTTTCCTTTCATAATTCTCTTTTGATTTGTTCCTTCTATCAGAAACTTTCTCTTTCTAAATTTTTCGTTGGCATGATACTTTGCTGTATTGCCCAATTAAATCATCATAAAAGATAGTCTAGTTGGTGTTGCTAGAGAGATCATCAGGGCAGAATTGAAATATAAGTTCTTTAGGAGGAGTCAATGGAGTGCACTTAGGTGTAGACAGAATGCACTCCGAGATCTCATCGCCATCGCTCGAGACCAAATTGATGATCACAAATTTTGGGAACATCCCTAGAAGTAGCAAGCCTCCTAGAAGAGGCTGGTCTTCTCAAGTCACTAACACGAAGGAATGTTCCCCACCCTCCGATAAGTGGCACGGTATTGCCTCACATTCATACAAGGCCTATTTTGAGCAAGACAGCCACATTCTGGTGAGGGCAAAGTAATAGACTGACTATCATCTAAAGATGTCGTTTGTTTCCAACTATTCTAAATCATAAGAAATATGACAATAGCAAAATTAAAACAATCATATCACACAACACAACAAAATCCGGCTTATTAATTATGCTGAATAATTAATATAAGGAAGATTAAATCACATAATTAATAATTAACATCACACTACACATCACAAACAAAATGGTTCGTGAATCCAAAAATGTATAGAACCAAATAAGTACCTTCAGGGGCGGAGTCATGATTTGTATTTGACGGGTGCCAATACTAAATTGTTTGATTTAATAAAAAATTATTTTCAACAAATGTTTTGTCAGAAAAAAAAAAGCAAAAACATGGCCTAAAGTCTCCACCTCGACCCTATTACAAGAAGAAATTGCAAAAATCACTATATTTTTTTGGTTACAAAAAAAATACTTTTTATCATTAGAGAAATAAGCTAATTAAATTTTATCATAAATATACTCTTTGTTTATACGTTAGTTTTTGGTAAACATACATCTTATATGATATAAGGATAAAAAACTGTTTAGCAATTAATGCACCTTAAATTGAGTTTCTTTTTATTATAATTAGGAGAAAAAACATCTAAAGTTTACTTATTTTTTAGGTCAGGACCATTGCTGGCTATCCACTGAGTGTCCCAACGCTTTCAACGAAGGACTAGTCTTCGCTCCTGCAGTTAGGATCAAATTTTGCACTGACCAACATCGAGTTTGTCCACTGTGAGAATCGAACCCAGAAACACCGAGTCGACCCCCCGTGTCCCAGGATAGATTAAGTCACTGATCCAACAGTATTGGTTTCCTAAAGATTACTTTTTTTTGACCAATTCCTAAATTTTACATAAAAAATATACCTGAAGGAGTGTATTATTTTTTTAGAGGGGTCGTATAGCAGCAAGTGAATTACACTTTTTGGGGGTGACCATGCCCCCAGTGGGCCAGCCCACTCCCTCCGCCACCGAGTAACTTGGCATGGATTTATTCATAAAAACCAAACTACCAAAAGACCTATAAAAACCTAGCGTTGATAAACTAACAAAACATAAACTAAAATAAATTATAAAAAAAATTTAAATTATCCTAGAGTTAAATTAAAATAAATTATTAAAAATTCTAACATCGAATAAATTATAAATGAATAAACTATTTTGCCTGTGGGAAGCGTAGGGACGCCGACGAGGAGAGGGAGGACGATGCGAAGGAAAAAGTGCAATAGACATATGGCGCAAAGATAAAAACACAAATGCGAAGAAATGTGTGCGGCAGACCATACATGGCGGAGCACATGCACACATAGTGGAGAGCGACAAAGAGAGCGAGGTAGATTGGGAGTTATAGAGAGAGGGGGGAGGTGTGTGTGTGTGTGTGTGTGTGAGTGTGAGAGAGAGAGAGAGAGAGAGAGAGAGAGAGAGAGAGAGAGAGAGAGAGAGAGAGAGAGAGAGAGAGAGAGAGAGAGAGAGAGAGAGAGAGAGAGAGAGAGAGAGAGAGAGAGAGAGAGAGAGAGAGAGAGAGAGAGGAGGGGATGTTAGATTGAAAGAGCTAGAAGAGGGAAATAACATATAACGTTATGCCCACTATATTGTTTCTAATCGGTGTTATATTTATCACTTATCCTACGTTTTTTTGTAGTGTATGTAAGACATTCTTATATTTAACACCAGTTATTATTTGAACCGATGTTAAAATCTAGGCGTTAAATTGTAAATGTCAAGTCAGTTGCAAAATTTTCACCATGCATGTTTACTTATAACAATAGTTTTCACCAAAACTAGGGTTAATTCCCTAATTTTTACGAATGTTAATTAGATAAAGTGATTCAATAAAATTTAGGAGAATACCTTTTTTTCTTCTTCGTCTTTTTTCTCAAAGTAGGGTTTTGCATTAGGAAAAGTTAACAGAGTTCATATCCTTTTCTTTTGTTAAAAAAAAGATACGGTGATTCAATTTTCTTGATTTCATAAAAGGTTACTAAATTATTTGTTGATTATGGCTTATATGCACTAGCACTCCGTGGTGTGACATTGACACGTAAAAGCGTTTGCTGAAGGACTAGCACGCCAAGGCGTGATTTGCACGCAATTGCATGCGCTGAAGATCAAGTATGTGCGTTGAGCATGATCGGTAAGACTATACTAAAAAGTGAATATAAAAGTTGAAAGATTATCCCCGTATGCCTAACAAAACAAACACATTATGAGTTAATCACTAACATAATTTTTTTAAAAGAATTACAAGACAACCCACACATCCTCTTTTCCCTCTTGCACGACCTTCCCTTTTCCTTCTCTTTGTCTCTCACACACGTGTAACCTCTTCTTCCTCTTAGCCTCTCTCACGCTCGCTATTCCTTGTCGTTGTCATCTGCCTTGCCATTCCTCGTCTGTCTTTCTTCTCACCGCCGTTGTTGCGTTTGATTTGTTGATTAATTTTATCTACATGTCTAACAATTATTGACATCGTCTTTTGATCACCACTGCTCGTGTAGGATGCCATGCAAGCCAAGTGAAGAATTTCAATTTCTCTGAATTTTTTTGCTTTGGTGTGAATGAAGTCATGCAACACTGGAAAATTTTCATCAAACCAAAATTTTCCATTTTAGTTATTCCTATTTTTGTGAAATTTAGAATTTACTATTTTTTAAAAATATATAAAAATAAATATGACTTAATTGATTAAAAATAATGTACTAAAATAAACTTTAAATACAAAAATGCAAATGTTTAAAAGAAACTATTTTTTTTTGACAAAAGAAACTATTTTTTTATTAATGGGAAACAATATAAAAAGAAAAGACTACATCCTCCAACCATTACGCAAGCACCAACTAAAAGAATGAGGGGCAATGGGGCATGAACCCCAAATTTTGAGATATAGATTTGTGTTATCACCATTACGCTAGCAGTATTTTCTTAAGCAAAGTTGGATCCAAAACACAATATTTTATGGGAACTAAAAATATATTTAAATATTTAGTTTTTCCTAAAAATTTATTTGACCTTAAAATTAATTAACGTTTGTTATTCATTCTACAAAATAAAATTATTAAAATTCCTTTACTCTTACTTTTTATTATAAAATAAAATCATGGTTAAATGCACAAATTATTCCTATGAATTGTAAACAATTAAAAAATAATGCTTCTTTTGGTTGAGGGATGTTTTCATTTTTTCATGTAACTAGTATTTTACCCGGGCATATGCACGAGCGATACTGTATGGTCGGTGTATTGCCATTAAGTAATAACAGTAATTTGAAAGATAATCATAAGTTGTGAATAATGTTCAAAATGTATGATTTGAAATTCAAAGTGAAAAGAGATAGGTATTATGTCATATAAGATACAAATAAAAATTATATTGAGCCGAAGAGAATAAAGGAGATTGACAATCAGAATTACATTGATCCATAATAATGTATTTGGACATTAGAGGTAAAATATGCACCACCGTTGACACTCCCGTTTACATACTCGTTGACTCTCCCATTGGCACTCCCGTTGCCGCTCTCGTTACCTTTCTCGTTGCCACTCCCGTTGCAGCTCCCATTGCCGGTCTCTCGTTGTCGCTCCCGTTGCCACATGTTAACTCATATTATTCTATATGATTTAATATTAATTAAATCATATTCGTTTAATTATAAGTAAGTTATTTTGTAAAGTTTGTTAGTGGCTAAAGTAGTATTTTTATAATTCTTAGTTGTTAAATTGATTGATTTTAATAGTTTTAATAGAGAGATTATAGTAAATAATAAATTTTAGATGGAGTAAAAATGAAGAAAAAAGAAAATAAGATTTTTTAAAATATGCATCCACGTTGCCGCTTTGTTGGCGCTCTCCTTGTCTCTCTTGTTCCCACTCATGTTCCCGTTGTCCCTCTCGTTGTCGATTCCATTGTCAGTCTAGCATTGCCGCTCTCGTTGTGTTGCAAATTTTGTCTTTTAGCGGTGAACTTACTAAAATAGTTGTGTTGAAAAAAGTTAAAACAAAACCGGCATCTTCTTATAATATTAATAATGGAGTAAAAGGTAAAATATGCAGCCCCGTCGCTCTCGTTCTCTCTCTTGTTGGCACTCTCGTTGGCGCTCTCGTTCCCTCTCTTGTTGGCACTCCCGTTGCCGCTCTGGTTGCGGATCTCGTTGTCAGTCTCTCATTGCCGCTCCCGTTACCACATGTTTTCTCCTTTTTTCTATATGATTTAATATTACAATTGTTAGTGGTTAAATTGATTGATTTTATTTATTACATGAAAAATTGATTGATTTTAGTAGTTTTAATAGAGAGATTATAGTAAATAGTAAATTTTAAATTATTTAATTATTGAGTGTGATACTAATTTAATAATTTATTTTTTTGGAATAAATAATTTTGAAACTATTGTTAGAGGTATGGTTTTTTTGACAATTGGTAGTAGGTAAATTGATTAATTTTAGTAGTTTGAGTAAATTATAGAAATAGTTAAAAAAATTATGTTTTTAGTAAAAAGAAACTGACAAAAAAGTGATTTTTTATGAAAAAAAACTTAAAAAATAATTGGAAAAAAACTAAAAAAAAAGTTGGTTTTAAAATTTGCAGTTTTTTGTCCTTTTGCTGCGTCAGTTGCAGCTTCTGATTGCAGTTTTCAATCAGTTTTTTGTCCCTCACTTTTTTGTCCCTCTATCGTTGTCACTCCCGTGGCCTCTCCTGTTGGCGCTCTCGTTTCCACTCGCATTGGCGCTCTCGTTGCCACTCCCGTTGGCATTTTACTCGTTTTTAGAAATTATAAAATAGTTATATGGTAATTTTTTGTGGTGGTTAAATTGATTAATTTTAATAAAAGTAGTTAAATTGATTAGTTTTAGTAGTTATTTTGTAATTTTTGGTAGGAGTTAAATTTTTTTTACGATTCTTTTTTTGACAATGGATAGTGGCTAATTGATTTATAGTGACTAATTATTTTATTAATTTTAATAGTTTGAGTAGATTATAAAAATAGTGAAAATTGATTTATAGTGGCAAATTGTTTTTATAAAAATATTGACAACCATTTTTTTAAAAACAAATTGAAAAACTGTATTGGTACTTAGCGCGTCAGAAACGTCACTGTAGCGCACTGTAGTGATACTGTAGCATTTTGACTTTATGTGGTGAATTGTCTATTTTGCCTTTAAATTGTGACAAATGTCAAAGTTTGGTGATGTCTAAAAATATAAATGTGATAGCATATGTTTTGATTATATTGAAAGTAGAGGTAAAAAAAACAGACAAAACCTAATTATTTTTGGTTTTAGAGCAGTTTAGTCAAAGTACGATACAAACCATCATTGTATATTGACCCAAACATTTCGCCTTCATTCTTGTTGTTCGAGGTAGCGGTATTCTTGTCAAATGCCAAAAATGACCTTATTATTAGCAAATAGATCTTAATTATTTAAAATTTAATCTTTACTTCATAAAAAACTCTGTCATCAAAGTCTTTTTGGTAAATATTAAAAAAATCAAATATACCCTACTATTATTTTGAGTTTTTGACCGAAAATATACCTTATTCTTTTTAAGAAATGAGTTTGGTGTTAATTAATTTTAGTTTTGGAAAGCTAAAAGATATTTTGCTCTACTAAATTAATTTAAATTCACAAAACAACTGAACATGTTTTTTTAAACTAGTTATCCCCTGCGCACAATTACGTAGACTAATCTCTCGAGTTGGGTAGAACCACAATGAGCGGCAATACTCTCCCTCAAGAGTTTTAACATTGTTGCGTTCTCAAGGCTAGATTTTAACCCATGACCTTGGTTAAGCTGGAAAAAAGACCCTGCAGGAAAAAGAGCACCCCACAGGTGAAACAAGCAAACTGCGATTGCAACTTGTTAGCACCAACGCACTAAGAACCTGCATCAAAAAAATGATTTGAAGGTTAACCCAAAGCTTATGTTAACATTTTCAAGCTTAATAACGTTTACTATATTTTTATTTATTTTAGTATGTGATAAGTACCACTAGAAATTCACATACACAATTGTTAAGGTCTCATATTCGATCCTAAAACATTATATTCATTCTTATAATTTCGATATTTGTCAATTAAGTTAGGCATTACGGATTGTTTTATAATTTTTTTTGTAATACCTATCTAGCTATCACCTACATTACGTAATGTTATATAGTGATAATAGTGTAAGCTAGTATTTATTTATTTATCTCGATATAATAACTATCTAGCTATGGCACAACGACCAACGGGAAAACTAATGGAAATAGGAGTGATGGTTGTGTAATGAACAACATTTGAAGGGGAGCGGTGGATAATGCGGGCTTCATCACAAAATATAAGGGTGAGAGGAGAGAGAAAATGATTAAAAAATTATAAGTAATGATGAGAGAGTGAATTTAAGAGAGAGATAAAGAGGATGGAGGGAGATGTAGGGTGAGTGGGAAGGAAATGATCCAAGTCCTTCTAAAGCTTGCACTTTCTAAACATGAACGATCAACGTCGGTTGACAGACATATTAATATTATGGAAACTTTTGTTTGATCAGTTAATATGTTGGCAACTAGCTGGCTACTAATTACACTATTAGTATTTAGATGATGATAAATTAAGCACAGATCAGAGTGGTTTGCTTATTTTTGATTTAAATTTTTCGAAACCTAAAAACAGTTTTTGTAGAGTTTAAAAAATTTCAAAAAATCAAAACCAAATTCAGTTTTGAATTAAGAAATTTTCAAAAAATCAAAAGCAGTTTCAAACATAAACATAAAATAAATAAATAACCAACATAATTTTATCTTAATCTAGTGGCAGGTCTATATTGGCTTGAGGGGGTTCACATGAACCCCTGAAAAAATTCTACTTATCCCCTTATATTTAAAAAAATTGAACCCCTTGAAATTTTAAGTTTGCACTAGTACTCCTAAATTTGCACTAAATTTTTAATAAACTTGTCTTATTAGTCTTCATTAGGGAATATTTAAAAAAATTTAGGAAGTAATTTTACTCATATCACATATGGAATGACATGATAAATAAGAATAAGAGAGTGATCTTGATAAGAAGAAAGAGATAAAGAGAGAATTTGGGTGTTGGATAGGTGTTTAAAATTTAGGAGTGTTTCAAAATATATATTTTTTAATGTGTAGACAAAATGATAAGAACCACCTAAAATTCATATACAGAAATCTTGATTGTAAGTGCATATTAGCCAACGTTAATTGTAATATGAACTGCTCCTTCTCATGGTTCATTAAGTTATCCAGACTATAACAAATTTGATTTTATTTTTGATAAGGAAAAAATATTCATTCATCAAAATGAATATTAGTAAAAAAATGTATTAAGCATCAACACTAGAGTACACCAGCATAAGCAGTACAGAGGAGGATCTCTCACAGCAAATGATGGACAATTCACTATCTCACAGGTGCATCATTATTAGGGTGCGCTGTTTTTAGTTTGGTTTGGAAAATCTAAAAAACAAGCAAAACACCAAATAAACAAACAATTCCACTGGTTTAACTGAATTTATTTTTATGAGGCAACAATTATCGGTTGATGAAAAGAAATTAGGGGGTGTCATCGGTGTCCTTAAAAACACTTTTTCAATGTCAAACAAAACAAAATAGCAATGATGCTTCCAATTAATTGTCAAAAATACACATATAAAGTGGTCCTCCCATATCACAAGTGTCTTTCCATTTCCTAAGGTAGTTTTCTAATAGAGGAAAAACACTGTTCATTTTCTTTTATCTTCTCTGATAGGGCATGAGCCCGCGTTCAGTTCCGATCAAAAATCCGACTGCCACCACTGTTCAAGACATTGAAAACCTGCAAAAAGAAGTTAAGACATGTAAGTTCCCACAAGCCAATATTGCTAGAGAAGCTATGGAGATAGGTAATGAAGTCAAGCAGTCAGTTATTGCAAATAACTCAAGTTCATTCAGAGATGCTTTGATGAAGGACAATACTGAAGTTAATAGAGGAAAACTTCCCTGAAAATCGTTGGTATAAGGACCCTGTTAACCCGTATGAAAAACCAACAAACCTAAATGTTGGGTCTTCTATCCCTGTCATTCATGTTACCTCTGAAGAAAAATTAGAATGGGCTGTTCCATGGAGGAACACACTGATTGTGAAAGTATTGGGTAAAAGAATCAATTACAGGATGCTTGAAAACAAGATTAGAAGAGAATGGATCAAACATGGAACTATGAAATTCACAGATCTTCCTGATGATTTCTATTTGGTTCATCTATCTTCTATTGATGATTACAAACATGCCCTATTTGAAGGACCTTGGAAGGTAGCTGACCACTACCTTATTGTTCAAAGATGGAGACCCCTTTTCTCACACTCAGCTGCCCTAACTCAGAAAGTTGCTGTTTGGATAAGGATTCCTAAGCTTCCTATGGAACTTTGCAATGATAAATTCCTCACCAGACTAGGTTCAGTTCTAGGCACTATGTTAAAGGTTGATAAACTAACCTCCTTGCATTCAAGAGGTAAATTTGCTCGCATTTGTGTTGAACTAGATTTGGAGAAACCTTTAGCTTCACATTTCTTTACTTGTGGTATTAAACTTCTTCTGGAATATGAAGGACTACATTCTATTTGCTTTAGATGTGGTAAATATGGTCACAAGAAAGATTCATGTCATGAGTTACTAGAGGTGGAGACTAATGTTGCTAAGGCCAGCATTTTGGAGGAGACTATTGCTACCCCTGCTCAGATTAACAAATCTGACAGGAAGGAAAATTCTAACCCTAGTGTTACCGGTGCTGCTGAGCAGATTGAAAGTATTATAGTTATTGAGAACACAGAACAAATGCAGGATAAAGTTCAGGAAGAACTAATGATGGGCCCCTGGAATATCCCTAAGTACTTAACTAAGAAGAAGAATAATGCTGCTAGCAAAGGAGGTCAAAAGAATAAAGAAAGTATTAGTGTTTCTCAGGGAGATATCACTAGGAAACAGGCTAGGCCTGAAGAGCAGAATGGTGGCAATTTTTGCATAATTCCTCATGCTGATGAACAAATCCTAACAGAAGAACAAAGCTTTGTTGAGCCTATTCCTGTGCAGGTGCCTAGACAGAATGTTAATCTAAAAGTAAGGAATCCTCTTGGAGGGAAGAACACTCAAATCCATACCAAAGGGAGAGGTGTTTCCAAACCTGGAAAAGGAATTAACAAGAAAGATAGAAGTTTGGTGTTAAAAGGAATAGTCAAAGGCAATGAAAAGGTTAAAACTATTCCTACTAGCAACATGTCTATTGATAGAGAAAACAACATCCCTTCTACTAGTCAACAAGTTCAGATTGATGACAAAAAGAGAAAGGAAGAGCAATATATTTTAGAATATATGAAAACTATGTATAAAACTCATGGTGAAAATCTTCTAAATCAATTTAGAGGTGGAGATCCTATTAGAACTACCTTGGGTCAGGTGGAAGATCAAGACAAGGTGAGAGCAGAGGCTCTTAAGAATGTTAAGTCAGCTAGCAAATTGAATGTTGCAAATCCTAAAATTCAAGGTGTTAAGGAACAGAAGCTGGACAAGACTATTGTAAAGTCTCAAGGTGAAAGGTTGAGTAATGTTACTTTGGATAAAAAGCCTCAAATATCAATTCATGAGAAGACCAGTTTGGTGAAACAAGGAGATTGTGCTCCTATGGATGCTACTGAGGTTGTGGAACCTCAACCAAAACAATCTCATCAATGAATGTCATTGTTTGGAATTGCCGTGGGACGGCTTCTATAGGTTTTGCTGGCCTAATTAAAGATATGAAAAGGGAATATAATGCTTCCTTTATTGCCCTTCTGGAAACTCACACTAGTGGTAATATAGCAAAGAAAATTGCTAAGAGGGCTGGTTTTGAAAATCAGTTTATCAAGGATGCTAGAGGTCAAGCAGAAGGGATTTGGATCTTATGGGATTCTAACAATTGGAACATCTCAATTCTTAAAGATTCTAATCAGTTGGTGCATATGGAGGTTAAATCTACTGGTAACATTCCTTGGTTCTTAACTGTTGTCTATGGTAGTCCTCACTATACTCAGAGACAGACCTTATGGGATGAGATTCAAGATATTTATGCAGACATTGATGGTTCGTGGACTCTTTTGGGGGATTTTAATGCTACTCTTAAGAATTCAGAGAGAATTGGTCCTCTTATCTCTCAAAACCGTACTGGAGAGACTGGTTTCCAGAGAGTTATGGATAGTTGTAACCTTTTGGATCTTGGTTTTAATGGTGACCCCTTCACTTGGGCTAGAGGTGCTACTAGAAAGAGACTAGACAGAGCCATTAGTAATCTTGATTGGAGACTTCGATTTCCTGAGACTACCATTGACCATCTTCCTAAGCTCAAATCGGATCATTCTCCTCTCCTCATGAATTTTGATAATTCAAGACAGGTTAATAGGAGACGTAGGCCTTTTAGATTTGAAGCAATTTGGCTGACTCACCCTTCCTTTGATCAATTGGTGAAGAACAACTGGAGAAGTAATATGTCTAACTTTCCTAATCAACTCCAAGAGCTGCAAGGAACTCTGCAGGAGTGGAATAGAGATGTATTTGGTAACATTTTTAGTCAGAAGAAGCTATTGTTGAAAAAGCTTAAGAGTATTGACAAAAGACTTCAGAATGGTAGGTCTGAACATCTCTTAAATCTGCAGAAAATTACTTGGCATACTTATGAAGATATTCTTGCTAAAGAGGAGATCATGTGGTATCAAAAGTCTCGTGCCAAGTGGATTGAGTTTGGTGATAGGAACACTAGATATTTTCATGGTGTTACTACTATTAGGAGGAGGAAAAATCAAATAAAAACTCTCCAAAATAGTGGTGGTCAGTGGCTGACTGATCCTTTGGAGCTTGAAAGGAATGCTACAGATTACTTCAAGGATTTATTCTCTTCTAATGTTCCTCTTGCTCCCTATGTGCTAGAAGGTCATTTTCCTACTCTTAATTCTGATTTGTTAAATGATATGAAGAGGGAAGTCACAGATGAGGAAATTCATAGAATCATTAGAAGCATTGGAGCTTACAAAGCCCCTGGCCCGGATGGTTTCCAAGCTGTCTTTTTTCAAAGTCAGTGGAAGGTGATAGGTTCTGATGTCTGTAAAATGATCAAGGAGAAATGGGAGAACCCTTGGTTAATTAAAGAGCTAAATTCTACTTTCTTAACTCTCATTCCTAAGATTGATAATGTGACCTCCATGAAACACTTTAGACCTATTGGTCTATGTAATGTGGCTTACAAAACTATTACCAAGATTCTGGCTAGTAGACTCAGAGATGCCCTCCAACATCTTATAGGTCCTGCTCAAGCCTCCTTTATACTTAAAAGACAAATTCATGATAACATTATCATTGCCCAAGAAATTTTCCATTCCATGAGGGGCAAAAATGGAAAAAAGGGATGGATGGCTATTAAAATAGATCTTGAGAAAGCCTATGATAGGATTAGATGGGAGTTTGTTAAAGAAACTCTAGAAGATATTGGTATCCCTGAGAATCTAATTAAAATTGTTTGGTATTGTATTTCTACTCCTACTATGCAAGTGCTTTGGAATGGTGAAGCTTTGGAGGAGTTCACTACTACTAGAGGCATTAGACAAGGAGATCCCATCTCTCCTTATCTTTTTGTCCTTTGCATTGAAAGATTGTTTCAAGTTATTGAGCAAGAGGTTAGTGACAAGAGTTGGAAGCCGATCCAAGTGTCTAGAGGTGGTCCTAAGATATCTCATCTAGCCTTTGCTGATGATTTGTTACTCTTTGCTGAGGCAAACACCGACCAAGCTGAATTAATTCATCAAACTTTGCTTAATTTCTGTCTCAGTTCTGGTCAGAAAGTCAGCCAGGAAAAAACGAGGGTCTTCTTCTCAAAGAATGTTCCTAGACTTTTGAGAAATGATATATGTAGCGTTCTTGGCTACCAATCTACCACTGATCTTGGGAAGTATTTGGGGGTGCCAATTTTTCACAAAAGAGTTGGGTTCAATACTTTCAAATTTGTGATTGACAAGGTGAAACAAAGATTAAGCAACTGGAAATCTAGGACTCTTTCTTTTGCAGGAAGAGTTACTCTGGCCAAGTCTGTTATTCAATCTATGCCTATATATGTCATGCAATCTACTGTTCTTCCTAGAAGCACATGTGATGAGATAGATAAATTATGCAGGGGTTTTATTTGGGGTGATGAAGATCATCATAGGAAAATTCATCTGATCAGCTGGGATAAAATGTGTAAACCTAAGAAAGATGGAGGTCTGGGGCTTAGATCATCTAGAATTGCCAATTCTACTTTCATGATGAAAGCCCTCTGGAGGTTTTGTTCGAATTCTGACACTCTTTGGCAAACTTGTATTAGGAGTAAATACAAGTGTGGTTTGAGGGGTCTTCCTAAAGTTGATGCTAAGAAAAAGGGTTCCAATTTCTGGAATGGCTTGGTGTCTACCTGGGAAGCTTTTAGAAGTAATCTCAATTGGCAAATGGGCAATGGAAAAGATATTAGGTTCTGGTCTGACAAGTGGATTCCTGGTGGTGAGGCTCTTATTACATTCTGTAATTCCAACCTTAGTGAAAGTGAGATAAAACTTCCTATTAGCCAATTCCTTGATTATAGTGGAGAGTGGAATCTAACTAGAACTGAAGGTTTGATTTCTGAGACAGTTCAAAACAGAATTTTTAATTTGAATCCTCCTTCTATTTTTGCTCAAGAAGATCAATTCACTTGGAGAGCTAATCCTGATGGTAGTTTTACCTCTAAGTCTGCTTATGCTGTTATTCAGGGAGATACTAGTATTCCTAATAATTCTATTTTTAAAACTATTTGGAAATGGAATGGCACAGAAAGAATTAGGATTTTACTTTGGAAATTAGGACATGAAAGTGTGCTTACCAATATGGAGAGGAAAAGGAGAATGATGACTCCCTCGGGTGTGTGCCCCAATTGTATTGTAGAGGATGAATCGTTGCTCCATTGCTTTAGAGATTGTAGGAAAAGCTTAAGTCTGTGGTACAATTTCAAAGTGAGAAAACAGAGCAATTTTTTCACAGAGCAGAATTGGTTAAATTGGCTTAATTCTAATCTTCAGCAGGGAAAGTACAAAGATGAGGAACCTTACTGGCATATCGTCTTCGGGGTGGTAATTGACATCATCTGGAGAACTAGAAACGATTGGGTTTTTTCCCAAAAACACTCTCCAATTCAGTCTTCGATTTTCACCATTCACAATCAGGTGGAGTGGATTGTGAATAGTCTTAAGAAGAAGAACTCTCTGCATCAAATCCCAATTACTTTGATGGCTGAGGTTAGGGATGGATGGCAACCTCCAAGTGCAGGGAATTGGAAGCTTAATTCGGATGCATCAGTCAAGAATAATGGAAGAAATGTGGGCTGTGGTGGGATACTTCGTGACTGCCATGGCAATTTGATGTTTGCTTATATGCATAAACTCCATGGAAATACTGTTCTTGAAGCGGAGCTCCAAGGAATCCTTCATGGCATCAAGCTGGCGAGGAACAGAAATTATTTGAAGCTGATAATTGAAACCGATTGTCTGGAAGCTTTTGAGCTTTTGACTATTCGGTGCCCTGTGAACCATTATCTTTTCACTCTTGTTCGTGATATACTGGAGATTACCAATGCTTGTATTCATTGTGAGTGGAGTCTTATTGGTAGAGAATTAAATTTAGTGGCTGATTCCCTTGCCAAGACAAGTCATAGGATAATGGACTTGTTTGTAATTTTTGTTGATATTCCTGACTTTTTAGTCCACCTGCTAGCTACTGATTGTACTGGCTCTGTAGTTGGACCATCTATTAGAATTTAGTTTTGCTGGGCCGTAGGCCCTTTTTCACACCAAAAAAAAAAAGGTAGTTTTCTAATTACATAGTATCATCATTCCTGTGCAGTGTTCAATTCGATATCGATACTAACCAATAGGCAATAGCCTATAGTCCTACCTAACTTATGGTTCCTTATTCTTTCTTTCATAGTACCTTTTGTACATTTTTCTTTTCTTCGGTCAAACCTTTAGCGCTTTGAGACAAGCTAACAAGTTGAATTGATGTTCACTTTTTGATTTATGTTTTTATTTTTTTTTATTTTTTTTTTATAAAAACAGAATTTTGTTTAACACATCTTCATCAATCTACTATCTATCTATACTATTTACCCACTACCAAAATTACAATTTTATCCTTTTCACTTTTTCACTTTTTCAAACTTTTTCACTTTTTTACTCTCTCACACACTTTTTCACTCTTCCTCACTTTTTACTCTCTTCTCCTATTTCTTTTTCCAATTCTCTCATTTATCTATTTTTCATATTTTTTCACTCTCTCTCACACATTTTTTCACTCTCTTCTCCTCTTTCTTCCTCTACTGCACCCATTTCTCTATTTTTCACAATATACCTACTTTAATTTAATCTACATGTCTCCTTCATTTTTTCCCTTTATTATTTTCAAATTTTCAAATTTTGACAAAATTTTAATATTTGTTTTAGGCTAATTAAATCTGTTAACTTTAAAACTGTCTTGATTTTCACGGGATAAAGTTCTGACTAATTAAATTTTGTCTGAGTCGATACATTACACACTACCAAAATATCAATCTTATCATTTTTCCAACTAAGCAATTGGAGTATATTTAGGTAATTTTATTTTTTCACTCTTTCAAACTTTTTTACTCTCACACACTTTTTCAAACTTACCATTTACTTACTACCAAAATATCAATCTTATGCTTTTCCCAACTAAATAATTGGAGTATAATCAATTATTTAAAAAAAATTATTCATTTTTATAATTTACTCAAACTACTCAAACCTACTTTTTTTAAACTTTTTTCCACACAACTATTTAAAAAAAAAATATTCATTTTTGTAATTTACTCAAACTACTAAAATCAATTAAAATGAGTAAAATCAATTAATTTTTTCATACAAAATAAAATCAATCAATTTAATCAGTACAAAAAATTACCAAATAACTATTTTATAATTACTAAAAAGGAGTAAAATGCCAACGGGAGTGCCAACGAGAACGCCAACGGGAGTGGCAACGAGAGCGAGAGTGCCAACGGGACTGCCAACATGAGTGCCAACGAGAGTGCCAACGAGAATACCAAAATATCTATCTATACTATTTACCCACTACCAAAATTACAATTTTATCCTTTTCACTTTTTCACTTTTTCACTCTCACACACTTTTTCACTCTCCCTCACACACTTTTTCACTCTCTTCTCCTCTTTCTTCCTCTAACGTGGCTGCCAATTTTTCACTCTCTCTTCTCCACATTTTCACTCTCTCATTCCTCTTTTTTCACTCTCCCTCACCAACGTGGCTGCCACTGCCAATTGTCTTCGTTCCATACACCGTCAGCTAGAGCTGCTAAATGAGGATATAAGTCCTTTAATTTCCATGGGCAACACTAGCAGTCCTCCCAAAAATTAACCTCAGTCTCGTTCCCTAGCTTCAACTTGATAGAATCCGAGAACCAATTCACCCCAAACGGCAAACATTCATCAATTAAATTTAAGTCTTTCCACCACACCGATTGCTGAGAATTTTTCAAAACCCCATTTACTCCATACAAACACTCCAATAAGGCACTCCACACATTATTCTTCTCTACAAGCCTCCTCCATCTCCATTTACCCAAAAGAGCTATATTAAATATCTCCATATTTCTTATACCGAGTCCTCCCATATCTTTTGGCAAACAAACTCTACTCCATCTTACCCATGCCATTTTTTGTGTCTCATTGTTCCCTCCCCAAAGAAAGTTACGTTGAATTTTCACCATTTCTCTAATCACCTTCTTTGGAGCCTTGAAGAATGAGAAGTAGTATAGCGAAAGGCTAGCTAAGACCGAATTAATTAAAGTCACTCTCCCCCCAATTGATAGTTGTCTACTCTTCCAAACCGATAATCTATTCTTCATCTTGTTGATCACCGGATTTCATGTTCTAGCATATCTAGGATTAGCCCCCACCGGCACTCCAAGAAATTTGAATGGTGTTTCCCCCGTTCTACAACACAAGAATCTTGCTCCCACCCTTATCTCTTCCTCCTTCATACACACACCTATAAGATTGCTCTTGTAGAAATTTACCCTTAGGCCCGACACCAGTTCAAAGATTCTCAATACCACCTTTTGACCCCACAAATTCTCCCTTGAGTTCTTGCATAAAAACAACGTGTCATCCGCGAATTGTAACACCGGGAAAGCTACCTCACCGCTCACCGGAAAAGCCTCTAATATGCCTTGATTCAAGCAATTGTTAACCATCCCCGTAAGACCTTCCGCCACCAATAAGAAAAGGAACGGTGCAAGCGGATCCCCTTGCTTTAGCCCCCTCTCCATAGTAAACTCCCCAGTTGGGCTTCCGTTAACCAACACCGACACATGCCCCGAAAAAATGCACGCCTTCATCCACAACCTCCATTTCTCTTCAAAAGCAGTCCTTACTAACATATAATCCAAAAAATTCCAAGACACTGAATCATACGCCTTTTCAAAGTCCACTTTGAAAAGGAGCAAAGGTTTCTTCTTCTTCTTTGCGAAATTTATGACCTCATGTGCCACCAACACTCCATCTAGAATTTGCCTTCCTTTTAAGAACGTCGTTTGGGATTTTGAGATTATACTGGGTAAAATTTCTTTGATCCTCGAAGCCAACACCTTTGATATTATCTTGTATATACAACCTATAAGAGAGATTGGCCTAAAATCTCCGAGACCTTGTGGGTTCTTAATCTTCCCTATAAGTGCCACAAAAGAAGAAGTGAAAGCCTTTAGTAACTTCCCATTTGAATGAAATTGATGAATAACCCCCATCACCTCTTCTTTGGTTGTACTCCAACATTCCTTTATGAAGTTAAAGTTAAAACCATCGGGGCCCGGACTCTTGCTACCTTCACAACTCCAAATAGCTTCCTCTACCTCCTCACTAGTAAATGGGGCAATTAACATTTGAGCCTCCTACGGTCGGATCTTCTTGAAATCTACTCCATCTAACACCGGTCTACTTTGCATATCCTCCTTGAATTGTTGTTGAAAATGTCTCCTCACCTCCTCCTTTATCTCCCCAACATCTTGAATCCACTCCTCCCCAACTTTTAACATCTCGATTTGATTCCTTCTCTCCCTAAGTTTGATTGCATTATGAAAGAATTTTGTGTTCCCGTCTCCTTGTTGGATCCAATCTACCCTTGCTTTTTGTGCTAAAAGAGATTCTTTTTGCTTTAATTCAGCCCAAAATTCCGAATTCAAGTTTTTCCATTTCTCTCCATCCCAATTCTCCTCATAAACATCCTCTTGCTCCATCACATTGATGTCCCGCACTATTTCTTCTATTTTTAGATCCTTGTACCCATACACTTCCTTGTTCCACACCTTGAGGCTTTCCTTTAAGAACTTCAGCTTTTCCTTCACAACATATGCCATCCAACCCTCTACTTTGTGTTCCTTCCATTTATCCTCCATGAACTTCTTCCCATCCTTATGCTTTAGCCAACCGTTTATGAATCTAAACGGCTTTGGTCCCCAGTTCTTTTTTGAAGATAACAACCAAACAGGACAATGATCCGATATATCCCTATTTCCTATCCACTGAGCTCTGATTCCCCAATCATCCACCAGACGTTGTGATAATAGAAATCTATCAATTCTACTTGCCGCCGGACCATTCGGTTGAAACCATGTATATTTCTTCCCCAAACTAGCCGGTTCCACCACTTCCATTTCCTCCATGAAAAATTTGAAATCCTGACTCTCCCTTTCACTATATCTTATTGCTTTACCTTTCCTTTCTGATCTATCTGTAACAGTATTGAAGTCCCCTCCTATAACCCACAGCCCCTCACTTTGCCTATCCTTTTCCCTAATCAAACTTGCCCACAGTTCCCTCTTCCTCCTAATAGAGCATCCTGAATACACGTTTACCAAGAAGACTAACCTACCCTCTAAATGAGTAGCCACACCTACATAACCAGAATGAGAGAAAGTCAAAAGGACATTGAGCAAACCTTTACGCCAAAACGATAAAATACCTCCTGATAGTCCGTCTGAAGCTTGAAATATCCACTCCACATCATCACCACCCCATAACCTCTTTACAGTAGTGCTATCCACCACCTTAATTTCTTTTTGTTTCTTGAATAAAACAAATATCAAATTTTTCTCTTAGAACAAGGCTTTTAAAACGCCTTTGCTTGGCACTACTACCAAGCCCCCTCATATTAAAGGAGACAATCTTCATCTATCAAGGCTTAGGTTCACCCTCTTCTTCCGTGCATCCTTGTCCCTATCCTCCATAATTTTAATTTTCTCAATGTACACTTGATCGCATTCCCCCCTTTCTTTGGTCCAAGACAAAGGGTCTTCTTCTCCTACCTATCACAATATTGTTGATAAAACTAATCACAATATTGTTGATAAAACAAAATTTATTTAGTTGAATAATACTAATCACAATATTGATTGGTGAGGTACAGTTATTAGTTGAATAATACTAATCACAATATTGTTGATAAAACAAAATTTATTTATTTTGACAAATTAAATAAAACTTAATAATGTTTAGCTTTAAAAAGATTTTTTTTTGTTACGGACTAGCCAGTACCTCAGCTTGTATTTAGGTCGATCGAAGATAGGGCATTGCGGGCGATCCATGTGCATCAACAAGTCTGAATCGCAACAGCCTAGGCGCTTCTAGCAATAACGATGCCATGATGGTGATCCGTGCGACCTGGCTTAGCGACGATGGAGATCACACGCCTGCATTTTACGCCTCAGATCCCACGTAATGTTTAACTTCAGCTTCTACACAACTCTACCCGCTTTTTAAAAAGAGTTTTTCTGTTACATTTTAAAAAGAGTTTCTTGGTTCGAACCAAAATAACAACAATAATAATAACGATAATAGTAATAATAATATTATAAGGGTTTAATTGGTGTACATCCTCCTTGTAATTAAAAACTTTTACACCTTCCACCAATAAAAAGACATAGTATGGGTGACTTTTAAGTTAGTTAAGATAAAGTTGAACCTTTTTTATGAGATGTTGGTAAATAGATTTCGCCAGTCCTTAATTAAGAGTAGTTTTTCAACTAATTAAGAGTAATTTGAATAATTGATGTTTGGGGTGCCCCTAAAAGGTTGTATTTTAAAAACTAAATCAACCAAAAGGTTCGACTGATTAAACCATGACCCAACACGACCTCTGGTTCAGTTATTTGAGCGGCTTGCAGACCACGATTTGATTCGAGTTTGAGCAGTTTAAAGCGGTTGAATCATCATCCGAAAATCTCACCGACCGGATCGATGTCTGGTTTGGTTTTCAAAACATTGGTCAAAGGTGAGGTGATGCTTTTTATTATTAGTGTGTTTGGATGAGAAAAGAAAGATGGAGGAAAGAAAGTAAGGGGAAAGAGTATTGAAGGATTGAAAGTAAATAGAAAGTGAGTAGAAAATGAGATGATTTTTGAATTGTTTTGTAGAATTGAAAGGAAGTGAGAGGAAATTAAGAAAAAAGTGTATTTAGTAAATGACAAAAATATCCTTATATAAGTATTTTTTTGACAAAATATATAGGATATACATAATTATAAATGATAAATATATTAACTTAAAGTTATATATTTTACTTTTAATATAGAATAACACTAAAAAAAATACATATTAAGATAAATATATATTTACTAGTAAAGTTCAAAAACGTAAAACTTGTGCTACAGCCACAAATAATTAGTTGAGCTTACAATTTTTTTGACAATATTAGTTGAGCATACATGCTAGCCGATAAAACGATATATTCAGAAAAATCAAATCATAATAATATAAAACGATACTATTATTATATTTTATTACAATTTGTTAAACTTATTCAAGCTGATAACTCATCATCCAAAGTAAATAAGAGTGTGTTTGGGTAGAGTATTTTTAGAGGGTAATGTAATTTTTTGAAAGAATTGAAATATTTTAGTTCAAAATTTTGAACAAAAAAATATTTCAATTCCCTCGAAAAATTAAATTACCCTCTAAAAATACCTTATTCAAACACACCCTAAGGGTATATTTGAAGCACCAAATGTTTTTTCCTCCCCTCCCCAATGTGAACCAACTAAGATGTAATGTTCTCTTTTCCAAAACCGATGAAATCTGAAGTTGTTTTATATTTTTCTTCTTTTGCAACCCTAGATGTAGTGATTAGTTTGGTGTAATCTATTGGTGCTTTCATCTTTTTCTCAATGCCTTCTAAACCCACAAACCCTGCCTCCAAAGACTTGGATGATGCTATCCAAGGAGTTCATTAACACATAGATGATGTTGTTCATGCTTCACATCAGTAAATAAATGAAGAGTTTCAAGCTGCAAACCAGCGCATAGACCATCAATATGGGGTATTGTCTACACAGCTTGACAACCAACAGCAACTCAATGATGGCAGATATATATATATATATATATATATATATATATATATATATATATATATATATATATATATATATATATATATATATATATATATATGCAACTTGCAAAGGCAAATGATTGTGAGACTTTGGCTCTCTCGCAAACATAAAATTAAAACAACCAAGAGAGCTTTAATTTACACCTTCTTGTAAAAAGAAGAGCTTTACATGTTAAAAAATTATGGTTCAACTTGAGTTAGAGTCTTATGCAATTTCCAGTAGACAAAAAAATAGCATTTTTAACTCCCTATTTCTTCCAAAAATTCCTCCTTCAAAATAGTCGGGACATCAAACATCTAATGGTAGAGATCAACCCCTTAAATAGATCTCAGTACTTTTAGAGATTCGTCTCTATAATTACGCGTAAATGATACATTGGTTCACTAAAAAAATAGTTGGGACTTGCGAGTGTTAACCAAAAATTTCAATTCAAATTATCAAAATAAAAAAATTACAAATTCAATGGAACAAATGGTCGGATATAAAGGCAAAGGGAGGGCTTATAATCTTTTTTTAATAACTTAAATAGAGCAATAGGTCGATAATGAATGGCAGATTTTAAAACAAGACAAATGATAATCAATATAAAAAGGAAGAAAAAATGTACCAAGAAAAAAGATGAAAATAAAATCAATACCATAAAAAGGAAGAAAAAAAATCTATCATTTATTAGACGGTCATAACCTACAAGGAAGTTGGCCACAATTATTTAAAGCTGTTGATAAAAGATTTGACATTTTCATTACCATAAAATTATTTGCAAAAAAAGATATGTTCACATTACAACAAGCAAAAACTTACTATTTACTCTTAACCAAAAATAGATATTTTTAATCCAAGAAAACTTACTATTTACTCTTAACTAAAAATAGATATTACTTGTTTATCAAGTAAACCCTTTTCAACTGATTTTCTTTATGGATTGCATTTCATTTTTTTTGCTTTATATTCTGCTTCTAAATTGTGTCCAAATCATCAATTTGTTATGGTTTATGTAAAAAATATGTGACTGAATTTTTAATAACTGTCAAAAGAAATTAATTTTTTAATAGTTTAGGGAAGGATGCTTTTCGACCCGGTGCTCCCGGGTTCGATTCCCGCAGTGGACAAATTCGGTGTTGGCCAGTGCGAAATTTGATCCTAAGCAAGAGCAGAGATTAGTCTTTCGTTGAAAGCGTTGGGTCGACACTCCGTGGGTAGCCAGTGATGGTCCGAAAAAAAAAAGGAAAGGATGCTTTTTACCAATATATATGCAACTTGCAAAGGCAAATGATTGTGAGACATTGGCAGATCTCTCGCAAACATAAAATTAAACAACCAAGAGAGATTTAATTTACACCTTCTTGTAAAAAGAAGAGCTTTACATGTTAAAAATTTATGGTTCAACTTGAATTAGTCTTATGCAATTTCTAGTAGACAAAACAATAGCATTTTTAACTCCCTATTTCTTCCAAAAATTCCTCCATCAAAATAGTCAGGACATAAAACATCTAATGGTAGAGATCAACCCCTTAAATAAATCTCAGTACTTTTAGAGATTAGTCTCTATAATTACGCGAAAATGATACATTGGTTTACTAAAAAAATAGTTGGGACTTGCGAGTGTTAACCAAAAATTTCAATTCAAATTATCAAAATAAAAAAAATTACAAATTCAATGGAACAAATGGTCGGATATAAAGGCAAAGGGAGGGCTTATAATCTTTTTTTAATAACTTAAATTAAATAGAGCGAATAGGTCGATAATGAATGGCAGATTTTAAAACAAGACAAATGATAATCTATTAATAATACAAATTCGTCTCCTCCTCACAGCTCACTAATCCTATGTGTCATCACAAGAGCAATTGTAGGGAAATATTAATTACGATAATTCGAATCATGCATTACTAATTGGTCCATGTAATTAAAAAAAATCATGAACCTCCCAATCCTATGTGTCATCACTAATCCTATTGATGATTCATTAATTAACATTGACTATGAGAAATCAAATTTCTACTTTATTTAATAGTTTAGGGAAGGATGCTTTTCGACCCGGTGCTCCCGGGTTCGATTCCCGCAGTGGACAAATTCGGTGTTGGCCAGTGCGAAATTTGATCCTAAGCAAGAGCAGAGATTAGTCTTTCGTTGAAAGCGTTGGGTCGACACTCCGTGGGTAGCCAGTGATGGTCCGAAAAAAAAAAGGAAAGGATGCTTTTTACCAATATATATGCAACTTGCAAAGGCAAATGATTGTGAGACATTGGCAGATCTCTCGCAAACATAAAATTAAACAACCAAGAGAGATTTAATTTACACCTTCTTGTAAAAAGAAGAGCTTTACATGTTAAAAATTTATGGTTCAACTTGAATTAGTCTTATGCAATTTCTAGTAGACAAAACAATAGCATTTTTAACTCCCTATTTCTTCCAAAAATTCCTCCATCAAAATAGTCAGGACATAAAACATCTAATGGTAGAGATCAACCCCTTAAATAAATCTCAGTACTTTTAGAGATTAGTCTCTATAATTACGCGAAAATGATACATTGGTTTACTAAAAAAATAGTTGGGACTTGCGAGTGTTAACCAAAAATTTCAATTCAAATTATCAAAATAAAAAAAATTACAAATTCAATGGAACAAATGGTCGGATATAAAGGCAAAGGGAGGGCTTATAATCTTTTTTTAATAACTTAAATTAAATAGAGCGAATAGGTCGATAATGAATGGCAGATTTTAAAACAAGACAAATGATAATCTATTAATAATACAAATTCGTCTCCTCCTCACAGCTCACTAATCCTATGTGTCATCACAAGAGCAATTGTAGGGAAATATTAATTACGATAATTCGAATCATGCATTACTAATTGGTCCATGTAATTAAAAAAAATCATGAACCTCCCAATCCTATGTGTCATCACTAATCCTATTGATGATTCATTAATTAACATTGACTATGAGAAATCAAATTTCTACTTTATTTAAACTTTAAAATTCAATTTTCATTTTATTTATTTCATTTTCTTTAAAATCCAATTTTCAATTGTTACATAATAATAAGGTTGAATATTGTGACATCGCAACAACAAAAATATTATTTTGCACAACTAAATCAATTCATCCAAAGGATAAAGTTATAAACTAAATGAAATCAATTCATCCAAAAATCCAATTTCATTTAGTAGACTATTATTATTTATCATCGCAACAACAAAAATATTGTGAAGACTAATAATCCAAAACAAATTAAAAGAGGGGAAATATTAATTATGATGAAATTTCGAATAATGCAGTACTATTGGTCCATGTAATTAAAAAAATCATGAATCAATCATTCATTAAAAAAGTCACCTACAATTTCATTTCCCTCTTCTTTTTTATTGAATTCAAATTTAAATTTAAACTTTAAAATTCAAATTTCATAATTAATATTTTCTTTTTCATTTTATTTATTTATTACCTTATTTGAGCCGTATTTATTAGGTAATTATAATTTCGATCCTGGTATATTATTATTTAATATGCATTAAGTGGCAGCCTATAATCACGTACGATTTTTATGACCTTCACACCAATTATGATAATTCGAATTCGAATAATGAATTACTATTGGCTGATGTATAAACTCCAAATTGATCATATGGGATGAAGCCCCAATGATGAGCAGATTCTGTTTTGAGGCATTGGACCGTACTCTTAGGGATATTATGGCCAGCCAAAACGAAGCCAACAGACACAAAATGTTTGGAGGTAAGGTTGTACTTTTGGGCGGAGACTTCAGGCAAATTCTCCCGGTTGTAAGGGGGGTTCTAGACAGGATGTAGTCGGAGTAGCCATCAATTCATCAAAACTTTGGTCTAATTGCCAGGTGTTAAAACTGTCAAAGAATATGAGACTCAGTGCTACATCTTCCAATGATGATGCACAAAATCAGATGAAGTTGTTCGCTGAATGGATACTTCATATTGGTGACGGTATGCAAACATCAAACGAGAGTGGTGAGATTGAAGTTGATATTCCAGAAGATATATTGATACAGAATGAAGACAATCCTCTAGGTTCTTTGGTTGATTTTGCATACCCAGATTTGGTAAGATCAATGGTATGTGGGTGTTTTTTTGAGGAACGTTGCATATTGGCACCGACACTTGATGCCGTACAGCATGTTAACGAATATGTGCTTTCTTTGATTCCCGGTGATGTGAAAGAGTATAGTAGTTCTGATTCTGTATGCCAGTCTGATGAAAATGCTGAGGTGCAAGGGGAGTGGTTCACTACAGAATTTCTGAATGAGGTAAAATGTTCTGGTTTACCTAATCACAAACTACATCTCAAAGTGGGTGTTCCTATTATACTAATGAGAAATATTGATCAAGGAGCTGGATTATGTAACGGGACAAGGCTACTGGTAAACACACTTGGAAACAATGTCATCGGTGCTACCGTATTAACTAGGACTAATATTGGATTGAAGATATGCATCCCAAGAATGAATTTGGCACCCTCTGATCCTGGCCTTCTGTTCAAATTTCAGAGAAGGCAATTCCCGGTCGCTTTATGTTTTGCTATGACAATTAACAAGAGCCAAGGCCAATCACTCTCACATGTAGGGCTGTATCTTTCTAAACCAGTTTTCACACATGGACAGTTATACGTGGCTATTTCAAGATTGAAGACAAGGAATGGTTTGAAAATGTTGATCCTCAACGATGATGAAAAGGTTTGCAAGTCTACAAGAAATGTAGTCTATCATGAGGTTTTTGATAATCTTTAGTGCTTTCATAGAGCATACATGTTTTTGCAAGACCGAGTGTTTTAAGTCTTCGATATTTAACATTAGATTAAATTTAGCACATTTTATTTATCATGATTCATTTTAGCCCATGACTTCTCCGTAAGTGTTAAAATTTAGTCCATACAATATATATATTCAGTCCCTGTACGTTGTAAAAAAGGGCTAATTTGAATCACTAATATAATTGGTCTGTTCTAAATTGAAAATTTGTAAATGTCAAAGACTACAATGAACGCAATAGAAATTTCATAAACTAAATAGTCTATTACCAAAAATTTTAAAGTAGGTTTCCAAAAAATTAAATAATTTTGAATAATTTAAATGACCTAACATAAGACGTCTCCTTCGTTTTTGTTATTCTTTTTCATAACTTTATAAATTTAGAGAACAAGTTTATAATATCCTATAGTGGTTCTACAGTATCATACTTTTTCTATAACTAATATACTATGGAACATTGCTCCCCGTGCATCGCACGGGTTTCATACTAGTCAATATAAAAAGGAAGAAAAAATGTACCAAGAAAAAAGATGAAGAAAAAAAATCACATCCATAATCCACCATCTATCATTTATTAGACGGTCATAACCTACAAGGAAGTTAGCCACAATTATTTAAAGCTGTTGATAAAAGATTTGACATTTTCATTACCATAAAATTATTTGCAAAAAAAGATATGTTCACATTACAACAAGCAAAAACTTACTATTTACTCTTAACCAAAAATAGATATTTTTAATCCAAGAAAACTTACTATTTACTCTTAACTAAAAATAGATATTACTTGTTTATCAAGTAAACCCTTTTCAACTGATTTTCTTTATGGATTGCATTTCATTTTTTTTTTGCTTTATATTTTGCTTCTAAATTGTGTCCAAATCATCAATTTGTTACGGTTTATGTAAAAAATATGTGATTGAATCTACTATAGATTTATACAAATTCACCACATATGATTTTACCAATACCCTCATTTTATCTAAAAGACACCTCAAATTTTTTAGGGTAAAAATGTCATTACACTCTATTTCTTTTTTTTTCTCTTTATTCTTACACTCTCTTTCTTACTTTTCACTTTTCTCTTACACTCTCTTTCTTCCTTTTTTCACTTTCTTCTTACACTATGTTTCCTCATTTTCACTTTTCTTTTACACTCTCTTTCTTTTTTTTTCTTTTTACTTTCCTTTTCCCATAAATAATTCTTCTCTTTCTCTTATCTCTTCACTTTAATTCTTTTAAATAAATTTCTAAATTTATACAAACACTACTTTAATTAAAAAAATTGAAGACTACTATAAACCTACTATCTAAAAAACAAGAGAAGACTTGATGACTATTTAAATTAGTAATTAATATTTAAAATAAATATCTCTTATTGATAATCTAATATCTAACTTTTATTAATATTTGCACTGATAAATAATATCTGATAAATAAATATCTCTTATTGATAATCTAATATCTCTTATTGATAATCTAATATCTAATATCTACTAATCAACTAAAATAATCAATTGAAACTACGAGATAACTGCACTGATAAATAAAAAACACGAGAGAACTGCAGTGATATATACAAAAACACGATTAATATTTATCATTGATATTTATAATTTTTTTTGAAAATTTATAATTAATATTTACCATTGATAATTATAATTTTGGAAAACTACTATAAAACTACTTTTTAAAAAAACACGTGATAACTGCAATAATCTACTATAATCTACTATAATCTACTAATCAACTCAAATAATCTAATATAAAAATACGGGATAACTGCAATAATCTACTAATCAACTCAAATAATCAATTGAAACTATGAGATAACTGCAATGATATATAAAAAACACACGGGATAACTACACAAATATATAAAAAGACAAAGGATTAATATTTGTCATTGATAATTAAATTTTTTGAAGACTACTATAAACCTACTATCTAAAAAACAATAATATTTAATGACTATTTAAACTACTGATTAATATTTAAAATAAATATTTCTTATTGATAATCTACTATCTCTCTTTTACTATTTACTATAATCTATTAATCAACTAAAATAATTAATTGAAACTACGAGATAACTGCACTGATATATAAAAAAACACGAGATTAATATTTGTCATTGATAATTAAATTTTTTGAAACCTACTACTATAAACCTACTATCCAAAAAATAAATAAACCTACTATCCAAAAAATAAGCAGACTTAATGACTATCTACTATCTAACAAATTTACTATCTACTATAATCTACTATCAACTAAAATAATCAATTGAAACTACCAGATAACTGCACGGATATATAAAAAACACGGAGATAACTGCAGTGATATATAAAAAAACACGGGATTAATATTTGCCATTGATAATTATAGTTTTTGAAAACTACTATCTAAAAAAACAAGAAGGCTTAATGACAATTTAAACTGATTAATATTTAAAACACACGTGACAAATATTTGTCACTAATACCTAAAAAAGGACAAATAATTGTTACTGATATATAAAAAAACACGGGATAAATATTTGTTATTGATAATCTACTATATATCTTTTCACTATCTACAATAATCTACTAATCAACTCGAATAATCAATTGAAACTAGGAGATAATTGCACTGATACATAAAAAAACACTGGACAACTGCACTGATATATAAAAAATACGGGGATAATTGCAATGATATATATAAAAACACGGGATAGTTGCACTGATATATAAAAAAACATGGGATAACAACACTGATATATAAAAAAACACTGCACTGATATATAAAAACACACGGGATAAATGCACATATTGTTTTTAAATGATACTTTTACATTTTTTGTTTTAATATTTATCAAATTTTTATTTGAAACTCCTTTTTTATCTACTTTAAATTTTTCTTTATTTTCACGGGATAATTTTACAATTGATTTTCCTAAAAATAACACGACTGCACTTGTCCGTATGCAAGTCATCCTCTATATTTTACAATTGATTTTAGATTAATGAGATTTCAAAGTAACTTTTCTATTTGAGGTAATCGTATGACGTAACGCGATCGGCCCGTGCAGATGCACAGGTATAGTACTAGTTTCTAATAACCGTCAAAAGAAATTAATTTTTTAATAGTTTAATGAAGGATGCTTTTCGACCCGGTGCTCCCGGGTTCGATTCCCGCAGTGGACAAACTCGGTGTTGGCCAGTGCAAAATTTGATCCTAAGCACGAGCAGAGATTAGTCATTCATTGAAAGCGTTGGGACACTCCGTGGGTAGCCAACGATAGTCCGAACAAATAAAAAAGGAAAGGATGCTTTTTACCAAGTTAATTGAACAATCTTAATGGACTATCAACTTAAATGCTTGTAATTGTCAAAAAAAAAAAACTTAAATGCTTGTAGATGACAAAAATTGTGTGTAACAAGTTACTTTTTTTTTACTGTTTTTGTTATAAAATATTGCTCAGTAGTTTCTAGAACTCAATGGTTGAAATCATTCATGATTAACGTGAGAAGAATAACGAAGAGGCAAAGTAATATAAATCTAAAAAAAGTAATATATCAAACATTTTGGAGTTATATATATTTTACTCTTTATAAAATAGGAAGTTTTTATTTCATTTGTGCAGTTAAAAAATTTAACTTTGATTAAAATTTACTTTTAACATCAGTTATGCTAAAGGTGTAATTGTAAATTGTGCTTTTAACACTAGTTTTTTAAAACCGGTGCACTACTAGAAAAATTGTATTTAGTGAGGGATTTTTGAGATGGCATGTATCCCTCACTAATAGTGAGGGATTTAGTTACGAAAATAAGTAATCAACATTGATTTACGTTTTTGACGAATTTAGAGACAGAAAATATCTCTCTCTAAACATTCCGTCTCTAAATTCGTCACAAAATATCAAAAAGCCGTTTAGAGATGGAAAGGCATCCCTCACTAATAGCGAGGAAGCAATAATCCGTCGCTAACACAAAAAATTTCTCAGCGCCCTACAATTCGCTTCCCTCCTTCGTCTCTTTTCAATTAATTCACTTCCCTCACTCACTAATAATTATAATAAAAAACGTTATTTTATAAAAAAACAATCTCTCGTTCTCGTGAAAAACTAGAGAGCTTCGTAAACCACTCACCACAACCCTCGTTCTCGTGAAAGAAACCCTGAGAATCACCACTCACCTCCACCACTTACCACAACCCTCACCTTCACCACTCACCATTCACCAAAACCCTAAGAATCAACAATCGCAATTAGAGAAGTTGCTGACACCAAAACCGTAACCATCACCAGTCTTCTCTCTCCATTTGCTCGCCATTTCTCTCTGGTGTGTCTCTTAGTCTCCATGTTCCCCTTCTCCTCTCTCCCTCTGTTAGTAATTTTTTGATTAGTTGTTCATCATCTTGTTAATGCTCTTGTTACAATTAGGATTCAGGTGGAAACCCGGAAAGGAAACATCGAAAGAAACATGGAAACAAACACGGAGAAGCTCATCATCGCAAGCTCCTCGTCGCAACCCCTCTAAGGCTCCGAATCTCAACCGGTACACTCTGAATCTAGGGTATTCTTCTTTATTTTGCTTCATTATTCGATTTTCCTCTTCATTTTTTTAAACCCATCCAATTTTTTTCTTCTTTTCTGCAACCCATTCAATTTTCTTCTTCATTTAAGCAACCTCTATGATTTTTCCGATGTAATAGTTTGATTTAGGGCAACTTTTGCTGCAATAGCCTGATTTGAATTTTAATAGGTTGATTTGCTTGTTAATAGCTGTTTAATGTTTGAAAAATTTATGCTAAACAACCCTATTGGTTTTGTTCTTCTTTCTATCTTCTTCCATTTCTGGAACAACTTGATTTGCTTGCATTTGTGTGTTTTTTTGTGTATCTGAAGTTGTGAAGTTGTGCGTGTGGTTTTGATTTGTCCAATCAATGTATAAAATTAATTGAATTTTGTTTTATTGATGAGTTTTTTAATCTTACAAGTTAGGGTTTTTTTTTCACTGTTTTAATGAAATGGTCAAATCTAGATTTAATGCTTCATATATGCTTTATTGTAGCATTATTGATTGAAAAATCAAATCTGGAGACTTTAATATATCAATGGCTTTTTATGTTTGTTTTTTTTGGCTCTATCTAATTTCTTGCAGAATCAGTTTCTGTATGATATATTGTTCAGTGATTGTTGCAAACTTTGGCAACTTCCTTCTTCACTAATGTTTGCAGGGTATATCCTAGGTTCACTCACACACACCAATCCCAAAGAAGAAACCATTCATAGTTGATCCAGAGCAAAACACAAATAATTTAAGGGTAATAAATTAATAATAACCAAAGTCTGTGGAAACAACTACATCTTTTAGCCGAGACTCAATTCTTGAAAGGAAAAGCAAGAACAATCATTGAGTCTCAGGAACTCAAGGCTACTTGAATATGCTACATGCTTGTAATTATTTACCGGAACAGATTGAATCATTGAAAGAGTAAAAATTAGGTACTTAAGGCTGCCAATTTATGTTGTTCAATTGTCCTTTTGAGTGCTTAATTAGGCTTACCGGTGATGCAACAAACTTGAAATATTCTGAAGTGTTTTATATATTATTGTATGATTACCTTATATTGTGTTTGTTAGAGAAAGGATCTTTGAATTGTAAATAATAATGCCTTTCAATATGCATGTCTTTTTGTTGTTACGCATTGTCTCTTGGGTGACTTTCCCCGTAAAGACAAAGAGTCTTCCAATATACACTTTTCCCAGCTGCAAAATTGTTTCTGCTGTCTATCATGTGAGTTCTTATTTTTAGTAGTTAGTACTCACTGCTCTAGCTAGTCTCACAAAATGATGCATACATGTTACATTACCGGCACAGGAAAAGGCCATTTCTTTTAACGATCAATTTGAGAAATAAAAGACTTATAGAATGTACAAATCTTCCTTGGAAATTTCAGAAATATTAAGTTAATAGGAACCCTTCAACTCATTTTCACTTCACAAAGTGTGCATGTAAAAAATGTCCTTATGTGTGTGTTTCAGGATCTGGTGTACAAAATTGAGTGAAGTTGGTCAAGCAATTGAAAAATTGATCTAACTACAGTCGGTTCTGTCTTAGGGAAAGGTGCGGATACTGATTCGGTCCAAAAAGGCAATATAGCTTTGAATAAGGTAAATCTGGTTTCTTAAATGATGCATTCATTATAGTTGGACTAGATTCTGAATTTCAGAATGGGAGGAAATTGGTGGTCTTTATTATCAATTTCAAGTAGTAAATTCAAATCCAGAACATATCCCCCAGATAAGATACATTTTCACAGCTGAGTTCCTTGAAGAGTAGTCTGAGGCAGACACATTCAATTCTTCAATTGCTTCATTAATTTCATCAGGTGTGTTGCATGCAATTTGGAATTAAGTTTGATACAAGATAGAAAATATGCTCTGGCCCCAAACTATGGTCACTTTTGAGCATTCTCTAACTGTGATAGTGAAGTTTGGTAGTGAAGTTTGTTAATTTGAATATTTTCTAACTATGATTCACGTACATAGAAATGTGTGGTAGATAATGAGGTTTTGGTATGCACTTCAAGTATCTTCTCCGGTTCTCGTCCATTCTGATCTAGCAACCAGAAAAATCACTAATGCGAAAATTGATACCACTTATGCATTTTCTTACTCATAGTACTCAATTGATACCACTAATGCTTCTTTTTACTTGTATTACATTTTTTTTTTTGGAAAGGAGGGCCAAAAAGGCCCAAGCACTTCTATTACATTTTTGCTTATGCTCAATTGATACTTGTAACCTATGCTTTTGCAAGTATGCAGACATTTTGATCCATATATTGGCATTTTACCTTAAGGATACAAATAAAAGTTTACTTCTTGGGTTCTGATGATCCATATATTTGTACCAAAAAAAAGTTTACTTCTTGGGTTCTGGTGATCCATATATTTGTACAGTTCTCTCTTTTAGAAAAAGTTCTACCTATGCTCTAGATTTGAAATAGTAGTACAACATAGGAGTAACAACTTATGCAGCTTGACTTGAACCATTACATAGTAACTATGATCACAATATGTATATCTAATGCTTCTTAAATGCTCAGTTAGGCACTTATGAGAAGGAATTAGAAAAGATGAAGCACACGACAAGGCAAGAATTTGTTGCCAATTTAAGAAGGTACCATTAAAATTTTTCCATCTGATCTTTGGTGAAATTTGTTTGTTTTTCTTTCCTTTCCCCCACCTCTTGTTCAATTTGGAAGGAATTGTCCTTTTTGCTACTCTTGGATAGGAAGAGCTGTGGATTTTCAAAAGCGGCATCTGTCTATAGAGGTGTGACAAGGTATGGCCTAAAGCGATATGCTTTATCATTAATATTAGTAATGTATTCCATGAACTGTTCACGGCAATTTTAGCTTTTTAATTAACTTACACAATTATTGGCTAACATTTATCCTTTTCCCTTTGTCCCATTTCAGACAACATCAACATGCAAGGTGGCAGGCTATGATAGGAAGAATTGCAATAAACAAAGACTTGTATCCCCAAAATCACAGTCCTCTCTGTATTGCTTTTTGTTGGTAGTTCCTCTTTCTAACTATTTATTTCTTGCCCGCGTCCTTCATGTTCATCTTTATATCATCCACACTTCTATGATTATTACCAGACTGTTTCTTTTAGAATATTGCTCTGCTGTAGATCATTTAATTTTAAGTTTTAACTTGAAAAATGTTAAATTGGGACCATCTGAATTCATATGCAACAATCAGTTTAGTTATGCCTATTGGTGAATCAGTTATACCAGACTATTTCTTTTAGAATATTGCCCAGCTAGTGAATCTGACTCCATGGCCCAATGGATAAGGCGCTGGTGTACACCAGAGATTCTGGGTTCGATCCCTAGTGGAGTCGTTTTTATTCACATTAAGAAACATGCAGTACAATAAACAATGAAGAATTAGATTGTCGATGTGTTTTTGAAACAATGATGTTTCTTTTGGATTGTAAGTTACTAGGTTTTGGATATGTTTCTTTTGAATTGTAAGTTACTAGGTTTATGAAACTAAAAGGTTCATATAATTTTTTATGGACTAACAGTACTTTTGGTTATGAATTAACAGTACTTTTAGTTTCTATGAATTATGCTTATAAGCTTAGTAATATGAAATATCTTCATGTAATTTTTAAAGGTTTCTTACCTCAGGTGAAAATATTTGTATTGAAATACCTCCTTACTAATAGAGAATGTTGCTGGGAATGTCTCTTCACTATTAGTGACGGAATTGTGTTCCTCGCTATTAGTGACAGAATTGTGTGCCTCGCTATTAGCGACGGAATTGTGTTCATCCCTATTAGTGACGAATACCTGTGCATCACTATTAGCGACGGATACCTATGCATCGCTATTAGCGACGGATACCTGTGCATCGCTATTAGCGATGAAAAGTCAACTTTTATTTCAGATTTAATGCTGTTTTTTAGTGACAGATTATGAGTTTTTGTGAGGGAAATATCCCTCTCTAGTAGCGACGGATTCACGTATCCCTCGCAAATATTTTAGTGACACCAAAATTTGTTACGAATTTTGGTCTCTCACAAATTCCGTCGCTAAACATTTTAGTGACGGATTTTACATGTTTAGTGTCGGATTTTGGCCGTCACTAATTTCTGTTTTTCTAGCTGTGGTGTTAAAATATCATTTTAATGTTTTAATCACTGCTTATTAGGTAAAAAGGGTGTCATTAATGCATGTTTAATTGTTTCTTTAAATCAATGTCATTACTTCATAATATAGTACATCAGTCGTGGCATCAAATAAAATATGCACACAAATACATAAATTTACAGCATTACAATATACTACTCATGATATACAAATGCACCACGCTTTTAAAGTCAAAACAAAAAAGTCTCACATAAAGCTTCCTTTTGTACATGTGTTTTATTTTTTCCAAATTCGAAATATGTAGCAGCTCGGACAATTTATTTTTGTTTTAGTCTAGTTTGTCGGCTTCTCGTAAATGATAGTGAGAGCTTTGCAACCCTTCCTAGAAAGTGGGCATTATTTTCTCACAATGATGCTAAATCTAGACTTATTATTGTAATTCTACTTATCGAAAAAGCGCTCTTATGAACTGTATATCTTAAATCCATCTGCAAATCACATATCTTCTACATAACTACCACATCCTCCTCATCTTCTATGTTGTTCAACATTTTCGGTGATCCTTTAGGATGTTGAAATTTTGATTCCAACTTTTTCTCCATATCTATTTACTTTTTTATCAGCGTCGATGGCGTTGTCCTTCAAAGTATAAAAATAGTCATTTGGGAAATGATGTTGTCACCACTGTCACTACACATAAGTGACGACTGGTCAGTCGTGTCTCCTCTGGTTTTCTTCCCAACAAGCGTCGCTGCAAGTTTACAAGAATAGTATAATCATGCCAAGAAGAATTTAGAAAGGGAGAAACTGTGTGAGAAAGGGAAAAGAGCAGAAGAGAATTATGAAATGTTGTTGAGAAGTCGAGTAATTAAAGTGCAAAAAAGAAATTGGTCTAGTAAATTATAGGCTTTAATACTTGCTCAAAGACATATTTGTCTCTATCTCATTTTGATCTGACCAGTGTTAGCTAGTACCTTTATATATCTGTCTGTCTCTAGGATAGAATGTTTTAGGGGTTAAGAGCTCCCTATTATTGGTTTGATTTTAATTTCTTTACCGTCAAGGGTATTGGTCTAGTCCCCCTTGGACATTCTTTTGTTTTCTTTCCTTTTCTCTTTTTTTAATAAAGCAAGAGGGGTTCTCTTTTTCCTTTAGATGTTGCTCTACATCTGACGGTTTTAAACGGGACTTCATTCCTTCTATTTGCTTAAAAAAAGTGTACTATCTCCACAATCACCGGCATCTACACTCATGAATCAGACGGATCTATGCTCATCAAATACTCATTGTCCAAGCAATCCTTCATATTTCATGTAATTTGCACATTTTTGCTTCAATTATCTCAATTCAAAAAATGGACAGTTTCTCTTGACTTTCCTTTCATAATTCTCTTTTGATTTGTTCCTTCTATCTGAAACTTTCTCTTTCTAAATTTTTCGTCGGCACGATACTTTGCTGTATTGCCCAATTAAATCATCATAAAAGATAGTCTAGTTGGTGTTGCTAGAGAGATCATCAGGGCAGAATTGAAATATAGGTTCTTTAGGAGGAGTCAATGGAGTGCACTTAGGTGTAGACAGAATGCACTCCGAGATCTCATCGCCATCGCTCGAGACCAAATTGATGATCACAACTTTTGGGAACATCCCTAGATGTAGCAAAGCCTCCTAGAAGAGGCTGGTCTTCTCAAGTCACTACCACGAAGGAATGTTCCCCACCCTCCGATAAATGGCACGGTATTGCCTCACATTCATACAAGGCCTATTTTGAGCATGAGGACAAAGTAATAGACTGAGTATCATCTAAAGATGTCGTTTGTTTCCAACTATTTTAAATTATAAGAAATAGGACAATAGCAAAATTAAAACAATCATATCACACAACACAACAAAATCCGGCTTATTAATTATGCTGAATAATTAATATAAGGAAGATTAAATCACATAATTAATAATTAACATCACACTACACATCACAAACAAAATGGTTCGTGAATCCAAAAATGTATAGCACCAAATAAGTAGTACCTTCAGGGGCGGAGTCATGATTTGTATTTGACGGGTGCCAATACTAAATTGTTTGATTTAATAAAAAAAAGTCTACACTTATAAAATATGCATAAAAATTATTTTTAACAAATGTTTTGTCAAAAAAAAAAGCAAAAACATGGCCTAAAGTACTACTCCACCTCGACCCTATTACAAGAAGAAATTGCCAAAATCACTATACTTTTTTGGTTACAAAAAAAAAAACTTTTTATCATTAGATAAATAGGCTAATTAAATTTTATCATAAATATACTCTTTTTTTATACGTTAGTTTTTGGTAAACATACATCTTATATGATATAAGGATAAAAACCTGTTTAGCAATTAATGCACCTTAAATTGAGTTTCTTTTTATTATAATTAGGAGAAAAAAACATCTAAAGTTTACTTATTTTTTAGGTTAGGACCATTGCTGACTATCCACTGAGTGTCCTAACGCTTTCAACAAATGACTAGTTTTTGCTCCTGCTTAGGATCAAATTTTGCACTGGCCAACATCGAGTTTGTCCAATGCGGGAATCGAACCCAGAAACACCGAGTCGACCCCCGTGTCCCAGGATAGATTAAGTCACTGATCCAACAGTATTGGTTTCCTAAAGTTTACTTTTTTTTGACCAATTCCTAAATTTTACATAAAAAATATACCTGAAGTTTTAGAGGGGTCGTATAGCAGCAAGTGAATTACACATTTTGGGGGTGACCATGCCCCCAGTGGGCCAGCCCACTCCCTCCGCCACCGAGTAACTTGGCATGGATTTATTCATAAAAACCAAACTACCAAGACCTATAAAAACCTAGCGTTGATAAACTAACAAAACATAAACTAAAATAAATTATAAAAAAAATTAAATTATCCTAGAGTTAAACTAAAATAAATTATAAAAAATTCTAACATCGTTAAACTAACAAAATATAACTTAAAACTTAACTGTGTTAAACTAAAAAAATATAGAATAAATTATAAATGAATAAACTATTTTGCCTATGGGAAGCGTAGGGACGCCGACGAGGAGAAGGAGGACGATGTGAAGGAAAAAGTGCAATAGCCATGGCGCAAAGAAAAAAACACAAATGTGAAGAAATGTGTGCGACAGACCATACATGGCGGAGCACATGCACACATAGTGGAGAGCGAAAAAGAGAGCCAGGTAGACTAGGAGTTAGAGAGAGGAGGGAGGTGTGTGTGTGTGTGTGTGTGTGAGAGAGAGAGAGAGAGAGAGAGAGAGAGAGAGAGGGGGGGATGTTAGATTGAAAGAGCTAGAAGAGGGAAATAACATATAACGTTATGCCCACTATATTGTTTCTAATCGGTGTTATATTTATCACTTATCCTACGTTTTTTTGTAGTGTATGTAAGACATTCTGATGTTCTTTGTAGAAAATAGTTTTAACACCAGTTATTAGTTGAACCGATGCTAAAATCTAGGCGTTAAATTGTAAATGTCAAGTCAGTTGCAAAATTTTCACCATGCATGTTTACTTATAACAATAGTTTTCACCAAAACTAGTGTTAATTCCCCCATTTTACGAATGTTAATTAGATAAAGTGATCCAATAAAATTTAGGGGAATACATTTTTTTCTTCGTCTTTTTTCTCAAAGTAGGGTTTTGCATTAGGAAAAGTTAACGGAGTTCCATATCCTTTTCTTTTGTTAAAAAAAAAGATACGGTGATTCAATTTTCTTGATTTCATAAAAGGTTACTAAATTATTTGTTGGGTATGGCTTATATGCACTAGCACTCCGTGGTGTGACATTGATACGTTAAAGCGTGTGCTGAAGGACTAGCACGCCAAGGCGTGATTTGCACGCAATTGCGTGCGCTGAAGATCAAGTGTGTGCGTTGAGCATGATCGGTAAGACTATATTAAAAAGTGAATATAAAAATTGAAAGATTATCCCTGTATGCCTAACAAAACAAACACATTATGAGTTAATCACTAACATAATTTTTTTAAAAGAATTACAAGATAACCCACACATCCTCTTTTCCCTCTTGCACGACCTTCCCTTTTCCTTCTCTTTGTCTCTCACACACGTGTAACCTCTTCTTCCTCTTAGCCTCTCTCACGCTCGCTGTTCCTCGTCATTGTCATCTGCCTTGCCATTCCTCGTCTGTCTTTCTTCTCATCGCCGTTGTTGCGTTTGATTTGTTGATTAATTTTATCTACATGTCTAACAATTATTGACATCGTCTTTTAATCACCACTGCTCGTTTCTTTCATTCCAACAAACTTCTGAAGGAAATTTTTTGTGTTTCCGCATGTTTGTTCATGCGTTTGAGTTCCAATTGAAAACTTAAACGCATGAACAAAGATCATATCTCTCTTATTAGTAGCTTATTCGAGCTTTTTTGTCAAACTCTACTACTGATTGGGTACCAGCAATACCGTAAATTTGTCTATAAACTAAATTAGTTAAAACATATATAGTTTAATGTAGATTAAGTACATTGAAAATTTTATCTTAAATACTACGCGTTAGAAAGCCTCCTCACCGCGTTTCCAAACATTACATAAACACTGAAAATTTTATCTTAAAATAGCCTATTATAATGAAACAAATCCCATGTGAGATGAACTCTCTTTATGAGATATTTACTAAAAAGAGAAAATGATTTACAGAGCAAAAGTTGAAAGTATCTTCCCATGTCAACATCGAATTAATTAATATGGAAAAAGGCTCCAACATGAGCTTTATTTTTTATGTTTTTTAAAAAAACAACCTTACTATATAAAAGGTTATTTACAATGTATAACAAAAAATAATACAAAGCTAACACTACGCCAGAATTGCTGAAATTAGTCGCACACATAAGCAGCGCTTGCCATAAAAGCGCTACTCAATTTGCAAAAAATTTAACAATGGGCAGCGCTTGGTTGGGAGCGCTACTCATTCATGTACGGGCTAAACCAATTGGCAGCGCTTTATGGGGTGAGCGCTGCCCATTGATGAGAGGCGCTCAGTGATGGACAGCGCTTGGGGTGAGCGCTGCCTATTGCAGATTCTCGCTATACAAATAAGCAGCGCTTTATGGACGGAGCGCTGCCAATTGGAGAAACGCGCTGACTAATGAGCAGCGCTTTGGGCTGAGCGCTGCCCATTGCTTAACTCGCTATGCGAATAAGCAGCGCTTTTCTGCTTGAGCGCTGCCTATTCCTTTAAGTTTATTTTCTTTCATTTCGCGTTTCCTCCCTCTCACTCTCACTGTCTCTTCCAGCAACTAGCTCACGGTCTCACTCTCACTCTCACTCTCACTCTCTCACTCACGTCCCTATCCCTCTCACTCTCACACTCCATTTACATTTTTGTTCCCTCTCACTCTCATTTTCGTTCCCTCACACTTTCTTCCCTCTCTCATTTTCGTTGCCACTACCTCTCACTCTCACCATTTTTTTTGTTGGGTCCGTACGGAGCTTTTCCCATTTTCGTTGGGTTCGTGAAGCTTGCATTTTCGTTCCACTTTCACCAAAGGTAATATATATATCATTGCATTTTGTTCTAGTTATTTTAATGGCATATTGGAACCTTAGGTTAGATGATTCATTGTTGATGCTTGTTGAAATGTGTAGGTGTAGTATTTGTTGAAATGTGTAGGTGTAGTATTTGTTGAAATGTCCAAATGAAATGTAGGTGTAGTATTTGTTGAAATGTCCAAATGAAATGCTTGTTAATTTAATGTTGCTCTAGGTTAAGGGATTCTTGTGTTGTATTTATAAATTTGAAAAATTTAGGATTGATGTTGATGATTTGTTGTTTAATGCGAATTTAATGGCATTGCATTTTGTTCTAGTTCTTTTAATGGCATTGGAACTTTAGGTTAAATGATTCAATTTTGATGCTTGTTGATTGGTTCTTTGAAAGTAGGTGTAGGTGTAGTGTTTCTAAACTTAAGGGGAAATGTAGGTGTAGTAATTGTTGAAATGTCCAAATAAATGCTTGTTAATTTAATGTTGCTCTAGGTTAATGGATTCTTGTGTTGTATTTATAAATTTGAAAAATTTAGGATTGATGTTGATGATTTGTTGTTTAATGCGAATTTAATGCGAATTGTTTGTTAGGTTTTGCGAGTTTGGTTTGCCGGAGCTTCGCGTTCATTGTTCGAGTTCGTCCTGGTTCGAGTGTTCGTTCTAGTTCATTCGAGTTCATTGTTGCTTCCACGTGTTCAGGTACTTTTGTTGTTTTCTTATATTTATTATATGAAGAATGACATTATGGAAGACATTAAAGTCTTTGATTTTTTTAGCTGAAAATAGTTGAATGTCTTAGCTTCAAAAAAATTGTTCGTTGTGTGTTTTTCACCTGTAATAGGTTTAAGTTCTCTTATCAGGATTTTATTATAAATATTGGGAAATTATGGATAAAAAGTGGATGTCTGCCAATCGTCTGTCCAAGGAATATGTCGCTGGAGTGGAATATTTTGTGAACTGTGCTGTTAAACGTTTAGGGACTTCTAGTGATATCAAATGTCCTTGTTTAAGTTGTTGTTATGTAAAATCGGTTAATGCAGAGGAGTTGGCAGGACATTTAAAGGGTTACGGAATTGATCAAAGTTATACTTGTTGGACAATGCATGGCGAGGAAAGAGGTGAATCTTCAAATATGGGTAATAATACCGAGAGATGTGCGCCGGTTGACACTGAAAGACCTACATTGGATGGGGACGAATTTGAAGAGATGGCAAAGGCTGTTGAAGACGATCTTAATGACTGTCCTCAAATGTTTGAGAAGTTGATAACGGATGCGGAGACACCGTTGTATTCGGGTTGTACTGAATTCACAAAATTATTGGCTGTGATAAAGTTGTATAACTTGAAAACTTGCCACGGATGGACGGATAAGAGCTTTACAGAATTACTCGCACTATTGAAAGAAATGTTGCCGAAGGATAATGTGCTCCCTTCTCGGACGTATGATGCAAAACAAATGTTAGGGTCCATTGGCTTGAACTATGAGAAGATACATGCTTGTCCCAATGATTGCATTTTATTTCGGAATGAACATGCATTGTTAAAGTTGTGTCCTAAATGTAACGCATCGCGGTATAAAAAGAAAGAATCTGCTCCAGAAAAGGTGTTGTGGTATTTTCCCATAATTCCTCGATTTAGGCGCATGTACCGTAGTTCAGAAGATGCAAAACACTTGACATGGCATGAGGATGAAAGGATTAAAGATGGCATGCTACGACACCCGGCGGATTCTCCGCAGTGGAAAAAAATTGATATTGATTTTCCTGATTTCGGGTTGGATTCAAGAAACCTACGACTTGCATTGTCTGCTGATGGATTTAACCCGCACGGTATTCAGAGTAGCTCCCATAGTACTTGGCCCGTGATTTTGGCGATCTATAACTTACCTCCATGGCTTTGCATGAAACGCAAATATATGATGTTGTCATTGTTAATTTCTGGGCCCAACCAACCAGGAAATGATATTGATGTATACTTGGCTCCTTTAATTGAAGACTTGAAGTTAATGTGGGAGACTGGAGTAGAGGTCTATGATGGGTTCAGAGAAGAAAGTTTCACCCTGAGGGCTATGATTTTTGGCACAATTAATGACTTTCCAGCTTATGGAAATCTATCTGGGTATAGTAACAAAGGTCAGTGTGCATGCCCTATATGTGAAGATAACACTGATTGGATGTGGTTGAAACATGGTAAGAAGAATATCTACCCTGGTCATCGTAGATTTTTGCCATCTACTCATCAGTATCGACTGTTGAAAAAGGCCTTCAATGGGAATACCGAAACCCGTAAAGCTTCCATGCCTTTGACGGGCGAACAACTATTTGAAAAAGTGAAAGATTTGAACATTAAATTTGGGAAGCCTTTTGCCGGAGAGCTTGCCAAACGGGGGTGGAAGAAAAAGTCGATTTTCTTTGAGTTGCCATACTGGAAGTCATTATATGTAAGGCACTTCATTGATGTGATGCATGTTGAAAAAAATGTTTTTGAAAGTGTCATTGGTACTTTACTCAATATACCAGGAAAGACTAAAGATACCATCAACTCGAGGTTGGACTTGCTTAGTTTGGGGTTGAGACCAGAATTGGGTCCGATAAAGAAGGGTACACGTACATATCTACCTCCGGCAGCTCATACTCTATCTAAAAAGGAGAAGACCGTGTTTTGTAAGTTTCTTCATGGAGTTAAAGTTCCAGAGGGGTACTCTTCAAATGTTACGAACCTTGTATCGATGAAAGACCTCAAGTTAAAGTCTTTAAAGTCCCATGATTGTCATGTTCTAATGGAGAATTTGCTACCCATTGGTATACGATCCATTTTGCCTAAGAAAGTGCGCCAGACCCTAACCAAACTTTGTTTCTTTTTTAAGGCGATTTGTAGTAGGGTGATTGACCCTGGAAAGCTGCCATCATTGCAAAGAGAAATTACCGTCACTTTGTGTGAGCTTGAGATGTATTTCCCACCTTCGTTTTTTGACATAATGATTCATCTAATAGTTCATCTGATTAGAGAGACACAATTGTGTGGCCCATGTTACATGAGATGGATGTATCCGTTTGAGCGTTACATGAAGATATTAAAAGGATATGTTAAAAACCGATCACGACCCGAGGGGTGTATTGTTGAGCGCTACATAGTTGAAGAAGCTATTGAGTTCTGCACCGGCTATCTATCTAGTCTTGAATATTCCGTGGGACTGCCAAGGTCTCGTCACTTAGGAAGCATTAGTAAAGGGATGTCGGGAACTAAAATAGTTATGGTATCAAGGAAAGAACTAGATCAAGCACACTTATATGTTTTGCACAATGATAGTGAGGTTGATTCATATGTTGCCAAGCACATGGACATACTTAAGAGTGATCACCCATATAAGGGTCAAGTTTGGTTAACAAAAGAACACAATCGGAGTTTCATAGTGTGGCTAAAAGAGCACATTGATTTCGAGTTTGCTATGAATCCTACCTCGATTTCAGAAAGATTGAGATGGTTAGCAAAAGGTCCAAATATATCTGTTTTCTCTTACACCAGCTATCTAATGAACGGGTACACATTCTATACAAAAAACCATGATGATCAGAGTAAAATGCAAAATAGTGGGGTGACTCTTGTAGCTCAAGCTATGCATACATCAAGTGCCAATGACAGAAATCCCATATACGCGAATATGTCATACTTCGGGGTCATTGAACACATATGGGAGTTGGATTACAACATGTTTCAGGAGCCTGTGTTCCAATGTAAGTGGGTTGACAATAATAATGGTTTACAGATTGATGAGTCGGGGTTCATGCGAGTGAATTTCAACAAGTTAGGATATAAAGATGAGCCTTTTATTTTGGCATCCCAAGCTCAACAAGTGTTTTATGTCACTGATCCCGTTGATATCAATTGGTCCATTGTTTTATTGACAAATAAAAAATTGGTGACTGACATTAATGATCAATCAACCGATGATGATGGTATTGAGGACGACCCTTTCTTCGGGACATCACTACCAATAGTAGGGGAAAGAGAGGATGTTGTGTATGTTAGAAAGGATCATAGTGATGGAATTACGATTCGTCAAAAACAAAGTACCAAGAAGCGAATTGCAAATAAAATTATCTCCAAGAAAAGGAAAAGGTAACAATAACAATGATTATTTATTTTTTTACATAGTTTTCTTACATCAAATGCATTTTTACATAGTTTTCATCTTCTTGATTGGTTATTTAATTTTTTGTTGGTCTTTTCAATAAATATAACAATAACAATGATTATTCATCTTCTTGACTAGTTATTTACATAGTTTTCATCTTCTTGACTGGTTATTTATTTTTCTTGACTGGTTATTTATTTTATTGCAGGTCAGATGGAAGATTATAATGATCATGGTAGTGGGCATGATGACAGCGGTCATGAGAGTGATGTTGGAGACTATATCAGGAAGCATGGTCCCCGTGGAATGACTGTCAAAAAAGATATCATCGGTCGGATAAATAAAGGAAAAGGACCCTTATCAGTAAGTTACTAATTAACTTAATTCAATACTTAGTTTTAATTGTTTGATAATTAATTAACTAATGACATAATGCAGGTCGAGTGGAATGTTAAGGGTCAGCCAATTGGAAGAAATGGCACACAGTTGATTACCTTCGTTGGTAGTAAGGTAAAACAAATGATACCAATTACAATCACTAATTGGAATGACAAAAAAAATGCCATTTTGTGGAAACAAAAAGAGGAGTTCTGGTTAACAATACAGGTATATAATTTTATATCTCTTTAGTTATCTTATTTAATAATTTTGTAACCATATATATTTATATCATTTTCATTGAATATGTGTAAGCAGAAATTTTTTGACGTGGACGAGACTCGAAAAATCTGGTTAATGAAGGAAGCGGGAAAGTTACATCGGAATTTCAGGACTAGTCTAACAAATAAATATCTCAGAGATCATAGTGGAAACATCAGATGGGAGCCTCCACCACTATATAGTGGATTTATTACAAAGGAGGATTGGGGTATATTTGTTAGAAAACGCACTGAAGATCCAGAATTCTTGGTTAGTACTATAATCTATTAAGTTATAACTTAAAATATATTTGACAATTATATACTATGCATTAATGTATACTTATCTCTCTAAATAGAAAACAAGCCAACAGAATCGAGGGAGAGCTTCATGTTGTGAGTACCCGTATAGAGGCGGTGCTAGTGGATATCAAATTATTGAAGAAAGATTGGTAAGACACAATAAACTTGATTTCTTTTTGTTTAATGAATCTTTTGATTTATAATGTCTTAACATTTGGTAAATTTAAATATAGTTGGAGGAGAGTGGGAAAGATCGTCATAAAGAAAGTATTGAGCGGCATGTTTTGTGGGTAGAGGCCCGACAAAACAAGGATGGGGAGATTGTGGATCCCAAAACTAAGGAGGTGACCCATAAAATTGTAAGTATTTCAAAAACTTTTAAAATTTTTATGATCTTTGTAATGTATAATAATTTTATTATACTTTTTTTTGTGAATTAGGAAACCATATCACAGTCTGTGTCACAGGGAGAGATCACAGATTGCTCTGAAAAGGAAATTCTTTCTCGTGCCTTGGAAAGGGGAGAATACTCGGGCCGTACAAGGGGTTGTGGATTTGGCGTTAATCCAACCCACTACCTCGGACCAAAAAAGCAAACTCATGGTGAGCATGATTGTCAACAAAGTAGAGAGTTGCGAGTATTGTATGAAGGTCTAAGGGCTGAACTTAGTGATTTCAAACTGCAATATGCGAAGGTTTCAGCGCCTGCGGTACCATCATCCCCTGCCACAAATAGCGCACGAGATAGTTGCACAATTCCGTCAACTAAGGTATTAATTTTTTTTTTACAATAAATAATGAATTAATTTTTAAACTCTCTTTCTTATTACATCAAATAATGTCTTTATTATTTTTTGTTTATAATTGATTTAGGACAACAATGAGTGTGAGTGTGAATTGTATATCTCAAACCCACATCAAATGGTTGCAATAGGCTTCATATGCAACCAATTGGGTCCCTTGATGCACAATTTACCCCTACCTCCAGATCATCTTAGAGTCAGAGTTGACTGTGCGATTGTGGGGAATGCACAATTGCCTGTTCCAAATGTCAGTATAGATTTACTGAATGTGGATAATGCAGTTGGTACCTTTGTGGCATGGCCAACACATCTTGTGGTAAGTGACAATTTACTTGTAACTAATTATTATTTTTTGTCATATATTGTGTGCTAACTGAGTAATTATTTTTTTTAATATATAGGTACGCAAAAATGCAAAATCTAAAAGCATAAGTGTTGGCAAGGCAAAATCTATTGGCAAGAAAGTGTCTCGGTCCGGCCCTTCTACACAAAATTCTCAGCCCGCCCCTCCTCCAAAAGTGACCCAGCCCACCCCTCCAAAAGTGACTCAGCCCTCCCCTTCTCTAATTGTGTCTCAGTCTCAGCCCTCGGCCTCTTCAATTAATGATTACAAGATTATTGGTTATGCTGAAATGCACGCGGAATTCAGGATGGATGAGGCAATCCCGCTTGAATTAGAGATGGATGACCAAATTTTTGGGACTTTAGGTCAAACACTGTCGATCAGACGTGAGGATATCACTGATGTATGTAAAATGAACTGGGCAACCAGTACTGCTATTAGAGCATATGTCAGGTACGTATGTAATTGATTATAGGTACTTGACATCATTGAATTTTTTTTATTAAATCGTTAATTTAATTTGTATATATCTCTAATTATAGGTACTTGTACGAGGACATTTTGGTCCCTTCGGAACAGACACTGAGATTTGTGTTCATGTGTCCGGATAATACACACCTGCATGATGTGTCCCAGAAGCTGCGTAATTATGAGATGCTTGTGGAACAAAACAAGACAGAGGTTAAAAATTATATCACTCGACGCTTCTGGGAAGTTCAAAGTAAAAGCGATGATTACATGTTTTTGGCACCGTGTCTCTTTCGGTGAGAGATTTAATCCATTCTTATATAACATGCATTTTTTAAATACTAGTCAATTACTTATTCAAAATCTTATTTTGTAGGGAACATTGGATTTTGTTAGCAATAAATCCGGGGAGAGATACGGTGTACTTCATTGATCCATTGCATGGTCATTTCAACAACTACCCCGAGTTGATCGAGTTATATAATAGGTGTGTGTATTTCGATCCCTCTACATATTTCTTTGTTTTACTTATATACGTATATATGTATTTCGAATAATATAGTTATATGTCATTGTGTTCAGTTGTTTGAAAACATATTGGGGAGTGGAACAATCAAAGACCAAATGGATACCGATAGTTGTAAGTTTTTAATCAATGTTCTTATCTATTTAATTACATTATTTTGTGAAAAAATGTATTAAATTAAATTTAACATCTAACTAATGTTTTGTTTTGTAGTGTCCAAAACAACCCAATAGCAATGATTGTGGGTATTATGTAATGAAATTTTTGAAGGAAATTATTACCCACAACCAAACGATTATTCCCCGACAGGTATCTAAAATTCTTTTTGATTTTGATATAATAATAGTTAATTCCATTTAACCATTTCAATTCTAATTTTATTTATTTATATAATTTCAGTATTTTCCTGATTGTCGGGTGAAGACATACTCTGAGGAACAGCTAGTTGAGCTTAGAGGAGAGTGGTGCCGTTATGTCTCCCGTTTTTTTTGATTTTGGATAGAATATGTAATACTGTAAGTTGTTAGCGTTTCATTTGGATACATACAACTAAGCTAGTTTTGGTTCATATTGAAGTTTAGCTAGTTTTAGGTACATATGAATTGGATAATAACTTGTTAGCTAGTTTGTTTTGGTTCAAGTGTAGAAATGGAATGAATTGGGAAACTTAAGCACGTGTTAGCTAGTTTTGGTTTATATTGTAAGTTTAGCTAGTTTTGGGTACATATGAATTGGATAATAACTTGTTAGCTAGTTTGTTTTGGTTCAAATGTAGAAATGGAATGAATTGGGAAACTTAACCACTTGTTAGCTAGTTTTGGTTCATATTGTAAGTTTAGCTAGTTTTGGGTACATATGAATTGGATAATAACTTGTTAGTTAGTTTGTTTTGGTTCAAGTGTAGAAATGGAATGAATTGGGAATGAATTGCTGAATGTTTGATTTCCCTTTTTGGATACATAATGTTTGATTTTGCCTTTTTGGATACATATAGCTAAGTTAGTTATGATTGGAATGGTTGATTAGCTGGTTTTGATTTTGCTCATAATGTTTGATTTGAATTGGAATGAATTGGGAATGAATTGCTGAATGTTTGATTATAGCTGGTTATGAGTATATATGTCCAGGAAAATTGCAATTGTCAAAAGGAAAATAACAAAAACAGAAAAAAAAAAAAAAATTACACAATGGGCAGCGCTTTTAGGAGAAAGCGCTGCTCATTGCCTTAGCGCTATTACGAATAGGCAGCGCTTTTAGGAGAAAGCGCTGCCAATTCGTAAAAGCGCTAAGGCAATGAGCAGCGCTTACTCCTAAAAAGCGCTGCCCATTCGAAAATGCGCTAAGCCAATGAGCAGCGCTTTCTCCTACAAAGCGCTGCCCATTTGAAAATGCGCTAAAGCAATGAGCAGCGCTTTTTCCTAAAAGCGCTGCCCATTGCTATAAATGGGCAGCGCTTTTAAAAGCGCTGCCCATTATTAGAGTGGAATCAGCAGCGCAAATATTAGCAGCGCTCAAAAGCGCTGCCCATTGATAAAAAAAAGCGCTGCCCATTAAAAAATCTGTAGTAGTGTAAATTCTACAACTGTCTTTTTCCTCCTAAAAGGTTAAAAATAATATTATAAAAGGTTATTCTACAAGGTGTTGAGTTCAAAAATAAAAGGTTAAAACTATTTTCCACAAAGAGGTAATTCTACAACTGTTTTTTTTTTTTAAAATAAAAGGTTATTTAAAAGGTTATTCTACAACTGTCTTTCTCCTCCTAAAAGGTTATTTAAAAGGGAACAAAAAGGTTATTCTACAACTGTCCCAAAGAGGATTTGAAATCAACACCTTGAGAATATAAAGCTAAATTCTTACCACTTAGCTAGCAACTCAAGTGTAGGATAACAAAAACTACTCAATCTACATTCAAAACAACCACATTCTTTCGCATAGGATACTAAGCAAGCCAAGTGAAGAATTTCAGTTTCTCTGAAATTTTTTGCTTCAGTGCGAATGAAGTTATGCAACACTAGAAAATTATCATAAAACCAAGTTTTTCCATTTTAGTTAATCCTATTTTTGTAAATTTCAAAATTTACTATTTTTTTTCAAAAAAAATTAAAAAAAATGACTTAATTGATTAAAAAATCGGAGTTATGAGGAACACTGTCTTCAATCATCTTGAAGATCGTCATTGAATCGGAGTTACACACATTATTGCGGAGCCTATAAAAAATCACAATATTTTTTAGAAACTAAAAAATATATATTTAAATATTTATTTTTTCCTAAAAATATATTTAACCTTAAAATTAATTATTCATTCTTCAAAATAAAATCACACAATTTATTCCTATGAAGTCTAAACAATTAAAAAAATAATGCTTCATTTGGTTGAGGGATGTTTTCATTTTTATTTCATGTAGTGCAAAGAAACAAACAAAACTTGGTTATTTTTGTTTTTAGAGCAGTTTAGTAAAAGTACGATACAAACAATCATTGTATATTGACCCATACTTTTTGTTCTCTTAGTTTTTTTTATGGATCAATTTCTTCTCTTAGTTGAAAGAAAGAAGTATTCTTTTCAAATGCCAAAAATGACCTTATCTTATATCTAAAGTGAGAGTTGCACTCTATTGAATAGTTCGTACAATTTTTTTTTTTTGTCAATAGTTCGTACAAAATTTTAAATTATTTTGTGGACTGATGTAGGCCCTTTTTTGTCAACGAGGCCCTTTTTCTTTAGTAAAAAACATTATTTTTTTGACCCTAAGTCCATGCTTGGGCCGCTTAGGCTTTGGGCCGACCCTGCATGCATCACACCAATAATGAGGCTAGTGTTAACAAGAATGCAATGAAGTTAAAAATGTACAAATATACCCATTGATAAAGAAAAAAAACATCTAATGAGAACGTAAGATAAATTTTAAAAATATTAATAAATTGAAGAGATTCTTTCTTAAAATATAAAACAGATTATTAGCAAATAGATCTAAATTATTTAAAATGTAATCTTTACTTCATAAAAAATTCGCATCAGGTCTTTTTGGTAAAAATTGGAAAATCAAATATTCCTTACTATTATTTTGACCGAAAATATACCTTATTCTTTTAAAAAATGTGTTTGGTGTTAATTAATTTTAGTTTTGAAAAGCTAAAAGATATTTTGCCCTACTAAAGTAATTTAAATTTAGAAAATAAGTGAAAATGTTTTTTTAAACTGGTTATCCTCTACACGCAACTTCGGAGACTAATCACAATGGGCGGCAAAACTCTCTCAAGAGTTTTAACGTTGTTACATTTCCAAGGCTAGAATATTCGAACCCATAACCATGGTTAATTAAGCTGAAAGAGACCTAAATGGTTTTTTATAAGCAAAATTTTTTATTGAAAGGAGTACAGGGGGTACTCCAACTTGAAAAATTAGAAGTGATTGCAAGGAGCCTCATTAAAACCTCTCGGGGCCAAAAGCCAATAGAAAAAAGACCCCGGCAGGAAAAAGAGTACCGCACAGGTGAAACAAGCAAACTGTGATTGCAACTTGTTAGCACCAACACACTAATTAGAACCTGCATAAAAATGATTTGAAGGTTAACCCAGAGCTTATAATGTTAACATTTTCAAGCTTAATAACGCTTACTTTATTTTTATTTATTTTAGCATGTGATAAGTACCATTAGAAATTGAAACACACGACTGTCGAGGTCTCAGATTCCAACCTAAAACATTATATTCTTTCCAATAATTTCGATATTTGTGAGTTAAGCTAAGTCTTACGGATTGTTTTATAATTTTATTTTTGTAATACCTATCTAGCTATCACCTACATTACGTAATGTTATATAGTGATAATAGTGTAAGCTACTAGTATTAATATATTTATCTCGATATGATACTAATGGAAATAGGAGTGATGGTTGTGTAATAAGCAACATTTGATGGGTTCTAGCGGTGGATAATGCAGGTTGTGCCTTATGGGAAGACGATGATGTCGATCGCCATTATTCAATGAATGATTGTCTCATTGGTACATGCATCGAGGAAACTATATAGGAAAATGCTAAATCTCACGAAGCATTTCCTTCGTGAAAATAACAAATGACTTATATGGGTTTTTTTCTTCTAAATTTTTATCGGATCTCCATGTTTTCCTGCAATTTTGGTTCAAGACTGCACTGACACCCCTCTTAACTCTTAAGTCTATCCAAAAGCTATAATATGAGGTTCCAATCTAGCAGCATACAACAACTATATATGCTGTACCGTAGTTTCTGTCTAATTTTCAAACCATAACCAAAAAATGAGGAAATCAGATGCCCTTTTGAATTAACTATTATAGGAAGTCGGTGATGACAAGGATTTGGAGTGTCACGTGAGTGATGAGATGATGATGGAAGTAATATTGGTAGGTGGTGAGGAGAGGGTGGAATGAAAACTGAGCAACGAATGAGTTTGCTAGAATAACATCACTTATGGAGGACGGAAGAAGATGATGGGCGGCCATCATCTTTGTTTTACATAGTGATAGTTTTATTGTAAAGATGGTTGTGAAATTCACGAAAATATTGTGTCGTGCTATATAGCACAGCTCAACTATATATAGACAACATGCATGTAGGTTCATCCTTGATATTTAACCATGTGACAAAGAAGGTGACACAAACTAAGTTAATTATGGTTCTCATCGATTTGCAATTTTTAACTCACGAGATTTTAAATGGGTTTGTAACCATTTATTCTTATTTTTTGTTAAAAAATGTGATTACATTTACGAAAATAAAAATAATTCAGTTACCAAATGTGTTATTTCTCGTGATGAGAATTGATCATACAGTCATAAAAATCCATTTGTACAACATATGTCATGTATATATCTATATATTACCGTAAGAGGTTTTATTTAGTTTTGTTTCCATTATCCTAATTGTTTTATAAAAACTATATTAAAGTAATAATCAATATTCGATCTAATATTAAATTAATGGTTCATCTTCAAATTGCATAAAAGGACCATACGCAGAAATTCACATGTGAACAAGGTGATTTGTTTGGGAAGAGATAAGTAAATGCCAAGAACAATTATACTATTATTCTATTATAAAATGTCATATTAATTGTACCAAAAAATAAAATAAAATGTCATATTAATTACCTTTTTTTTTATTTTGACAAGCATACTAATATGTGTAACTTACACAGTACTATCATGCGTAAGTTACACATATTAGTGTGTCATCCAATTACAGTAATCCACCATCGCAAGTAATCCATCTAGGTGTTATGATGTGTTTCTATATATGAATGTCAGCACATGCTGCAGGACCTTTTGTGTAATGTGAATTGAAATTAATCTTTAATTTTTCATTGTATTTTTACATATATAGTATTCTTAACTTTGAAATGTTTTCCAAAATAGCATTGTTTCTTGTCCCTCACGCTGTAATGGTTTTTGTCTGTCTAACCATTTTTTGTCCCTCACGCTGAAATGGTTAAATATTAGTCAAAATATATATTAGAATAATGATATATAATTAGTTTATATAGTTTACTCAATGATTTTAAGTTACAGTGAAAAAGAAAAATAAAATTAAACATTCTCTTAGTATTTAGTAGAGATTATGGGTGTAGGTGTTCCGAACGGAACTCGAGAAAGCGAATGATACCTCGCGGTGATATATCAAAGGTAAATTTGAGGTGATTCCGAGCTCCATGAAAGTCGTCAGTCAGAGTCCAAGTCGGGTGGTACCTGCAATGACACTCCAACGCTTAAGTCACCGAAGTGGAAGTCGGTCATGAGGTAGGAAAAGAAAGTCTACCTGTTGCTTTAAATGCTAGCCTATTTATAGGCACTAGAGAGGTGTAAATGAGTTTTTTGGTGCACAAGCAAGAGTGATATCTAAGTTGTTCCCCTAAGCCACGCAATCTCCACCATTCTTAAGGCATGGCACACAGATCGCCGGGATAGGATTCCCTATGCGCGTTTGGACCACCGAGACGGACCCAAATTCGGATTGGGCTGGGGCCCATTCCGGAACAGTAGCCCCCCAAGTCGGTTGCACATTTTATGGAGTCGACTTTTGAGCAAAGTCTTCCTCGTAGGACATCTAACCTGTAGAGGTTAGCTACAAATAAAAGAAATATAGTAGTCTGTATAACATAGTCACACATGTGTTATAGTCGTGATTTGTACTCAGACCAATCGGTGTGCGATAGATGTTCTCTCACCAACACTTGAGACCCGCAACGAGCATACTAATGATAGCATTTACCGCATAGAAGGCCGAGGTAAGCGTACAAAGTCTCGAATTCTTCATCGTCGAGCTCACAGGCTTGATTGTAATTAAAGCCATACTTTTAAATATTGTGAGACCTGTGTTACTTGTGAAAATGGGAGAGCATTTCACCAAGGCAGTCAGTCGAAATGTATTTATCTCGGCGACGATTATGACCACTTCAGGTTGAGCAGAGGGAGGCAGCTCAAAGTTTCCTTGCTCAAAGCCTAATGTATGGGGGTGAACCTCAGATTGCAACAAGTTGTGCAACAAAATGGCGACGAAAGATACCTCGTCCGCCAGAGTCCAAGTCGAGTGGTACCTGCAATGACACTCCAACGCTCAAGTCATCGAAGTGGAAGTCAGTCATGAGGTAGGGAATGAAAGTGTACCTGTTGCATTAAACACTAGCCTATTTATAGGCAACAGAGGTGTAAGGAGTGCTTTGGTGCACAAGCAAGTGAGATCTAACTTTTTCTCCTAGGCCATGCGATCTCCACCGTTCTTAAGGCATGGCGCACCGATCGTCTGGATAGGAATCCCTATGCGCGTTTGAACCGCCGAGACAGGCCCAAATATGGATTAGGTTGGGGCCCAGTCCGGAACAGTAGGAAAAGGCATTGAATAGAGGAAAACAAGTTGTCAAGGTGTACGAAAAAAAGGCAGCAAAGCAAGTGCGATACACTACCCTTCCCCAATCCCCCTTTGTATCTGTACTTGTGACAACAACAATTTGGCTTTAACAAAAATGGATTGGACTAAAATGAATTGGGATCTTTTTTGCTTTAAAGAAAATGGGTAACAAATTGGATGGTTATTTTTCTACCCCCCACCATTGGACACTATACCCCGACACTAGCACCGAAATATCTATTTTACCCTTGACATTAACAAAAACCCATAAACCCAAACACTTCCCACACATAAATTCGAAATCCAGAAGTAAGTCAAAAATTTTCTTCTTCTGAATTTACCTAAACCCACATAAATCTTTAACCAAATTTGAACACCGAATTTATCTTTAGAAACAAACTCATTACGGATTTACCGCTAAAGTTAAATCTGGTTTGTTAAAAATGGCTTACGGTGGCTTTATTCCTGTTCACCAAAAAGTAGATCATTAACTTTTTTACCCCCACACATAGCCATTATACCCCCCCACACCCACCTAGTGAAAAACCCAATTTACCCTTAACACTTAAAAAAACCCTCAAACCCAAACACTTCTCCAAGACACACGAAAACAACTCAAATCCAAACACCTCTCTCTCTCTCTCATTACAGATTCACAAGTAAGTCTGAATCTCTCTCTCTCTCTCTCTCTCTCTCACACACACACACACACACACACACACACACTCATTACGGATTTAAGTTTTTTGCTTTGATAAATCTGGTATTGTAGAAACATCTTACGGATCCTCTGGTATGAAATTGGTCATGAATTTACCTAAATCCGTAGTTGATCCGGGTTGGGTTGTGGGGGTAGAAATTATTGGAGTTTGAGTCCTCTCAAGTACTTGTTGTGTCAAGTAGGAGAGAGCTAAACAAGGTGTCCGCTATGCAGGTGTGACTCGAAAACAATGCTATACAGAGCTAAACAAGGTGTAAACAAGGCAAAGTATTTCCGGAGGTGTCCAATTTGGATGGTATCTCTATATATAAATCCTAGAAGCCATACACACCATTTAAGGGGGAAAAATGCAACACAAGCAGGAAATCACGTAAGGAATAGGGATTGCTGGGCGGGAAGGAAACTGATCCATGCAATTTTCATACGTACTTGGAGCCCAATTTTTACAACCTGCTCCATTTGTTGACTTATTGTTTGTGTTCACATAGGTAATGAGTAAAGTGGGATACAAAGTCAAAAAATATTAAATGAGTAGAAGTATTAGCTGCCAACATATTTTTCAACCCACATATTAGCTGTATACAGCTGTTAATGAGTAAAGTGGGATACAAAGTCAAAAAAATAATTGATGCTACGTTGAAAAAAGAACTACACGATCAATACAAATGACTTTCTAAATCTCCTCTATTCAGGTTTTTGATAAACTCCAAATTAGTGCATATTTAGAGATACTTTTAGAGTAATTTTGAGAGCGATTATTATCATTTAAATAAATAAGTGACTTACTTTACTGATTATTTTGTAGGAAAGAAAAGAAATAAACAAAATGCAGCTGTGACCTGTGAGTTGTGCGAAGCGAAATGGGGGTGTAATTAGCAAAAGAACTCTTGTTGATTTTTTATGCATCACCACTTTTGGGCTTGAAAGAAAGGAAAGCCCATGTGGACCATAATTGAGCACATATGTAATTTGTTGGACCCTATGCTTGGATGATATAAATAGTGGAACCTGGGCGTGAAAGAAAAGGAGCCGCAAAAAGAGAAATGTTATCTAATGAAGAGAAAGATGGTGTCAATGCAATAGAACCAATTAGAATGAAATTTTTCAGAAACTTCCTTAATGATGCAGAACTTATGGATTTACAATTACAAGGTTGCAGATTTACTTGGATTAGCAATCCAAGAGATGGTGTTGTTACTAGACAAAAGATTGACCGTGTTTTGGCTAATTGGAAATGGAGGAATGCTTTTCCTCATGCAAATGCTACAGCTCTACCAATAATCAATTCTGATCACTCTCCTATTGTTCTTAAACCTAGACCTCCTATAAAGAGTGGTGTTTCTTTTAGGTATGAATCTTTTTGGGAAGAAAATGATGAATGTAGGGAAGTGGTTAAAGGATCTTGGAATTCCAATCACTCTGATCCTTGGCAGAAATTAAAATGGAATGCTTCTAATTGTAAACACAATCTTAGTCAGTGGCATTCTAAGACCTACAAAAATGCAGCTAAAGAAATTATTACTTTGAAGAACTACCTTGAGCTGGAACTAAACAAAGATCCAAATTTGGTTAACTGGAGGGAGGTTAATCTAACTAAAGCTGAGATAGATAGGTTATGGAAGCAAGAGGAGCACTATTGGGGGCAGCGTTCTAGAGTTAAATGGCTCAATTTTGGAGACAAAAATACAAGATTTTTTCACGTATCCACCATCCAAAGAAGAGACAGAAATAAATTACTCAGAATAAAAGATGGAGCAGATGTTTGGCTTGAAGGTCAGAATGAAGTATCTAATGGTATTTGTAATTTCTTTAGTAAGCTATATGCTGCTGAATCAATTTCCAACATTGGTCAATGCTTAGAAGTTATTCCTAATTGTGTATCTGATTCTATGAACACTTCTCTTAATTATCCTGTCACAATGAAGGAAGTGGAGGAAGCTGTGTTTAGTTTAGGTGCTTTTAAAGCACCTGGACCAGATGGTCTTAATGGTCTTTTTTTCCATAAAAACTGGGAAACAGTCAAGAGTGTAGTTTTTGAGGCAGTTCACAAGTTTTTCTCTGAGGGTGTTTTGGGGGATAATGTCAATTTCACCAATGTAGCGCTTATTCCAAAAATTCTAAATCCAGAGTCTATATCCAACCTAAGGCCTATTAGTTGTTGTTCCTTCATGTCTAAAATCATATCTAAGTTGTTTGTCAAAAGATTAAAGCTTTTTCTTTCCTCTATAATAACTCCTCAACAAAGTGCATTTGTAGGGGGTCGTATGATCCAGGATAATTTGATAGTAGCTCATGAGGCTTTCCATTATTTGAAGAAGAGCTATGGGAAGGGAGGGAGAGGTCTAGCTATTAAATTAGATATGAACAAAGCTTATGATAGGGTGAGTTGGGAATTTCTTCAAAAGGTATTAGTTGCCTATGGGTTTAATTCAAAATGGGTGTCTAGAGTGATGGCTCTAGTTAGTTCAGTTTCTTACTCTTACCAAGTAAATGGTTTTCCTTCTAGTAGAGTTGTTCCTCATAGGGGTCTAAGACAAGGGGATCCCTTGTCTCCATACCTTTTCATCCTTGTTTTTGATGTTTTATCTAGACTCATATCAGATGCTTGCTCTAAGAATTTGTTGTCTGGTATTAAACTAGCAGAAACAACCCCTCCTCTCTCACACTTATTTTTTGCAGATGATGCAATCCTTTTTGCAAGAGATTCACAAGAAGAAATTTACCAACTGATTAATGTCCTTAATATTTTCACTAAGGCTTCAGGCCAGAAAGTTAATTTAGCTAAGTCTGGAATCATTTGTGGAAAAAATTTGGATCCTAATACTAGGGCAGCTCTTCATCATATGACTGGCATTTCTATATGGGACCTCCCTGGGAAATATCTTGGTATCCCTGCTCAGTGGGGGGGTTCTAAGGTCCAAGGTTTGAGTTGGATCAAGGAAATGGTGCTTGCTAAAATGGATGGGTGGAAAGGATCTTTACTCAATGCAGCTGGGAAGGAAGTTTTAATAAAGGCTGTAGTTCAAGCTATTCCTAGCTACACTATGGCAATTATTCAGTTCCCTAAAACATTCTGTTCCTCTCTAACTGCTGCAGTAGCTCGTTTTTGGTGGAGTTCATCTGGGAAAAACAAAGGTATTCATTGGAGAAAATTTGAAGAATTATGTTTGCCTAAAAGTGAAGGAGGTATGGGATTCAAAGAGTATCAGAAGATTAATTCAGCTTTATTATCTAAGCAAGTGTGGAGATTGATTAATAACCCTAATGCTTTCTGGGCTAAGATTTTGAAAGGAATTTAGTATCCTAGTGGAGAATTTTGGAATGCAGGAGTGGGGAGAAGAACGTCTTGGGTGTGGAAGAGTTTGCAGCATGGTCTATCTCTCCTAAAGAGTGAAGGAAGGTGGCAAATTGGCAAGGGTCAAAATGTTCACATCACTAATGATAATTGGTTGGCTTCTGGTTCTAGGGTTTCCCTTCTAAACAATGCCTCTGTTTCTAAAGTGGGGGAGTTGATAGGTCCTAATCTTGATTGGGATTACTCCATTCTTCGGTCTAATTTAGCACCTCTATCAGCTATTGAGGTGCTCAAGACTCCTATTGCCTGGTCTTCAGATAAAGATTATCTTTCTTGGCCTCACACAAAGAATGGAGAATATACTGTGAAATCAGGGTATAGTATTCTAGCTAAATCTCAAAGGGTGCCCTCTACTAGAGCATCTTCTTCAAATATCAATCAAATAGATCTCTGGTTTACTATTTGGAAGGCTAAAGTTCCCTCAAAAATAAAACACTTTTTATGGAGAGCTATGAATGACTTTCTTCCTACAAAAGAAGCATTATATAGAAAAAGAATTTCTAACTCCTCAATTTGTTCTATTTGCCATTCTGAACAAGAGACTCTGGAACATCTATTTCTGCTTTGCCCTTGGACTAGAGCCTTTTGGTTTGGTCTTCAACTCATCCCTAACCCTTCTGCTATTGGTTTGTCTTCTTTGAATTCTTGGTTTCTTAATACATGTGTTGAGCAACTAAACAGCGAACCTAATTGTATTACTAAGCTTATGTTTGCTCTATGGAATATCTGGAAGATGAGAAATGAGGTAATTCATGAAGGAAGATTACCTAATCCTATGGGAGTTCTTCAAAGAGTTAATATTCTATCTTTAGAGTATATGGAAGGCACTCTTAAGGAGACTACAGCTACCAATAACCCTCCCACTCCTTCTGTGAGGGTGGCTCAGTGTAATTGGAGGCCACCAATCTCACCGTTTATTAAAATAAACACAGATGCAGCCTTTAACAAAGACTCAGGGGTTAGTTTCATTGGTGTGATTTGCAGAAATTCTAAAGGAGATATTCTCACCTCTCTGTGCAAAAAGATGTATGCTTCGTCTCCGTTGATGGCTGAAGCTCTGGGTCTTCGCGAAGCAACTTCTCTGGCCTTTGCTCTCCAGATTCAATCTTCCGTTATTGAGTCGGATAACAAATCCCTAATAGAGGCGTGTAATACAGAGAAAAGAATAGGTGAGATTCAGATTATTCTCAATGATATTAAAGATCTAAGATTGAATCTAGATAGAGTTAATTTTACCTGGACTAAGAGGGAAGGAAATTCTGCAGCAAATGAAATTGCCTTGTTAGCTTCCAGGAATCTTCTTTCAGGTAATTGGATCACAAATCCTCCCAATTCACTTCGCAAAATCATCACGTCAGATAAGATGTGTGCTTCCTTTTGACATGCATCGTTCTATTCCAAGTTTGAATTGATCCATGCTTGCCTTCATACATGGGATCTGATATATGGTGTAGTTTTGAATCTGTGAATTGGTTGAGTGAAGGAACGAAGATTTGAGAAGAATGTGGAAAGTCTCTATTTTAGGGTTTTGTTGCCGTTTTTGGCAAACTGTGCTCGCTGGGTGTATCATATGTTTTTGCTAAATAAGTAGTATCCTTAGCCTTTTATTTCAGTCACTTCTCTACCTACCGGGTTGCGGTCTTTTACCCGGTAGCTTTAATTTGTTTATTGGGCCTAGTTTGATTTATCTAGTCCTTTGCCCTTGCTTTGTTCTCTTCATCTTGAGCCCAAGTTGCTGTTTGGTGCCTAGATAGTCCCTCATTGAGTTGTATTTGGTTTGGGCCTTGCCCTTTTTGAATGGTAATCAAACAACTATTGACCAAAAAAAAAAAGGAGAAAAGGGTAGAGTGCCGCACAACACAAGAGGAATTATTTTTGATAATTAAAGGAAGAATTGACGGCAACAGAGAAGAAAGTCACGCACGCACAGTACCAGACGAGAAGCAAACAGCAGCGCCGGAAAATAGAGGAGAGAGTTTTGGGTACCCGTTCTTGATATCGTGAGAGTGCTCTGGAGCAGAAAAAGGAGACGAAATTCGCAGGATCAGAAATTTCTCTATTCCAGGTTATTTTTATCTCTGGAATTTATGATTCCTAATTTTATTTTATTGTTCTCGAACACTATGGATAGCTAAATCCTCTTCTAGGGTCTAGGTGGATCTTGTTTGATTAGAGACCTTTTTATGTTTTAATTTATACTTTGAATTCCTGGTTTTTATTTCAATTGATATTATCTTATTGCTTTTATCACATAAGTAGGATCGACAACCTTTGCATGTTCTTAATCAATTAGTTGATCAGCGACCGTACTGCAATTAGTTGGTGGACCTATAGGATAATTGAGACTATAATTAATGAATGACCAAACTTTAATATAGTCTTCCAATCATTCAACCTTTTTGTACTTTATGCTTTTCTTGAATTTAAATTCTTGCATGACCAAACAAGAGTTAATTTAGGAAAAAGAATATTAATCGTGAATAACCAAACGGATTAATAACTTTAGTAAAGGGATTGGTAATTGAATAAAATAAAGGAATTCAGGTAGAATTAGACATAGGGGAATCGAAGCTTGCAAGTGAAACCGTGACCCTAGGCTTCTCTCCATTGGTTAAACTTCACATTTTAATTCTTGCTATTTTTTTTTTTTAGTTTCTATAACAACCAAACATTCGTTCGTCTAAATAATAATTAATCTTAAGTAGTTTGGTACTTTTTAATTAATCCCTGTGGAGACGATATCTTTTATACTACTTCTGCGAGAGAGTACACTTGCTCTAAGTGTGTTTTTGACGCAACAGTTTTCAATACAATTGAAATGCTCATCCCATTTTCAAACTGAAACCTCATTATATTTCTACATTTATCTAATGCATTTCTGCCTCTCTTCTCATGTCAACAATTCTGTTCTTCTCCATGTTCTTCCAACTTCTTCTGATTTCGGCTAACATGATTTATCTGCTTTTCTTACTTATAACAGGTACCTGAAACAAAATTGCTACAACCTGGTTAGAGATCATTCTATCTTCATATTTGATGTTAGTTGTACTTGGTTATAAATATTGTTTCTCAGCTACTTCAATCGCATTGTTTTACTTTTGCATTTCTGTTTTACAATATCTTAAAGGTTTGATGTATTCAAATTCAGACCTTAAACTCTAAATTCATCTTCTTCAACCTTCATCTTCTTCAAAGGTAACAAGTTTATTCTTATTTCTTGACTATCAATTAAAACTTTTCCTATCTTACAATTTCCTATCTATATATGTTGTTCTTTTCCTATCTATGTTTGTTTTCAAAACACATTCAACGATTATATGGGGGGAAACACATTTTGAAACTATTGTTTTTATTACTATTTTTAATATAAAACTATGCTGCTAACTAGCCCATGTACCTCTGGATCAGAACTTTCAATAGTGTTATTGTTATCAATGGCCGAAAGAGTGAAGCTTTCAATATTTCATTAGAACTTTTGTTGCTTGTTTAGTCACAAAAATGGTACTAGCTCCTATTCCAAAAATTGTTCTAGGATCAATAGCCTTTAGAATTTTCTGGATATTAGTAGTTTTTCCAGCAGTACATTTTCTACCAATAGGAAGAACAGCAGGATCTCTTCTAGGTGCAATGCTAATGGTAATATTCCGAGTAATTACACCAGATCAAGCTTATGCAGCAATTATCTTTCCTTTCCTAGACTCACTTCATTACATGCAACATCACTGAAATAATATTTTCTATCAAACAAAGCAGATTTCTTTAACATTATTATAAATCCTTTTCTGTGATTTTATGTAATACCTGGCTGTAATAATAGACTTCTTTAACAGAGTAGACGCACCAAAAATATACCATGTTACATTCTGCATTTTCATCTGCTATTATTTATCATGTTACATGTTCTTATACAAAATATACCAAAAAAAGGTTATTTGTCAATTGTCATTCCTAATTTTATGCTGAACAGTAATTCAATTTTTTCAATTCAAAGTATGTTTAACATTCTCAAAAAAATATCAATAATTAATCACAATGACAGGGCTTTTGTGAATCAAGAATACTGTATGCTAAATCTCCACTTTATTTTTTGCTTGATGGTGTGATTCAAAGTACGTCTTTTTTAAATCACAATTTTGACTCAGGATGCTTCAAAGATGCCTCAGATGTATTAGTCATATGGCTAACCACTGTACAAAATATGCATACTTGTACATAGACAAGATAGACAAGATTTGGGATTTAAGGAATAAGTAGGAAGACAGGACAAAACATTATTTATCTAACTAAAGATATAGACATTGTACTTTTACCTGTTATGCACAGTATTATTCCACCCAAAGACATCCATCAAATTATCCTTATCTTTTTCCAGAACTTGATAAGATATAATATGGCGAAAGCGCTTTGTATACATGCGGATTCCATTGGAGTATATTATATAAATCAAGTGGGGTTACTGCTTATGCACAACAGCCATGTCAACACAACTGGTGCAAAACAGAAGCATCTCACTGTCTTGAACTCCACTTCAAGGTCAATTGTGTGTTGCAAGTCCATACATAACAAAACCACAACAGCAACAAGTCAGTATTTCAAAAGAACAGAAGCAATTGAAGGAATACCAAGTTTGTACAGTTAATACCTTCGATTGAGTGCTGTTTCATGTACTCTAACGTTTGATTTCTGAAAAATCAAAGAACTCAGGTTACGGTTTTATTAAAACCAAAACAGAACCAGAGAACCTGTTTAACAAAAGAGGAAAACAGAAATATAATCACAATACGGTGATTATATACCTTCGTTTGATGTTTGCTGTAACATTCATTCATCAATCAGCCATTGTTTCACACATGCGAGCATAGGAACTTGTTCGACTCAGAAAAATCAAATCATTTTATCAACAGTTTCCCCCTTTGCATTTTTTGTTTACAACATGAAAGAATAAAGTTGTTGCTGCGATAGAGGGAAGAAAAGCTACCAAGTCAATCTTGAAAGCCAGAACAAAGTTTTCTATGTTTATTTCCAGAAGAGAAAATAACTTAGTGTTAAAACATGAAAAATTAGAATCATCTCAGAATCCATTGTAATAAATCAAGACATTTTACAAGTCCCCCAGTTTGATCCTGGGCATAAGTAATATTGTTTGAAATTGTGTACCTTGTAAAATTTGGAAACAAAGTTTTCTATGTTTATTTGCAGAAGAGAAGGAAGAAAAGCTACCAAGTCAATCTTGAAAGCCAGAAGACAAAGTTTTGTATGTTTATTTCCAGAAAAGAAAACAATTTTGTGTTAAAACATGAAAAATTGGAATCATCTCAGAATCCATAGTAAGAAATCAAGACATTTGTTAATCAGGCTTCAACAGATAATTGTGTCATCAATCATTATACAAGTGTCGCAAACAGAGAATAGGGAGAAAGCTTTACCTGTACAGAAACAAGTGATAGGCCAACCCATTTACACATATCATAGTTTGTCAATTAACATAATTTTTCCTACAAAAGTGCGTTACAATTAGCAGTCAACATAGTTATCATACAAAAGTATTGAATTAACAAAAAACACTCATAACAAAGAGAGGAAACAAAGTGAAATCACTAAGAGAGTGATTTCATACCTTCGATTGTATTTCTTCAAGAGTTCGTTCAAGTATTCATCATCATTTTCGTGCATGCAAGCAAGGAATTCAAAATAATCAGAGAATCAAAATCTTAGGGTTTGTGAATCAACATAATCGAAGCAATACTGACAGGGCTATTGTACAATACCTGGTTCTAAGTGTTGCACAAGGAAGATTGCAGTGTCATCAACTAATCAGCACCAAACAGCAACCCTAGCAGAGCTTCATGTACTAACATATAAATTTAGGTTCAGATTTTGTGTCTTAGGTTATCTATTTGTTATGCAATAAAAAGAGAAATAAAAAAGGGTTAGAACCTTACCAGCTCCGACCACCGTGAGCCACCCGTAATATAGGCCATTCGCGAACATCCACCACTCCCGTCAATCCCCCTTTTGTCCCTATGTTCACCTTCAAATCCGATCCAGCAACAAATGACCACCGAACCGTAGTCAAATCCGTCACCATCCCTCTCTCCTCGTCGTCGTCTTCCCTTCCTTTGTCGAAAAAGATGTTAACGCAGCCATCACCGACGTCACACCACCGTGACGACCTGTTAATGCCAATCACCGACTTTCGCGCTGCTGCAACACCCAATGTCGCTGTCGTTCGACGCTGTTTCAGTTCCGGCGTGGGAAGAAGGTCGTCGCCCTCCTTCTCCTCTATCTGTCGCATGAACGTCGTCCACGGCGTCGTCTTCGCGAGAGTGAATCACCGTCGTAACTTCCCAGTGCAACGCATCCTCCTCTCCTTCTTCCCTTCCCTTTCTTCCTTCTCTCTTTCACGTTTTACCTCTCTCCCATTTTCTCTCTCTGACCCCGTTTTCAGAGATCTGCGGCGCACAATGAAGGAAACAAATCTTAGGGTTCAAATGAAACCCTAATTTCCCTTTGAAAATTAAATAATCAGATTCTTATTCGCACCCCCTATGTTTCATTATTTCAACCCCTCTGAAAACCAACAATTTGCAGGCCATTGAGCCCATAACACAAAATTGGCCTGCTGCTAAGTACACCCCCAGTTTCAAAAATACACCCCCAGATTATTATTCCCTTTCTTCCTTCTATCTTTTCTCTCCATAATCCTCTTTCCTCTCGTCCGTGCTATTCTGCGACTGTGTTTTTTCTTTGATCAAAAGTGCGGTTGTGTATTAGATTAAGGTTTCTCATCACCCAAACCACTTTATTTTTTTTCTTTATTCAAACAATTAAACAATAATAATCATTTCAAAAACAATAAAACGGTTTGCTAAATCCCCACTTTATTTTTAAATGGAAATCTTGGGCTTGGATCACATATTTTCCCCCACTTTGAGAGTGAGATGTTGAGAGCTGCGCTTTAAAAAAAATCAAGTGAGCGAAGAGAATGCTTGAATGGTAACAAATTGCATTGTCTTCGAATGACCGTTACAACATAATTATTAACTCATCGAGGCTACCCATGTTGTAAGCCCTATAACCGTAAATCGTTAAGTTAAGATCCGTCCATGGTTGTCACTATTTCGTAATTAGCATTGTAGTTATCACATTAATTCACCATTATAAATGCAAACACACCCCGTGCAGTGCACGGGTAATCGCCCTATCGCAGGATTAAATGAGTTTCAATTATACATCGTATTACTCACGACCCCATCCCGTGCAATAGTATTATCAGAACATTGATGCAATATTCTATTTAGGATACAAGATGTTAGGATTACTCAAATGATACACCCGTTAAACGTGATTGATTCACATACCAGTATGCGATAAATAAGTTAATACAACCTCATTATGCAACCATTTTATATTGTCATAGTCAATAAGTCATTTATGCATGTCGTTTATGCATAATATTAGCCACCACCCTAACCCGTGCAGCGCACGGGGTTTTTGTCCTAGTGTCATTAAAATTTGTTTCTTCGAAAAATAGGGTGTCTGAAATTAAAAATGCACTATTTGTAATAAATTTGCAGACTCCAGAAACTTGTAACTTCTTTGATTGGTATGATGAGAATGACCAAAATGAAGATGTTGGAAACAAGGCTGTGTTAGATGCTATTGCACTTGCCATGGAGATTTTGTAATAAGAAAAGAAGAAGCAAGCTGAAATTTTGGAAGAAGGAAAGAAGAAGCAAGCTGAAATTTTGGAAGAAGGAAAGAAGAAGAATGCTGAAATATTGGAAAAAGGGAAGAGAAAAACTGCTAAAATGCAGAAGAAGATCACAATATGGAGAGATTCTTTAAGAATTTGTTCCTAACTTTCCTTGTTATTTCACTTTTGTTGAATGTGTATTTGGCCATGAAGTGAATTGTGGTAAAAAGGAACTAATTTTATGTTTAAGTTGTTTTAAGTTTATGGTTTAGGAAGTTGTTGTAACATGTGTTTAGGTTGACTAAATTTATGTTTAAGTTGTTTTAAGTTGTGTCAAGTTGTTTAGGTTTGTGTAAGAACTCCTATTGAATTTGATGTTTAATGTAAAATTTTCCTTGAGTATGAGGAGCACAGTTGTTTGTATCTATGTCAATTGAATTGAATAATCTGGTAAACCTACATTTCTGTCATTGGAGACATTTCACAACAGGGACTAAATTAGGGAACACTGAATAACGTAGGGACCAAAATAGGAAACAGTGTAAAAAAGTAGGGACCAAAAGAGAAAACATTTGAAAAAAGTAAGGACCAAAACAGAAAACATCTAAAAAAAGTAAGGACAGGAAACGATTGTTTAACAAACCTATAAATTATTGGTTAACAAAACTGTGAATAATTAAAATAATTCAACCTTGAACTTCATTGATGCTTCACAAAGTGCATTATTTAGTTACATAAGTATTTAGTATAGAACACGTGGAAGTTTGTGGCAGAATTGTCTAGCCATCTCTAGTGCTAACAAAATACAGAATTTGGTGGACCATCATAACAAAATACATAATTTGGTACACCACCAAAACAACAAAATATGAACATTACCAATCAAAATACAAAAAAGCATCTGAAGTTCTTCTTATTCACTGTGTCAGACTCTTGATGATTTCATCCAAGCTCTTCAAAGGAGGACCATCATCTTCAATCACCAAATGAGCATTTGGATCACTCCTAGGACAAACATAGCGCCTGCTACTTCTGATCCTGTTACTAAATCTTACAGGTTTCATTTCCAACTTTATTGCCATATGTGTCTTTTGCCTTTTCCCCTACACATTAAAGATAGTTTTCAGTACACAACAAAGGATTTAATTGTTGCAATGTTGAAATTTTAAGTTGTCAGTTTTTAGCTTACATCAACTTAAGCAGGGGATGGCATATCAGGGGTTGGCTTAGCAGGGGATGGTGTAATGTTAGGTGGGTAGATTACTTTCAATGGTGTGGGCTCATTTTGGAAGTCTCGTGTAGGTAGGTCAGTTGCAGGTGGGGCTTCTGGTGTAGGTGGGTGATGTAATGGTGATACATTTACTCGGGGTTCACCAAAGAGAAATTTAGCCATTGTGTCTGGTGTAGGTAGGTCACGTACAATTGGTTGATCAGCAGCTAAGTGAGGCATAACAGTATCTGTATTTTGTTGTGTCTGAGTGACAGGGGTTTGTTTTTTCTGGGTTAGCAGGGTTTGTTGTTTCTGGGTTTACAGGTTCAGTAGTGTCTATTCTTACTGGGTCAGCAGTGTTTGTTGTGCTTTGCTTCTTTCCTGTTGGCCTTCCTTGTTGAATTAAAGCAAACAGATTAGCCTTATACTCGCGTCTTTGCTGTTGAATTAATAAACAAACACAATTAGCCTTATACTTACCCGTTTTTTAGGTGCATTAGTTGCAATAGCAATAGGTGTCTTAGCCTTGTTCTTGCTCCCTTTAGGCCTCCCCTAATACAATAATCAAATCAGATTTAGTTCCACAACTTGACAGATTACTAGTTAAAACCAGAAATTGTGCACCTTCTTGTTGTGGAACTTCTTATGTGCCTTGTGTGCCTTCTTGTGTGTCTTGTTGTGTGCCTTTTTGTGTCACCTTTTCCTTCTTACTCTTAAGGCAAAATCCCTAAGTCATGTTTTGATGAGAAAAACAGTTTTGATAAGCTTCTTAAGCTTTCTGATTCATTAGTGATCTAATGATTTCTCTTGAGTGATCTGATAGAAAGGAACAAACTACTACATCTCAAGAAGAACATGTGTTATGAAACAAGTGTATGATAATACATCATAATTGTAAAACATAATTTAAAACTAGTGTATGATCACTACAAGAAAATTGCGGATTTCCGACAGAAAAAATCCGCCGGTAAGGCCTAAAATCCGCCGGAAATGCCGATTTCCGGCGGATTTTTTCTGCCGGAAATCCGTCGGAAAATAGTTCGTAGGTAACGGTTACCGGCGGATTTTTCAGATTTTCGGCGGATTTTTTTTCAAAAAAAAAAATCCACCGAAAACCCACATTACCGGCGGATTTTTCCACCAGTAATTTCCGGTGAATTTTTTCCGTAGGTAATGGCCGTTCCCGACGTATTTTAAATTTTTTTTTTTGAAAAATCCGCCGGGAATGCACATTACCGGTGGATTTTAAAAAAAAAACAAAGTTTTAATTTTTTTTTTTGAAAAATCCACCGGAAATACACATTACCGGCGGATTTTTTTTAATTTTTTTTTTCAGTTTTTCCGAATTTTAAAGTTTAATATGTATTTTAATAAAAAGTAAGAAAAAATGACAATGAAGTAGAATATGAGAAAAATTGATATAAAAGAGAATGAAAAGAAATAAATGAATGAGAATGTAAAAGTAGGAAGGAATAAGAATGAAAGAGAATATGAGAAGAAATAATATAGGATAGAATAAGAATGAAGAAGTAAGAAGAAATAAGAATGAAGGCATGATAATGAATGAGAATGAAGAAGAAAGAAGAATGAATGAGTAAGAAGGAATAAGAATGAAGTAGAGTATCAGAAGTAATAATATATGAGAGAATGAGAATAAAGAAGTAAGAAGAAATAAGAATTAAGGAGTGAGAATGAATAAGAATGAAGAAGAAAGGAGAAATATAAAAGAGAGATATGTAGAGAAATTTATGGATATGAGAGTATGAGAAAGAAGAAAAAAGATAAGATAAAGAAAATCTAGAAGAGAATGAGAAGGAAATAAAGAGTGAAACGGGAGAATGAGAAGAGTGTGGGAGAAATTTTTATTTATAGGCGGATTTTTTTCCCTCCGAATTTTACCGGCGGTTTTTTAAAAAAAACACTTTTTTTTAAAAATCTGTCGGAAAAGTTAAAAATCCGCTGGAAAAACTGGTGGTCACATATTTTCGGCGGATTTTTAAAAAAAAATCTTTTTTTAAAAATCCGCCGGAAATGTTAAAAGTCCGCCGGAAAATCTGGTGGTCACTTTTCCGGCAGATTTTTAAAATTTCCGGCGGATTTTTTTAAAATAATAAAAATTTAAAACCCACCAGAAATGTTAAAAATCCGCCGGAAATGTACGGACGGAAAAAAAATCCATCGGAAAAACTATTTTTTCTGCCGAAAATGCCAAAAATCAGCCGGAAATGTACCGACGAAAAAAATCCGTCGGAAATACGTGTTTTTCTTGTAGTGGATATTACCTTTTGTTGATCAGAAATAAAACACCATCTTCCTTCACCAAGGTCTTCCATTAATTGGGTCATGAACCCGCCCCAAGTATCTTTTGTCTATGTCTCAACAACAACAAATGCTAATGGTAATAAACAACAAACTAAACGCCATTCAATGCCCACCACGCCCAATAAAGTAGAAGAGGACCACTAAGATGAAGAAAAAACACCATACTAAAAAGAGGGATAACTATTTCTCTCTCAGGGACCACCGTTTTCTCTTGCTCCTCCTTCGTTGTCCACTGTCGCTCGTTGTCCACAAACGAGGTCGATTTCGTCACTATGAGAGTGAAAATGAACCAAAGAATGAACAAGAGTGTGAGAGTGAGATTGAACGACGGTGAGAGTGAAATGGAACGAGAATGAGAGTGACTGTCAATTGAGATGGAGCGAGACGAGAGTGAGTGAAAACAGAACTGGGATTTTGGGATTTGGTTTTAATTTCAGTGTTATTTTCAGTTTTTAATTTTAGTTTTAATTTCTTTTTTAATTTCTTTTTAAAAATTTATTTCCAACGTGGAAGCTGAGGTGTACCATTTAAATGACGTGGAAAACAGCCTAAAATAAAGTAGCTAGCGACCAAACATGCCCAAAATATTTTATATGGACTAAAAACAAAACTCACTGTAATTATAGGGACCAAAAACATATTTAGTCTTAATTAATATTTTTTTTAGCAAAAATCTTAATTAATATTATAATGTATATTTTTGGGTAAACCCTGGTATCCACCGCACGGACAACAGTGACTAATCCTCGCTCATTGTAGGTGCCTCAAGGGACAGGACACCTGACCCAGAGTTATAAAACGGATGATCGTTTCTATTTTCTAAAACCAAGCTCAGATTATATTATTCCAGTAGCTTTAATTCCATTGATTCATTACCAAAAAAAAAGACTGTTATTGAAATTAATTTCTTTCAAAGTCTAAAAATTAAATTAAAATAAACATATCCTTCAAATCACAAAAAAAATCCTTTATTATTAAAAAATCAATCAATAGGAATATCACTATATAAAGACACTTTTTTTTTGTTACACTATATAAAGACACTCATTATAAATATATATATCTCTTTTCATTTAATATATATATTCTAATATCCTACATATTACCATAAGTTGATATATTTTTTTGACGGATACCATATATTGATATTGATTGCATGGAAACAAATCCACGCATCCTAATATTGTTTTCAATTAGTAGGATATTTACCTCTTTTTGTTACACTATTTAAAGACACTCATTAAAAATATATATCTCTTTTCATTTAATATATTCTAATATCCTACATATTACCATAAGTTGATATATTTTTTTGACGGATACCATATATTGATATTGATTGCATGGAAACAAATCCACGCATCCTAATATTGTTTTCAATTAGTAGGATATTTACCTCTTTTTGTTACACTATATAAAGACACTCATTACTTCAAGCCGTAGCCATATATATATTTTAATATCCTACATATTACCATAAGTTGATATACTTTTTTTTGACGGATACCATATTTTTTGAAATATAGCAAGAATAATAATAATTGACATTGAATACTCTATGGTCTATATATTAAGAACTCTAACACCAACTCTCATCGTCCACAATATCAATAGCAAATAGCAATTACAAAAGAATGAATCCATCAACACAATTCTCGCTGTTGTTTGCGATTTCCTTAATTCTTATATCCCATGCATCAAGCACAAGCTTGTATGAGGACGTATGTAAAGAAGCCAACGATCAAAATGGTCGTTGTCTAAAACTTCTAAGCACAAACCCTCAAATCCCTTTAGCAAAAGACTATATAACCCTTTGCAAACTCATCTTACAAATGGCACTGGATCAAGCAACAAAAGCCCAAGGTCAAATACAAGAATTGACAAAGAAATATCCTTCTTCTGAAGCCATCAAACAATGTGCGAATGTAAACTATGATGAAGCAATTCATTCATTTGAAAGTGCATTAAAGGAAATAGTTATGGACCCTAAATCTGAGCCTGGAAACTATGATGCTGCAAACTATGATGCCTTTGTTGCTGGTGATGGCCCTAAAGCTTGCAGACGTGGTGTTTCTGCGGAAAAGATAGTTGATAACATTATTTCTACAATAAATGATGATATAGAGCTTTTTAGTTTAGTTGCATATTTAGCAACACTTCATCTTTAATGTGAAGAATTCACTAAAGGGGTCTCTTTTAGTTTCATCTAATAATAATAATAATATTTCGACGTTTCAGAGTATAATGTGGTTTTGGTTGTTATATTGGCTTTTGAATAATTTACTAAAAAGTTTGAAATGATAATTTATTTCTTGCATTTGATGATATCAAGCATCAAACAATAACTTGTAAGAAGACGTATGTAAAGAAGTTGGTGATCAAAATGGTTGACGTTGTCTAAAACATCTAAGCACAAATCCTCAAATTCATTTAGTAAAAGACTATGTAACTCTTTGCAAATTCATCTTACAAATGGCAATAGATCAAGTAACAAAAGCCCAAAATCAAATTCATGAATTGACGAAGAAATATCCTTCTTTTAAAGCCATCAAACAATGTGCAACCGTTGATTATACTGAATGAGTCGATTCATTTAAAAGTGCATTAAGATTGCTAGTTGCAGATCCATAAAGTGAAGCTGTAAACTATGAGGCTATAGTTGTTGGTGATTGTAATACCCAAAGTAAATCTTAAATTTATTTGGACTATTACATTGAGTCATAGGGAAAATAGGTGTATGCATTTTATAGGTTTAATTTAAATATAACGTTCTATGCAATTTGGGTTGCTATTAGAATCGTAAGACCCGAAGTAATTATCCAATCACTTCAGATATTATCTTGTTGTCACATTAATTAAATCTTATGTTGTGGGTGCTTGAATGATTTTGTAGATAAATGAACATTTTGTGTGAAATAATGCATAGTAGAGTTATTTAATTGTTAGTAAATAGGTTGGGTGCAGTAAGTATTCAGAATTTATGCTATAAAGCCCCAAAAGTTAAGCCTAGCCCATGCCCATGTAAGGATTCAGCTAAACACTCAAATTAGAGTTCCCTCTTTAATTCCATGCTCATTTATTGTAGATAGGAAGGTCAAAAGAAAGAAGAGGGAGAAAAGAGAGAGTGAGAGGGCTACGAACCAAAGGGAAGGAGTTTTGCCTCACTTTCCCATTTCTAGTTTTAAAAGAAAAGAAACATAGGAGGAGTTTATAGGGAGAGCGAGAGTCGAAGTTAGAGAGGAGGAAGAAGTTGAAAGAGAAATGCTCCCATCTACTCACACTGTTCACCCACACAAAAACCTTGAGTTCCATCCTACCAAAATCAGAAGTTGGGGTCTTCCTTTTATTTACCAAACTCGTTTTTGCATGAAGGGAAAAGTTAGGGAAAATGAAAATCTAATCTTGCTTGTAGATTTTCATTACATTTGTGGAGTTGTAGCAGGTGGGTAAGGGAAGAAGAACTATCAAAGGAGAGTATTTTAGTTGACATTGTGATATTGGAGAGTGTTATAAATATTAAAAAAAAAATCAGATTGGGCACACATTTCCCTCCTTGGGAAAAATCTGGTTGCATGTTGTAGTTAGGAAGGGATTCAAGTGCTAGAAAGCAAGGATTTGGAACTTGGGAACTTAGAAGGAGCTACATAAGGGGTACTCACGAGGATTGAAGTCGTGGACAGTAGAATAGAGCTCAATTTCGTGGCTCATGGTAGTTGGAAGTTGAAGATATCAACTCCCAACAAATTCTGCACAATCACAGTTCTTTGTACCTTTGGTATTTTCTTCATAACTATTTACATAAACCTTATTTGTTGACTATTTTTCTTTCTTTAGAAACTAGACACAACACTCTTCAAAATAGACACAAGAATCATCGGATTTCATTATGTATTGAGGTAGCTATCGTGTTCACAAGTTTGGTTTCTATATCTGTTACAGTTTTGACCTGGTTACCTTGTTTTGGTCATAAATCCCTAAATACTTGTTTTGTCGATTTGAAACCTGAACCCTTAGAAACTAGACAAGATTATATTCATGTTAGGAACTTGGTTTGATGATTTTGGTTAAGAATTGAATTACTTATACCTGTTGCAAAATTGCTTACAGATGCTGCCAAACAGAACTTGGAGCTAGAAGTTGTGTTTATAAAAGTTGGGGTTATGCGGGGGAAAATGTTTCTTGTTTGTTTTTGATTTTTGCAACTGAAACAAGGTGAGTTACTTTAATTATTAGATTTTCGAAATGCATATTGATTTACAGTGGGTGTTCTGATTTTGATGCTATTGCGTGTGTTGGTAACATTGATTGAAACTCGGGTTGATGGGTGTTTAACGATTTTTGATAAAATTTGCACGTTCTTGTTATTGTTGTGAATTCGATTTTCATTCAATGATTGAAATGTAATTGTTGATTAATTGTGTTGTTGACTGGAAATACTACTAATATGATGAGGCCTTGGGCTGGAATAAGTGTTAGGGACGAATTGGAACCGAAAAGGGTGAGGAAACTACTCGAAAAACACAGTTTTGGGGGTGCTGAGAAGCTGGCACGGACCGTGCCAAATTGTGGCACGGACCTTGCCACCATCTGATTTCCTCCCTTAAATTTTTTATTCCTCTTCCTTTTGAATTCCAATTCATTCCCAATGCTAACCTTAACCTAATGAAGTATTACTGTATGATTGTGATTGGATTTTAACATGTTTTAAGTCTCAAGAATATTTTATTTACTTTGGTTATCATTGTCAATATGAGCTTCGTTATGTTAGGATTTAATAATGAACCAAACCATGATGTATCGAGTGTGAATACAACCAAAGTGTCGCGTAAAAGACTTAAGTGCCTAAGTTAAAGTAAAAAAAAACTACCATGGGGATGACGATCCCAAAATTCATTGTAGCACACCTAGTGGAGGGGAGTCATGATCTCGAAGCTAGGGCTCTGGCATTATTCGGTATAGCTATAAGAATTGGGGTTTCTGTTGAAATTGAGTGATTTGATTTCTCGGATTGTGCTAAGCCACAGAAATAAAACAAAGACAATGAAAACACCGAGAGAGGAATTGTCAGGGGTCGCGAGGGAACTCATTGAGATTTGTAATCTCACTGTTTATGTTTGTGGTGTTTTCAGATGTACAGGGCAAAGCAAAGCAGACCGAGGAGAAGTAGTTGCCGTAGCAGCTGTCGAGGAATCCTTTTGGATCAAGTTGTTTATGTTTGCTTAGCTTTCCCTATCCATGTTTATGTTGTATCCCCTATAGACTGAATGCTTGATTTTAATCGAGTTATGAAGTATTATAAACTTTACTTTGAGTTTTTGGACATCTGGTATCACGACTGATTTATTTTATTGTCGTTCATATTTATATGGTTCTGATATCGGTATCTTACCTTAAGGAACTCAACGTGGCAGTTATTTTTCCCGTCAAGTTATGTCACGTCCAACAACTCAAGTAGGTTTATAACTCTGATTGGTGTAAATGGTTAATATTCTAATCATTATGACATCTAAAGGTTAGGATGTTACAGTGATGGTCCTAATGCTTGTGGCGTGGCATTGCTGCTGAAAAGATAGTTGATAATGTTATTTCTAGTTTGAATGATGATATTAGTTTTGTTGCATTTACGGCTGCAACTCATCTTTAGTGTGAAGAATTCACTAAATTAGGGGGTCTTTTTTGTGTCATCTAATAATAATAGTTTTATTACGATATTTTGGAGTTTAATGGGGGTTTTTGTGGTTGTGTTGGGTGTTATTGGTTTTTAAATAATTTATCCATCAATTTATAATAAACTTTGAAATGATAATTTATCTCTTGCATTAGGTGATATACATCTTGGACTCTTGTTGGTCATGATTTATATTCCAAAACTCAAGTTCACTCTTTTGCCTCTCATTGTTCCTATTCTCTCTCAGATTGATTACACCGTTATCAACAAATCGTTTGGCTTTTCGCTTAATCTGCAAACGAGATGGGATCCTTTCTACACCAAAACCAATTCTGGTTTTTTTTTGGTTATCAGTAAATTTGATCTCTAAAATTCGAGAGAGAGAGAAGGGGAAAAGAAAAGAACACCACCTTCATCATCTCTTCTTCAAACCAAACAAAACCCTCACTCACTTCTATCCACATTGCAAACACTATAGATATGAACAAACTTTTATAATGTAATCAATTATATTGTACCATAGCATTTTTATTTTTAAAGTTATAAAAGAATCAATGGTTCTTCTTTTGAAAGGCTATTAGTGTTATAAGAATCTTCTATTTTCTATATGATAAATCTATGACATGATCAAAAGGATTCATGACTTAGTTGTCAAAAGTATTTACGGTTTGATCAAAAATCAAAGTTTTATATAAAGGATCACCTATTCAAGTTCAAGAAGTTTTTACTTATTTATCGTGTAGACATTTTGTTTCTGATGAGCTATATATATACACGATTCCCAATGTATGATATATCATCATTGTTTTATTCTTGACCTCTTTGTTCATAGTACCATCATAGGGAGTTGCTCCAAAAATTTGGCATGAGTGGTGAAAAGGAGATATAAACTCTGATGAGCGCATCCTTTTATCGAAAAGATGAGAATGGTAGGTCAGGTGATGTGAATAAGTAGAGAGGTGTTATTGGCTCTTTTCTCTATCTCACTGCTAGTCGTCCAATTACTAAGGTTAGTGTTTGGATGAATAAACGTTTTCAAGCTAATCATAGGGAATCATTGTTGGAAATATTGGATAAAAAATAAATATTATTAGGAATCAAAGGAGAAGAATGAGAAGCTGTGACATGGCAAAAACCATTGCCTTGAAAGCAAATTCCGGTGGACCTCCGGTACAACACAATATCCAGTTTGTTCCCCAAAATTTTCATAGCATCGTGTCTGGACCCGTGCACTAGAGGCCAGAATCACGTTGGAGCCTCACAAACATTGCCCAAAATAACATTTAAAAGATAAGTTGAAGAAATCTTTGTTTTTTCCACATTCCAAAGTGTGAACCCACGTTGTGTATATATACACTTAGGAATTTATCCTATGGTTAGCTTGTTATTAATCATATAATATAATATTAATTAATAGCAATAACATTTCTCAAAATATGAAATAAAACCAAAGGGCTATATATTCATATTATTATTGCCAATGTTATGAAAGAGAATTAATTCATTAGAGAAACGGATTATGCATTGAAAAGACTATAAATTCATACGACAAAAAGTTATTAACTTTATAAAACTGAAACATAAATATCAAAACCTTTTATTATAAATAAAATATATTTTGTAACTCTCACACACTTGAATGCCATTATTCCAACAACCCCCCACTAATGGCAAACAAGTGGAAAAACATATTTAAATTTGAAGAAAATAAAAAAAATTGGGCAAAGAAAGACTTTTTCGTGCTTAAGTGTTAATTAATATCACGAAGATTGAATTAACACGTAGTGAAATGAGGCAACACCTTTTGTCCAAGAAGTGAATTTCTCTTGAACTAAGTGGACTTAAGATGAGACCCCCACAACACACATTTTTGCCTTTAAAATTGTGAGAGCTCCGCAACAAACTATTCACACAAAATTGAGGCCCTCATATACCTTGGGTTGCTCATGAGTGCTCTAGAAAGATTGCCAAAGTCTTTTATGGAAGGTGGCATTTGCCTTCACACTCACGTAGGTAGATACATCAAGTGCGTCTCTATAGCACTAGCCATATTAAAGTGCGTCTCTATAGCACCAGTCATGTCAAAGTGCGTCTCTATAGCACCAGCCATGTCAAAGTGCGTCTCTATAACACTTGTCATGTCAAAGGCTATGTATCTATTAAGAGATCGTGGCTCAACCTCACATCAAGCACTACCACACGCCATAGGGATGATAAGTGTAGTGCTTGTAGGAGTATTCATATGGTTTTGTTTGACCACAAACAGGTATCCACCATATTTTCCTCCACTCAAGGCTTAAAGCTCATCCTGCTCGACGTTCCAAGACAACTTTCTTGGGTAATCTTTTCACATAAAGATCAAAAAAATATTATTTTTCACTTTTCACATACTCAAGTGAAGCAGCCTCATTTCCAAGACAACTTTCTTGGGTAATCTTTTCACAAAAAGATAAAAAAAAATCATTTTTCACTTTTCACATACTCAAGTGAAATAACATCAATTTAATTCGGTGTCTCAAAACACTGTCTCATTTTAAGTGTCTCGCACCGCTATCTCGTACACATCGATTGATGCTTATGAATCACCTTGGAGTGGTGTAGGTCTCCTCACAAAGGTTTTTCAGCCATTAAACCTTTCAATTACTATGCTTCTTGACTAGCAAGTTCAAAAACTACAAATTCATATTCCATTAGAAATCTCTGACTATAGACAACTACTTTGATAGTTTTCAAGACATTGCACCACCTTGTAAAATAAACACGTACCCAATTGTACTCATCATTTTATGCGCTGAATTTTCACCACAATACCCTTTTCGTTGCTCTTTTACTAAATTAGAGTAAATTTATTTTTATTACTTCCTCATAAGTCTCAGGGTACTTTTCTAACATATAGGCATAAACAATTTTTTCAATAACTTAATCAACTTCTTCTATTTATACTAAGAAACTGAATGTTATAAAAATTAGACCAAACTTTCTTTCTTGTCTAATTCTCATACTCTTTTTTCCGTTCATATTTATTGTTCACCGGCCACTATAAATATTATGAACTCACTCAGGAATAGTAGTAATAGAAACATGAGCAGTTTATTTTTTTCTCAACTACACCCCCACATATATGTACAATAAAGTAATTCTCCATGAGAAAAAATTATTTAGTATATAGAATGCAATAATGTTGCTCTCCCCACATGTATATGAAACTTAACCATCAATTGTATGGTTCATACAAACACTAATTTGGACCATATTAACTCACTAACAAAATACCACCACCGTAGTTTTTATAATGCAACAAAATTTAGTCATTTTATATATTTATATGAAGATGAAACTTGACGCCAAAAAACCCAAAACTTTTATGGAAAATCATTAACATATCCAATATATGCATATAGCCTTTTTTTTCCATCAACAAACAGTCCAAAAAATTAGAACAATATAAAGGTTATCAAACTACAACAGATTTGGGGATTGGGAGCGCTTTTTTTGCCATCAGTAGCGCTTGTGGGCGCTCCTAAAGCTTGCGCTCCTGTTGCCAATCCCCCAAAGGTAGCGCTCGAAAAGCGCTACCAATGAACAGGAAAGAGGAGCGCCTTTTAGTGTAAACGCTCCTTATTCCCGGATGCGCTTAGACCATAGGTAGCGCTTTTTGTATCAAGCGCTGCTTATGGTCTTAGCGCATGTAACCAAGAGTAGCGCTTTCTTGTAAAATCGCTCCTTATGCCTAATTTTTTTCTTAAGAATTTCTTGTCTGCTTCTTCTATATTACCAATTCCCAGCTCCCTGCAAGCAGAAACCAAATAACAAACAACCAGCAACCAATAACAAACTTCCAAATAAAATTCCAAATCAACAACCAATTTCAAATCAAATTCCACCTAATTTATAAATCCAACATATATATATATATATATATATATATATATATATATATATATATATATATATATATATATATATATATATATATATATATATATATATATCAACATATGTGCCAACAAAAATTACATAAATCCGCATGTACCAAAAGATCAACAAAAATTACAACCACTACAAGAATTATTGGTTTTTCCGGCCAGGAGTTTCCGGCGGATACAGATCCGCCGCAAAGTTACCGGCGGAATCTACGAATTTCCGGCGGAATTAATCCGTCTCAAAGTTACCGGCGGAAAAATTGACATTTGCGGCGGATTAAAATTCGTCTTGGATTTTGCGGCGGATTTAACGGTTCTTGCGGCGGATTTTGGTTCACAGTTTTTTTTTACGAGCTTTTAATTAATCGCCGCAAATGCACCTCCGTCCGCCGCAAATCCCTTATGTCCGCCGCAAATCCCCTAAATCCGCCGGTAACTTCCGTTTCCGGCGGATCTTGCCTTTTGACCGTTTGACTTCGTTTCACCTATATAAACCCCTTCTCCCCTTCTTCTTTTTTCACACCTCTACCAATACTCTCATTCTCTTGATACGGCACTCGATCTCTTAATACGGCACTCTCTTGAGCATTGTCGGCAGCGGGGTTCCAATAGAGTGGCGTACGTCTCCATTTTTTTGTAAAAAAATTTTCACATTGTCATGAAGACCCCTTCATCTTTTTCGTTAAAAGTAACCCCTTTATCAGCATAAAGTTCATCCTCATTATTTTCACCACAAGAGACATATACGCTCATCAAACGCTCGGTATCATCCTCCAACTTAACAACCCGTCCTTGCAGTTCCTCAAACTTTCTATTTAGAGATTCAATCATCTTTTCAAAAGATGGTTTCTTGTGAAACTTTCTATTTTGAAAATATGGTTGAATCTCTAAATAGAAAGTTTGAGGAACTGCAAGGACGGGCTGTTAAGTTGAAGGATGATACCGAGCGTTTGATTAACGTATATGTCACTTGTGGTGAAATAATGATGAGGAGCTTTTTGCTGATAAATGGGTTACTTTTAACAAAAAAGATGAAGGGGTGTTCACGACAATGTGGAAATTTCTTTACAAAGAAATGGAGACATACGCCACTGTAATGGAGCTGCTGCCGACAATGCTCAAGAGAGGCGCTTTTAGCTGCAAGCGCCCCTGATTCTCAAACGCGCCAAGACCAACAGGGGCGCTTTTAGCTTCGAGCGCCCCTGTTGCCTAATAATTAGAGGCGCTTGTTGGGCGCTCCTGTAGAAGGTTTAGCAACAGCAGCGCCAGATTTAGGGGCGCCCGAAAGCGCCCCTAATGGACTAAAAAAAGCGCCCCTGATGCCTTTTACTGTTGTAGTGAAACTTACCTTTATTGCTATCCATTTTGTAGAAGATGATGATTTTCTGTACGCAGTCCTAACATCATGCGATCCCCAATAAGTTGCCAAAGCACTGAAACAACATCATATATATATATAACTATATTAATCCAAATACATACATAATTTAAATTATGAAATATGCGAGGGATCTAAATACACACCTATTAAATACTCCCACCAACTTGGGGTAGTTGTTGTAATGACCTTGTAGTGAATCCAAATAGAAAATGACATCTCTTTTGGGATCAACAGCCAACAATATCCAATGGGTCCTATAAATTATTTGAATAATCAAATTAATGACAAATATTTCACAAATACATGTTAGATACGATTGATATATATATATATATATATATATATTTATAGATTAAATTACTCACCCTAAGTTGATGGGTGCCAAAAACAAAGTATCACAGCTTAATTGATGTGCTAGTGCCAAGCGCCGATCGATATTGGCTTCAACCTCTACCTTGCTTCTTTCCATTTGTGCCTTGCATTTTTATATATGATCTTTTGACATTGTTTTATCCAGGGGGATATTAAGTAGAAAAGTACTTTCGGGGCATAAGAACACAAATCTTTGTGTTTGTTTTCTTGGGACCAATATCTCATGGTACAAATACCTTTAATTAAAATGTATACAAATTATAATAATAATAATAATAATAATAACAATAATAACATATACCACAAAAAATAATAAGATAGATACATACCTGATATATGTTCTAATAGTAGTCGCACTTGCCCACTCGTGCTCATATACCACTGCGAGTTCCTCTAGATTCAAAGTCAGTGCTCGCTCCTCTCCAAAAATTTCTGTATCCATCAATGACTCTATTATGGTTGCACTACCCATGTGGTTTGACGCATGGATTTTTAAATAACTGATGAACTCCTTGGGAATATTAGAAGATCTGCCAGCAATAGACGAGGAAGGTCGGGATTCAATCTCTTTCCCGCTAGCTATTTGCCGAGACACTTTTGTCTTGCCAGCAATAGAAGGGGAAGGTTGGGATTCGCCAACATTCCCACTAACTTTGTCACCCTTTCCAGCAGTAGAAGAGAATGGTCGAGATCTTCCTTTGCCAACATTCCCACTAACTTTAGATTTTGCCTTTTGGGATACCTATATATTTGGAAAGATAATTGGTTAGTAACAAATATAGTTGGAAAGATAATATATGACATGAGCTAATAAATTACTAACAAATATATTGTCACTTACATTGATAAGGTTTACTGGCCATGCCACAAAGGTACCAATTGCATCATCCACAGTCATGATCCCTATATTGTTTACTGGTACAGGAAAGTTTGCATCCCCCCAATTGCAATGTCAACTTTGACCCTCACATGATTTTCAGGTATGGGTAGATTGTGCAGTAAGGTGCCCAGCTCATTACAAATTACTCCCCTTGCGACCAATTTAAGCGGGTTTGATATATATAGTTCACAATCATTATTGTTACCCCTGAAACAATGATAAACAAAAATTAGAATATGTATAAATTCATGTAATATGTACAAGAAAAAGAGGATCTAATGATTAATACCTCATTGGAAGCAATGGTACAACTATCTCTGAAGCGATCTAGCTTAGGGGATGGTAGATCAATCCTTGGTCCAACTCTATTTTTTAATTCCGCAACTTCATTCATTAGCTTGTACACCAATTGTTCCAAATGTCTTTCTCTACTTTCTTTTTTTTAGGCCTATTTGGACCCCATAAAGAGGTCGGAGTGACACCAAATCCCAAACCCCTCAAACGACCTGAATACTCTTCAAGTTCCAAAGCACGGCCAAGGATGTCTTTCCCACCATCACAATCAGTTATCACTCCTTGTTCTATTGATTGTGATATGGACTCCTGATTCACAAAATTTATTAGACATTATAACTATCATCAAAATTACAAAACAATTTTAATTTTATCATACTTACAATTCTTGGAGACACCTCTTTCGTTTTCGGATCGTTAATCACACCATCTTTGTTTTACTCGGGCTTCTAGCCACAAAACATGCCGGTCAATGAATTCTTGAGTTGGATCTTTCCCGGCCTCCACTAGCTGTTAAAATTTACCAATTGTTAATAAATATATCAAAAGATTCATTTATAATAGTGAAAGTTGAAATAAAGGAAGTTGTGCCTACCATTTTTTCTTCAATGTCTTGATAACCCTTAACACCGCCTCTATATGGGTAACCAGGACTTCTTGCTCTCTCTTGATTTTCATTGCATAATGTCTATATAGACACATAAATATACATTAATGCATAATAATTGTCAAATATATTTAAGTTAAAAGGTAATTGTACAAACCAAGAAGTCCTCATCTTCGGTGCGTTTGGTTATAAAGACATTCCAATCCTCCTGTGTTATAATCCCACTATATAATGGTGGGGTATGGTGTATGAGGTTCCCTTCATCATCTGTCATCCATTTATTTTTTAGGATAGTTCTGAACATCCTATGTAACCTTCCAGCTTTCATAAGGCAGAATTCTTTCCGAGACTCTTCCACATCAAAATAAGTCTGCTTACACATAAACAATGAAAAGATTATAAATACATGCTTACATAATTATAAAAGAAGATAACTATATAGATTTAAAATTATATACCTAGATCAAACACCATAGCTCCTCTTTGAGTTTTTCCAAAGCGAGATTATGTTTATCATGCCATCTATTGATTGTAATCGGTACCGTTTGCTTCAGCTTAGTACCAATGAAGCTAGTCAACTGTTTACCATTTGGACCAAATGGTTGGCCTTTAACATTCCATTGGACCTACATTATTGCTTATGTAAATTAGATAACAAACGGTTTTGAACTAAGTAATAAATTTAGTTAATTAGTAAGTATCTTACTGGAAGTTTAGGAAGTACTTTACTCGCCTGATTGATTATATTCTTTTTAACGGTCATTCCACAGCGAGTGACCTTTTTTGGGGGTCATGATCACTCTCATGAACACTATCATGCCCACTATCATGGCTATGCGATGTCATCTGACCTGCGATAAAACATAATCAGTGTTATTGTTATATTTTTGCAAAAGACCAACAAAAAATTAAAGAAGATGAATAAAGAATTAGAGACAAGCAAAAAAAGGCCTAAAAGTAATTTTAGATTACCTTTTCCTTTTCCTCGATACAATTTTATTTACAATTTGCTTATTCGTGTGATATTTTTCTTTTCGCTTCTTGGTACTTTGTTTTTGACGAAACGTAATTCCATCGCTATGATCCTTTCTAATATACACAACATCCTCTTTAGAAGTACTTTACCCCCTAGTATTGGTTGTGATGTCCCGAAGAAAGGGTCATCCTCAATATCAACATCTTCGGGTGCTTTATCACCAATGTCATTAACCAATAGTTTTTTGTTTGTCAATAGAACAATGGACCAATTGATATCAACTGGATCAGTGACATAAAACACTTGTTGAGCTTGCGAGGCTAAAATAAAAGGCTCATCTTTATACCCTGACTTGTTGAAATTCACCCGCATGAACCCGGACTCATCCATCTGTACACCATTATTATTGTCAACCCACTTACATTGGAACACAGGCTCACGAAATATATTGTAATCCAACTCCCATATGTGTTCAATGACTCCAAAGTATGACATATTCGCGTAAATGGGATTTCTGTCTTTGGAACTTGATGTATGCATAGATTGAGCTACAAGAGTCACCCCACTATTTTGCATTTTACTCTGATCATCTTGGTTTTTTGTATAGAACGTGTACCCGTTTTGTAGATAGCTGGTGTAGGAGATAACATGTATATTTGGACCTTTTGCTAACCATCTCAATCTATCAGAAAAATCAAGGTAGGATTCAAAGTAAACTCTAAGGAAATGTGATTTCTTAGCCACACTATGAAACTCCTATTGTGTTCTTTTCTTAACCAAACTTGACCTTACTTGGGTAATCACTCTTAAGCATGTCCATGTGATTCGCAACATATGAATCAACCTCACTGTCATTGTGCAGAACATATAAGTGTGCTTGCTCTAGTTCTTTCCTTGATACCATCACTATTTTGCTTCCTGTCATCCCTTTATCAATGCTTCCTATGTGACGCTCCCTTGGCAGCCCCACAGAATGTTCAACACTAGATAGATAGCCGGTGCAGAACTCAATAGCTTCTTCAACTATGTAGCGCTCAGTAATACAACCCTCAGGTCGTGATCGGGTTTTAACATATCCTTTTAATATCTTCATGTAACGTTCAAACGGGTACATCCATCTCATGTAACATGGGCCACACAATTGTGTCTCTCTAACCAGATGAACTATTAGATGAATCATTATGTCAAAGAATGAAGGTGTGAAAAACATCTCAAGCTCACATAATGTGACAGTAATTGATCTTTGCAACGCTGGCAACTTTTCAAGGTCAATCACTCTACTACAGATCGCCTTAAAGAAGCAACAAAGTTTAGTTATGGCCTGACGCACTTTGTTGGGAAAAAATGATCGTATACCACTGGGTAACAAATTCTCCACGAGAACATGACAATCAAGGGATTTTAGAGACTTCAACTTGAGGTCTTTCATCGATACAAGGTTCGTAACATTTGAAGAGTACCCCTCTGGAACTTTAACTTCATGAAGAAACTTACAAAAGACGATTTTCTCCTTTTTAGATAGAGTATGAGCTGCCGGAGGTAGATATGTACGTGTACCCTTCTTTATCAGACCCAATTCGGGTCTCAACCCCATACTAACCAAGTCCAACCTTGCATTGATGGTATCTTTAGTCTTTCCTGGCATATTGAGTAAGGTACCAATAACACTTTCGATGACATTTTTTTCAACATGCATCACATCAATGAAATGCCTTACATGTAATGACTTCCAGTATGGCAACTCAAAAAAAATCGACTTTTTCTTCCATCCTCGTTTGGCAAGCTCTCCTGAAAAAGGCTTCCCAAATTTAATGTTCAAATCTTTCACCTTTTCAAATAGTTGTTCACCCGTCAAAGGCGGTGGAGCTTTACGAGTTTCTGAATTCCCATTGAATGCCTTTCTCCACAGTCGATACTGATGAGTTGTAAGCAAAAATCTACGATGACCAAGGTAGATATTCTTCTTACCATGTTCCAACCACATCCAATCTGTATTATCTTCACATATAGGGCATGCACACTGACCTTTGTTACTGTACCCAGATAAATTGCCGTATGCTGGAAAGTCATTAATTGTGCCAAAAATCATAGCCCTTAGGGTGAAACTCTCTTCTCTGAACCCATCATACACCTCTACGCCAGTCTCCCACATTAGCTTCAAGTCTTCAATTAAAGGAGCCAAGTATACACCAATATCATTTCCCGGTTGTTTGGGACCGGAAATTAACAAAGACAACATCATATACTTGCGTTTCATACAAAGCCATGGAGGTAAGTTATAAATCGCCAAAATCATGGGCCATGTATTGTGGGAGCTACTCTGGATACCGTGCGGGTTAAATCCATCAGCAGACAATGCAAGTCGAAGGTTTCTTGGTTCCCCCCCGAAATCAGGATAATCAATATCAATCTTTTTCCATTGCGGAGAATCCACCGGATGTCGTAGCAAGCCATATTTAATCCTTTCATCCTCATGAAAAGTCAAGTGTTTTGCATGAACTACGGTAGATGCGCCTAAATCTAGGAATTATAGGAAAATACCACAACACCTTTTCTGGAGCAGATTCTTTCTTCTTATATCGCGATGCATTACATTTAGGACACGGCTTTCACAATGCATGTTCATTCCGAAATAATATGCAATCAATGGGACAAGCGTGTATCTTCTCATAGTTCAAGCCAATGGTGCCTAGCATTTGTTTTGCATCATACGTCCGAGAAGGGAGCACGTTATCCTTCAGCAACATATCTTTCAATAGTGCGAGTAATTCCGTAAAGCTCTTATCCATCCATCCGTGGCAAGTTTTCAAGTTATACAAATTTATCACAGCCAATAATTTTGTGAACTCAGTACAACCCGCATACAACGGTGTCTCCGCATCGGTTATCAACTTCTCAAACCTTTTAGCACAATAATTAAGATCATCTTCAACCGCCTTTGTCATCTCTTCAAATTGGTCGCCATCAAATGTATATTTTTCGATGTCAACCGGCGCACATCTCTCAGTACTATTATTCATATTTGATGATTCACCTCTTTCCTCACCGTGCATTGTCCAACAAGTATAACTTTGATCGATTCCGTAATCCTTTAAATGTCCTTCCAGCTCAACTGCAGTAATTGGGTTTACATAACAACACCGTAAACAAGGACATTTGATATTACAAGAAGTTCCCAATCGTCGAGCAGCAAAGTTAACAAAATATTCTACTCCATCGACATATTCCTTCGACAGACGATTTGCAGACATCCACTTTCGATCCATATTTCACCAAAATTGATAATAAAATCCTGATAAGAGAACTTAAATATGTTATAGGTGAAAAACGCCCAAAGTACAATTTTTTAAACCTAAGACATTGGACTTTGTTATTTTATAATTTCACTTAAACACTTTGTGATTTTATAATTTCCCTAAATGTCGAACATCAAATACTTTCAACTATTTTCAACTAAAGAAGTCCTTAAGACATTAACCTATTTTCAACTAAAGAAATCAAAGACTTTGATGTCTTCCATATTGCCATTCTTGATATAATAAATACAAGAGAACAACAAAAGTACCTGAACAAGTGGAAAGAACAATGAACTCGAACTCTCCAGCCATATGTGAACTCGAACTACAACGAACTGTCGAACCAGGACGAACTCGAACAAAGAATGCGAAGCTCCGGCAAAACAAACTCGCAATGAGAACTTGAACTCGCACAGTGGGTATTTTGAGCTGAACATATATGTAATCGAATTAGCACTAATTTAATATTGTCATCTCCTGGTGCCAACATTAATACTAATGTTATATAACTAATGTTGAACTGGTATAATCAGGGGTATAAGTAGATAACGTACTTGGTAACACATTTTTATCCAAACTTAAATATTATTTATGAAGATGGAACCAGAAGATGAGTAAACATCATATAAAATGGTCAAATTTCAACTTCTATCATTTTCTAACAGCAATATAAATCAAAACTAAAACAACACAAATGTGGAAAACCTAAAATCAGTGGTAACATAGAGAAAGTGATGGAAAATGGACAATGGTGGGTCTTCGTCTAAACACCCTAAAACCTAAAATCGCTAAATAAGAAAGGAGCAAGAACCAAATCTATTGTCAACAACCAAACCAATGAGGGCGAGATTAACTTACAGAAAAGAGATGGAGAGGACGGCGTTCGCAAAAGAGAGAAGAATGGCGTTGCAAATGAGAAGAACGACGGCGCTCTGTTCGTAGCAAACAAGATAACAGCGTGGTGGAGAGGACGGCGTCGTCAAAGGAGAGGACGGCGACGCAGGGAGGAGGCAGTGGTTTGGAAGCGTGAGGGTTTCTGGCTTTTTCTGCGTGAGAGAGAGAGAGAGAGAGAGTGTTTGAGTATACTGTGTTTCAACGGGAAGAACGAGAGGAAGTAATTTGAGAAAAATAAACTTGGTAATAGGGAGCGGTCGCATAAAAAGCGCTACCCATTGAAAACGCGTTTTGACCATAGGGAGCGCTCGCGTACCAAGCGCTACTCATTAAACGTCCGCGTTTAGAAAGAGGGAGCGCTCGTGTACAAAGCGCTACTCATTGGACGTCCGTGTTGGGAATAAGGAGCGCTCACCTAGAAAGCGCTACTTATGTTGGTGCTCTTTTTATACATTTATGTTGTAGTGAAAACCACACAACTTGTTTAGGTAACCTGTATAAACATTAAATTGTTTACAGACTATTTTGAAATATTACCAAAATATTTTTAACACATAAAGGATTAAAGTCATGCATATACATTTCATATAATCCCCTCTTTAGTTGTTCTACAAATTTCAAATAAAACCATAACAACATGTTGTTTCCAATAAGCTCTCAATTTGAAACCACTATTAACATATCAAATTTTCACAATAAATCATTAATTTTTTACTACCACTTTATCATCTCTTCAGGATAATCATAAGAATATTTTTAATAATTTAAGATAATTCCAAGCATACAAAACCATAAGATCACATCCGTAACTTTAAAATCAATATGCGTAAATATTTCAAGTTTATGGCACTTACTTGGACTCCAAGCTCATCTCTCTCGATCATAACTCATATAAGACTCAAGTTATGACATCAAGAAAGCCAACAAAAATGCTTTGGGGTTCAAAAAATTACTACAAACCAAGATGCGATATTAATACATCAGATTGAAAACTTTTGACTTGATTTATCCTCCAATGGCTTGACCTTTTCTTTCATGAAGGAAACGATGAATAATCCTTTGTAAATTGTCCAAACTACTACAAGGGAGAGAAATCACAAACAAATATCAATATTTCCAATTCTATATAAAAATAGAAAAAATAACGTTTTGCTTTCAAATTGTTGGAAATATTGGATTAAAAATAATTATTATTAGGAATCAAAGGAGAAGAATGAGAAGCTGTGACGTGGCAAAAACCACTGCCTTGAAAGCAAATTCCGGTGGACCTCTGGTACAACTATATATCCAGTTTGCTCCCCATAATTTTCATAGCATCGTGTCTGGACCCGTGCACTCGAGGCCAGAATCACGTTGGAGCCTCACAACCAAAATAACATTTAAAAGATAAGTTGAAGAAATCTTTTTTTTTTCCACATACCAAAGTGCGAATCCACGCTGTGTATATATACACTTCGGAATTTATCCTATGGTTAGCTTGTTAATAATGATATCATATAATATTAATTAATAGCAATAACGTTTCTCAAAATATGAAATAAAACCAAATGGCTATATATTCATATTATTATTGCCAACGTTATGAAAGAGAATTAATTCATTAGAGAAACGGATTATGCATTGAAAAGACTATAAATTCATATGATAAAAAGTTATTAACTTTATAAAACTGAAACATAAATATTAAAACATTTTATTATTAATAAAATATATTTTGTAACTCTCATACACTTGAATGCCATTATTCTAACTATAATATCTCTCTGCGATCAAGTACATTACAAAATAGCTCACTGAAGTTGGATTAATGGTACCCTATAGGTGCTGATTGAACTTTAATTGGGTATTCAGATACAGTTTTTTCATTTGTATTATAAAAAACAACAAAAAAAAACCTTCTAGAACTTAACTCTTAGATAAGTTATATGATAAGTTAGACTTTGAAGCTATAAGATAAGTTATGAAATCAATTTTATTGCATTCCTATTTAACTTATGAAGATGACTAATATAATAACTTAGATATTGTCTCCATATAAAATCATTTATAGCTTGATGCCCAATATAACCATATATGATATTTATATTTATCATTATATACTCTATGATATGTGAAATGAATAGAGAGATGATGTTAAATATTAAAAATGGAATTTAGTGGTTACAGTAGTTGTCGTTGTCCATATAGATAATTCACTACCCAAAAACAAAGCTTCAGCGGCGCTTCTGTCGCGGCGGTTACCCCCAACCGCCGTCGCTCATTTCAACGCTCGCGGCGGTTGCATTTAACCGCCTCCAACCAGGAACACTGACGGCGGTTCCAATTGTGTTGCGGCGGTTCTAATTTTTTATGTCGCGCGCTATTTTATTTTCATTCCCCGCTAACTGCAATCCATTTTCCTCTCAGACACTTAGGGTTCCTCTCATCAGTACCCATTTTCCTCTCTGTTCAGGTTCCACCACCAACATCAACGAGAGAAGGAAAATCGCTTCAGCCGTTAATTGCTTCAGCCGTTAATTCTTCAGGAAGAAATTTCAACAAGGAAAATCGCTTCAACCCTTTGCTTCCATTACTGTCGCTTGCTTCAGGTAAAAATTCGCTTCAACCCTCTTCGTCTCTTCGTCTCTTCCTCTCTTTGATCTTTCTTTCTGTAACATAATTATGTTTTCCTTGTTGTAACTGGGTAGGGTTTGGATGTTTCAGCAATACTAGCAACCGTATGTTTCAGCAATACTAGCAACCACATATATTTCATGATTATTGAGTAGTTGACTATTTCTGGAATTTGCTTGTATAAAATCCTTTCTGGAATTTGAGTTGTTGTTTGTTTCTTGATTCTTGGATTTTGGCACTGAAATTTGACAGTAAAGCATAGTGCTTCAAAAAATAGGAAATCGTAGGATTGGGATGGGGTTTCAAAGAGGAATCTTTTTAAATTGGAATTTGATATTAAGATGATTCAGTGGATGCTACTTTGTGTTAGCTCTGTTAATAATTAGGTGACTGTGAATCACATCCCTGAAGTTTCAAGTTGCACAGTTTGTATGGCTAATAGTTTGTATGGCTAATACTACTTTGTAGCTCTGTTTATTGAATGCTGATTCGTTTTTCCAGGGCATTGATATTGTATATAAATCTGCATGAATTTTCTTGATTAGTTTTCAAATAAATCTAATCATAATTAAATTCTTAATCACTTTAACAATCAATACTTGTCACCAAAATAAGACTTGAGATAGCCGTTATGAAATTTAGTCGAGGAATAACCTTGGTGAAGCCTCATAGTAACATATTTGTTGCCTTATTTGATTCAGATTTTATCTAAAACCTTTATCTTGATTCAGATTTTATATCTCACAATATCAATTATATCTCACAATATTTGTTGCATATATTCACTGAGCAAGTTTACTAATAGCTTGTCTTTGAGAGTGAAATACTATTAGAGTTGAAAATGGGTTTTGAGATTGGATTTATTTTTCATGAGCTTAATTGATTGGAATTCCTCAGTAATGGTTTGAAACTCTTGCTAACTTAGGTTCTATTAGGCATCAGCTTAATTGATTGGAATTCCTTCATCTCGCTACAGGGTTGCTGGCTTTTGTGGGGTGAACTCCTGAACAAGGTAACTCAATTTTTGGCTTCCTGATGGTTATCATGCTTCGTGCATATTTATCTTTAATGTTTTTGTGCATTTCTGATAGCAAGTAGGTAATTTTTGGCCGCCGCTGGCCTTTTTAACTGCCGCCGTTAACAATGTTTTGCGTAGTGTCGCCAACAGCTAGTATTGCATTTTTCAACTCCATATTAGCTGATCTCAAAATAATAAACATTTTGGTCTATAATTATTAATAGAAATTAGTTTGAATCCTAAGACAGAGACAGAGTCCTAAACAGGAGTTACTCTCATGTGACAGAACTAAAATCCTTAGACTCTTGTTCTTAGTATAGGGACAAACGCTATTATCACTAACTAATATGCATGGAATGGTTGGGGAACAATATTAGTATAGTAGATGTATAGACAGCAGCTGAATATGAACTGAAAGCTAGTGTAAGTTGACATTCATATGTAGATCAAGTCTTTTCTGTTTTATGGTTAAGTTTTTTCCCATAGCATAGATATATAGCTATCGATTTCAAACCAGACAATATTGATGTTGACCTTCGTCATGTGCGATTTACCATGTGTACCCAATAATACATGACATTTAACCAGCTATAGTTAGAGCTGCCAATCTGTGTCTATAAATAGGAGCATATATTATGCATGGTATGTACAGAAAATTAGGAGAGAAATCAGAGAATTATAAAGTAGAAGTCTAATAATTGTTTTAAAATAAGATGGTTGCTACAAAAAATAACCGCATTCTACTTGTGATTTTTGAGAGTGAAATACTATTAGAGTTGAAAATGGGTTTTGAGATTGGATTTATTTTTCACGAGCTTAATTGATTGGAATTCCTCAGTAATGGTTTGAAACTCTTTCTAACTTAGGTTCTATTAGGCATCAGCTTAATTGATTGGAATTTCTTCATCTCGCTACACGGTTGCTGGCTTTTGTGGGGTGAACTCCTGAACAAGGTAACTCAATTTTTGGCTTCCTGATGTTTATCATGTTGTGCATATTTATCTTTAATGTTTTTGTGCAACCTTAGTTTGTTATTCATAATTCATTACTCTGTTTTACGGACCTTCTCAAACTCTGAAAAGAGGAGTTGTGACGTATAAAGTGGCTGTGACAGTAGAGATCATCACACATATAACGCATATCTAACAACCTCTATTCATACTCTGAAAAGAGGAGTTGTGTCTTAGGTTTGGAGACATAAGGCTGTTTAACATTAGTGTGTAAGGTTTGGAGACATAAGGCTGTTTAACATTCCGTTGTGTTCAACTAATAGGTCCATTTTGAATTTTATGTTCTTTTTTAGATTGTTTTTCTTAGAATCAGCAATTAATTTTGTAATTATGTTGATTGCCCTTTGATTGATTCTAGTATTGATTTGCTTCCTATTTTAACTTTTGGGTTTAGGGCTAGAAACAGAAAGAAGTACAATCGCTAAGTTCTTGATTCGATTTCCATTACTGTCTGTTGCTTCAGGTACAGTTCTCTTCCTCCTCTTCGTATCATTCTAGACTTGTTTTATATTGAGATAACACACATGTTGTTCTACGTTGTTCCTCAGTTTGGTTTTAGGATTGTAATATATATGTTCTTGATGGGTTACATTGTATGTATGACTAATTAGGATAAGTTTATTTGAAGGTGTTGGTAGAAAGATAAAAAGAAAGAAATTGTAATTTTGTGAATCAAAACCCTAACCCACTTTTATGTGTGAACTGATTTATTTTGCCGTTCCTTTAATGATTCTGATGTTTTAGCAATGGATAAGTCCTGGATTACAATGTTTTGCGTAGTGATTGAAAGTGAATTGTGGGCTTGATAGAATTGGTTAAAAGGAAAAAGGCTAGCCTATTGATATAAAGTAAAATAACGATAAGAGAAATTGATGGCTTGATAGAGTGTCCATTATTGATGCTTCATTTTGTTTTCTTGCTTTTGTTGGTTTGCTATTTCTTAATAAGAATGTTTGTGATTTATTCTAAATTTATATTTATAAACGTATATAATTTTCTTGTTATTCTCATGTGAGTTATTCTAAATTATTATTTTATTTTGAAAAAGTGTTTCAACTAATCATTATTTTTAAAGATTGTTTTTGAAGAATCATGGTTGGTTTTTCCGATTATCGCACCGACTGAGAACTATACTCATTTTAGAATTGTGTGTATTATTTACTGGGATATCATATCTCATTAGAGTCTTGTTTTTAGGTATTTAGATTGAGACCATTGACGATGTGAAGAGTTCGTCAATACTAGAAGGATTTAATTATTTTGGGGTTATTTAGTAGTCGCCTAATTTTGTAGAAACATTTATCTGTATACATTATTGAAATTTTTTAGAGATACGGTTTGTTACATTTATTAAATTTTAATCAAGGTATATTTCAAAATATTGATTAAGGTTGTGGAATATCTTTTTTTATTTGTTGTAATTTTTACTATTTCTCTTGGTTTCGACCCACAAAATAAGGGTGTTACAAAATACATATACCTATTCATTCTAGAGTTAAACTCTAGAAATATATTTTTACTTTGAGAAGTTAAATTTTAACAAAAATATATTACTTATTGTCTAGGAGAAGTGTATTAGAAATAAAAAAAGGTGTATTAGATTATTTTGATCAAAAAAAGTGATAAGAATAGAATTTGTCCCAAGAAAGTGCTCTGCTAGGGTTTGGGGTACCTTTTGGTTTTTTCGGTCTGTCCTAGGTTGGTTTATTTGTTGTCTTGTTGTTTCCTTTGGTTGGAACAGTTGTGTCTAGGTTTTGTTGCCCTCTTGCCCTGGAAACTTTTGGTGTTTTGTGGCTAACATATCCCAAGCTTACTTTGTCCCTTGGTTGCTAAATCTTCGGCCTTCTCTATGTTGAACGTTGTTGCATCTTCCTCATCTCTATGCGAATGGACTTTCGTTGCCCTCACAGACTGCCTGAAGACGAGCAGGAAGTCATCATTGAGGAGCTCTTTCCACCTACTCCTAAACACTTCCCACACACCTTGTAATTTGTAATGGGAAAAATTATGTCAAATAAAATGTTTAATCGTAATGCAGTGGTGAATATTATGAAAAAGGCATGGGAAGAATATGGCGGTCTTTAGGTTACTTAGATGAGTCACAATAAGTTTCAATTCACCTTTACCTCTCTGAATGATGTAGAGGAGGTTCTCTGTAGATATCTCTGGTTTGTGATGAACTAGCTGCTGAGCTTGCAAACATGGTGACTTAATGACATTTATTCTGATATTATTTACCACGAAGTTCCCTTTCTAGGTTCTAGTGCATGGCCTCCCAAGGGATGCCCTCAAACCTTGGAATGTAGATCATCTTCTTGGGAAAATGGGGAAGGTGTTAGAGATGGATGACCCCTTGAAGGCTGATCTCCTGATGTGGCAATTTCTCACGTCTCGTGTTGAAATTGATGTTTCTGAACCTTTATGGTATGGAAGATGGCTTCAACTAGCGTCTATGGATTGTCGTTGGCTTAGTTTAGGTATGAATGTCTCCAAGGTCTGTGTTTCCAATGGGGTGGTCATGATCAACACAGATGCAAAGCTCCTAAGGTTATGGCAGCGTTTGACCCACTTGCTTTAAAGTATGGACATTTTCTAATAAGTGAATGGTGGTAGACATAATGTGAATACCCACCAGAACCCTAACCATGTTGAGGACATTCCTATTAGAGGTGTTCGCGGTGCGGTTTGGTTCGGTTTTGAGATAAAAAGTGAACCGAACCGCAAGATAAAACTACATGCGGTTTGGTTTGGTTCGGTTGGCTTCCTAAAATAAAACTAAACCAAACCAAACTAATGCGGTTTGGATTGGTTCGGTTGGTTCGGTTTTTTCCAAGACAAAACATAATTTAAAACAAATTTAAAATTAACTAATATAAAAAATTGCTAACATAAATCTTTAAGAAAAAATCTACTCAAATATATGTAGTATATAAATTACGCTCAAAATCTAGGTCTAATGAGATTGTTGATAGCTCTATGCTTGCTGAAAAGGTGGTTCAACAGGCTCTTGTTGTTGAAAATGTTGTTGATAACTTTCGTACTGATGACGCTTCTTAAACTCCTTCCCTTGTACCTAGAAATGAAGAAACATCTAGTAAAGTGCTGATAAGGTCACAAGCATGCTCTGAAGGCAAGAAACCAGAGATTAAGAAGGTTACAAGCATATGAGGACGATGAGGGTGGGGAACCAAGAAAAACTGATTTACCAAAAATGTTTAAGGAGGCTCTGAGCTATAAGTTGGCCTCTCTCTTGCTGAAAAGGGGAGGGGGGATCCCCCAACTATGTACCCCTTTTCTCATCCTTTAATCTTCTTAATCTCTGTCTGAAGCGTAAAAATCTAAATCTAATACTTAATTAAGCCTTTGCTGCAATTTATTTTAAACCATAAAGCTGGAAATACAAATATTTGATTTAATTTTACTATAAAATTTTGTACAAAGCCTTCTATGCAAATATACATTTTGAAATGTCATAACTTATACACAAGTAGCCTTTAGAACATCCTTAACCTTCAATTATTTACCCAATAAACCAATGGCTAACAATGTATTTGTGTGTAGTACTACACAATTTTTACTATTTGTGTTTCCAAAATGCCACCAATTCTGAATGGATCAGATTACAACAACTTAAACAAATGAACATTCAAGAAACGCAACAACCACCAGCAAGGTTAACAACAATGCAACGATATTTTAAAGCCCCGCCTATGGCTCCAATTAATCCACCACATCAAGCACTCCATGTAAAAAAACAGATATTTTAAAGCCCCACCTATGGCTCCAATCCACCACTAATTACCACCCAAAAACTCGCCACAACCAATTCTTACCCATCTAAAAATTATTTTTGGGGAGAAGGAAGAGGTAAAAGGGGATGAAAAGCGTTTTGAAAGAGTTTTAAACAACTCACTTCTGTGGAGAAAGTTTAATATACGTTTCCCCTAGCCCCTCAGGTGTTCTTCATCTTCAGCAACTTGCTGTTTGTGTCTCTGTTTGCTTTATTAATGTCCTTCAGTTTATGTTCTTCGAAGCTGAGCCTTTTGGATTTCTCAGCCATCTGAGTGCTTGGGCTCTTTCCAAAATCTATTTGAACAACAAAGGGTGATCAAAAAGGTTTCTGACATTTTAACAGAGGAAAGGCTGGAAAACGGGTTTTCTACTTTTTGAACATGCAGGTTGCAGATACTCAAGTCAAATACCCTTATATTTAGGAAATCGATAGACTAGGCTTGCAAGGGGGTAAACTTACTGTGCAAGTTTACATCCTTTAACCATGTCTAACTGGTTTGTCTTATGTGGGAAATGCATTGTCTAATTTTCTATTTTTTATCTTTTTCTAACTCTAGCTTAATGGACGGTAAATCAACAAGTTAATTAAAATGCATCCTCTAATTAAATTTTGTATTCTCTTAACTTTTGGTAACAGGAATAGGAATAGGTAACTTAAAACTAACAATCACCTTACCATGACATCGACATTCTTGCAAATTTTAATTACAGGAGTAGGTAACTTAAAAGTAACAATCACCTTATATTAGTCACTATCTATCAGGGTCAATGTGTATAATAACAAAGATTTCTTTTGCCGAAAATATGTGTCCCTTTTACAAAAAGTGTGTGATTCTCTTTAGTTCATTATTTATGGACCGAAGAAATTTCGAGGTGGACTTAAGGATGCAGTGTGATTAAGTTAGACATGAATAAGGCTTGCGATAGAGTCGAATGAGCACTACAACAAAAAGTAGTTTATCATGCATTTTTTCCCAAACATTTAAACAAATTTTGGTGTTTATAATTTAGGGAACACTAGAATAACTATATAATCAAAACTCATTAATTATAAATCAAGAAAATACATTAACTAGCATTTTACCCTTGCATCCACACGGGTGATACTGCATTTGTTATAATTTTCTATGAAATTACAAATACATTGAAAGTTGCAAAATGTAATAATAAAAGAAAAAGGAAAAACTGGATAATAAAAGGCTATATTTGAAATTTATTAAAATACTTATGTTGCAAAAAGTAAAAAAAAAAGTCGGTATCTTCTTATAATATTAATAATGATGTAAAAATCAAGAAAAATGGAAATGACACTACAACATTTTGGCCCTACGGCAACGCCTAAAATTGCTACTTTTAAAAAACCGTTGCCTTAGGTATAAATGGCAACGGTTTTATGAAACCGTTGGTGTTTTAATTTTTTTTAATTTTTTTTTCAGCAACGGCTAGAAACCGTTGCTTAAAGGTCAATAGCAACGGTTTTTTGTTTTATCTTCAGCCAACGGTTGAAAACTGTTGCTTAAAGGTCAATAGCAACGGTTTTTGTTTTATCTTAAGCCAACGGTTTAAAACCGTCCCCAAAAGGCAAGGGAAACGGTTTTGTTTCATCTATATCCAACGGTTTAGAACCGTTCCCATATATCCATTATTAAAAAAAAAGTGAAAAATAAGGCGCTAAAATATGCCGCGTACATTTCGCCCCACTTCTCTTTCTTCTTTAACCTTTCTTTTTTTTAAAAAAAAAAACAAAAACTAAGAAGATCAGAGAGAGTATTCGCGTGTTGTTTTTCTTTAACCTTTCTTCTTTAACCTTTCTTCTTGAACCACCGTTATTCTTTAACCTTCAGTTGTTGTTCTTTCATTGTTGTTCTTTCACCCATTCACCTTCAACTCCACTGATTCTGACCAGCGAGTTCTTCATCGCAGAGCTACGCATATTGAATCGATTCGACGGATACGAACCACCGTTCTTGTGAAGACTACACCGAAACGAAGAGGATGCATCGTCGGAGAAGACAAAGATCGTGAGCATCAGAAAACCCAGCGTGAAGATCCGAAAACCCGCAAACCCAGCGTATTCGCGTGAAGAGATCAGAAAACCCACCGTGAAGATCCGAAAACCCAGCGTGAAATGGAAACCCAGAAAACCCAGCGTTTTTCAATTTGCTGGTGAGTTCTCTTCTACTGGATTTCAATTTGAATAAACCCTAGTTAGGTTCAGATTTCAATTTCACATCATCTATTGGAATAGTTTGCGATTTCAAACCCTAGTTAATGCATCTTTTAATTTTTTTTAATCATTTGGGAATTTAGGTGGAATTTAATGCTTGTAATGTAATTTGGGACGTGTACTCTAGAAGAGGTGGGAAAGGAATTGTGTAATGTAACAGAGGTGAAGGTGTGTGTCTGTAGTAGTTGGTTATGGGGTAAGGGAACCTATGATGTGTGTAAGGGTAATATAGGGAGGGTGTGTTTCCAGGTGGTTTCTTTGCATTATGTTATTCTATTTTCCATTTAGTAGTAACCTTGTTAGAGGTGATTGCACTCTCCAAAGGAACTGTCATCTAGAGATTATAAAGGGAAACTACAAGCATCTTCCAGGCAGTAGTTGGTACCATGTATATCATAAGATCACAAGTTTATATATAAAACAACCAATTTGATCATACCATGCTTTCAAAGTATTTTTACAGTTTAGAATGGTCACATTAATGTCCAGCTTAAATGTTCATCTCTACTTTCAATTTCATGATCTCTAATCGTCCTTTCCTATTTTAGATTCTTGAGACTACGAAGGAAACTATCTGCCTGGGCATCAGAACATAGAGTAGTAGTATGATGAGTGGGTCTACCTCTTATTGCAATCAAAAGGTAATTATAATGATTCATATTTCACACAATATTCTGATTGTTTGAAAATATTCTGATTGGGTCTGAACATAGAATATTCTGTTTGAAAATATTCTGATTGTTTGAAAGTATGATGAGTGGGTCTACCTTTAAAATATTCTGATTGTTTGAAAATATTTTCATGGTCAAGTTGTTGCTTTGTATTATATAGCTTCATACAATATTCTGTTATCAAACTTTGCCTGGCTCCACTGTGGTTACTCTATAATGAATATTTGCTATCTCTATTTTTAAATAATGATAATAATAATAATCAGTTTATTATACTAAAATTCTTTAAAAAATTAAAGAAAATATATTTTCATCTTATTTACACTCAATAGCTCGCAACTGTTTAAGCACTCCATTTTGACCCTAGTGCACATTGCCTCCAGTCTCAGCATGCATCCATGGCTGATTTGTTGGTTTCTTTTGTTTGTGTTTTGGGCCTGTGAAAAGAATAAACAAAACATAGTTTACAATATTGAAATTTAATCATGCTTCAGCTAAACGTCAGGGAATCTTGGTAAAAGAATGCTTCATATTGATATCATTTGTTTTGGTGAAACACGGGCTCCTAGCCCCTAACAAGGACGAGAGGAACATCAGTGAAGATTTCAGAAACATTTGACATAGAAGCGCTGTTGCGAGCCAGATATCCGCTGCTAGGGACATGCATCCACTGGATCTCGCTAAGTGTCCAAGTGAGTGTACCCTTCTTGAAGGAGGGCGACAGCAGAAGAGGAATCAGATAGGATTAAACCCTTGCCACACTTCATATTGATATCATATCAGCTACAAAATTAAGATTCCCAATTCTTAATTAATTGAAAGACAAACAAATGTTTACTCGTTGAGACAAACAAAAAGATATGCCAACTAAAAGTTAGAGTATCGTTTAAGTCAAACATGTTTACTCGTTGTCTATAGTGATGGTTTATAAATGAAGAAAGACATAGAAAGTTAGAGAAATGTAGGAAGCTCAAAGTTAGAGAATTCCTATCCTAATTTATTTGGTTTTTGCCCTTTAGGTGATATTGGAATCTATGCATTGATTATTATAATTTCTCATAATTTTTTATCACTCACACATGTGTTTAGATATTAATATAGATTGTGTGTTTCAATGATGCAGGTAGTGTAGGAAAATGGACAAGGACAATGATTTTGCTCTTGAACAACTTAAAGCTAAATCAAGTGTGGACTTGATTCAAAAGTATAAAATCAAGGTGGAAAATGAGAAAGCTTCAAAAAGAAGAAAGGGAAGCGATTCAAATCAAGGAACAAATCAACAACATATTGGAAGCACTCAACAGCAGCCTATTTGCCTCGTAAGAAGTTATTTCCAAGTTTTCTAAATCTATTGGAAGCATAGTTAGTATATAGGGGTGGTTACGAATTAGTTTCTATTCAGTTAATATATTGGAAGCATAGTTAAATTTGGAAGCATAGTTAATATTATAGTAAAATGCGTGGAGAATAAATTTAAACAAAGTCCCATGTTCAAATTAGCTTGGAGAATGAAGGTTCACAAAGTCCCATGTGTTTGTCATTATTGATGACAGAGTTTTCTTTTCCCACTGACCAAATCAATTCACAAAACTTGGAAAGAATTCAAGTTAACAGAGTTTTCTTTTCCCACTGACCATATTCTAGAGAGATAAAACTACTGAATTATAAATGCAGTAGCAGGCCTCATTGTTCAACATAGAAACTACTTCAGTCATAGCAGGCCTATCTACAGCAAATTCTTGTACACACAAATCTGTATGCACCTTAAAATATAATCATGATGACAAATATGTAGCAGGCCCTATATGTATGCACCTTAAAATATAATCATGATGACAAGATTCATGCATTCTCTGATCTACTAATTTTGAAATGTTGTCTTCTTTCCATTGTATCCAGACCTGAATGAAAAAAGCCATACATTTGGAAGTTGTCTCAGTAAATAGAAAAAGCCTATAAATAACCCAAAAAATCAATATGGAGGCTCAGAGCATGCTCATCATCATAGAAGCTTGAGTTTCTTCTCCCACTAACAATCTCTACTATCAAAACACCAATTGTTTAATATTGGAAGCCTATTGTTTAATATTGGAAGCCTATTCAGTTGTTTAAATTTATTCTCCACGCATAGTTGATATATACTGTACAGTTAATATTGGAAGCATAGTTAATATTGGAATAACTTCACACAGGACTCGTATATACAGAATTACTAATATATATTCTGAGCGTTTCTGATATATACTGATACTGATATATTCTGAGCCTTTCTGATATATACTGATACTGACATATACTGATACTCGTATATACTGATATATACTGTAGTTAAATAGGCAGTATTATAGTATTACTAATATATATTCTGTCTATCAGTACATTCTGATATATAACAGTATTAGTAATACTGTAATACTGTAATACATTCTGATATACTGTCCAATATTGTAATACATTCTGATATACTTAGGGGTGCAAAAAAAACCCGCACCCGCGGGTACCCGCGGGTAATACCCGTGATGGGCACGGGGCGGGTCCCTTAACGGGTACCCGCGGGCAAAATAAATGGGTATTTACAATACCCGTTAATAAACGGGGCGGGTCCGGGTAGTGAGGTACCCGTACCCGCGGGTACCCGCACCCGTTAGTTTAATTATTTACCCTCATATATGTTGGTGTATATATGAAATTGTGGTGATGTAGATAGAAAAAGAATAGGCCCAGAATGTTAAAAAACAAACTAACCCAATCTGTATATATGAAATTGTTGTTTTTGTTATTCATAAAATCTGCTATTTTCAATTTCATTAATGTTTTGCTTGTTTTCTTCTCGACAATAGTTTGTTACAAAAAATATATTTTTATTTGTAAGGGTGAAGATGCAGTACAAAAAATTTATTTTTATTAATTTTGTAAAAATAAATATTTTTTATTAAATTACAAGTATCCGTGGGTACCCGTGGGTACCCGTTAAGAAACAATACCCGTTTAAGACCCGCTTAGCGGGTACCCGCGTGGGTACGGGGCGGGCACGGGTCCCATTTATAGTAAACGGGGCGGGTCCGGGTAGTGAGGTACCCGTGCCCGCCCCGCCCCGTTTGCATCCCTAGATATACTGTCCAATTTACTGTAATACATTCTGATATACTGTAATAATACATTCTGATTTTCCAGTCCCAAACAATAGGCACTGATCAAGGAAGGATCCAAAAGGGCCTTGGTAAATCCACAAATAGGACCCAGTCATTGACTATTGGAGGAGTTCCAATCCTAGTAAGAGGATCAACAGGGTCAATAGAAGCTCAAAACAAAAGGCAACAGCAAATGAAATCTTCCTTGAACATTAAAGCGGCAACCCAAACCATAAAGACCACTCAAGTTTCTCACCAAAAAGACCTTGCTAAATCCACAAGTAGGGCCCAACCATCGACCAATAGAGCTGCCTCTAATATTGTTCAATCTGAACGCCTTATGAAGCCTTCATTGAACAATAGAGCTACCACTAATATTGTTCAATCTGAAATCCCTATGAAGCCTTCATTGAACAATAGAGCTGCCACTAATATTGTTCAATCTGAACTCCCTATTAAGAGGCAGCTAAGGTCTACCGCTGATGGAAATCAAAGTCAAAAAGAAATGATTGAAGAACAATCCTTGAAAAAGAAAAAATACATCCCAAAGTGTCCATCAATGTCACTTGGTGAATTTATTTAAAAAAATCAGCAACCACACCAAGTGGAAGAATCAGAAGAAGAAAGTGATCAAGAAAGAGGAATTGAGGGGGATATCAACCATGGAAGTGAGGAAGTTGGGGAGTTTAATGAAAGTACAAGTAAAGGTATATCATACTTATTCTTCTTACTTATTCTTCTTACTTATTCTTGTTCATACTAATTTGTGTATTGACTCATTTGTGTTTTAATTAGAGGAAGCATCTAAAAGAAGTCGAGGGAAAACATTATGTGCGAAAATTCATACACGTTCAGCTAATGATCGAGAAGAGATTATCTTGAATGAAGTAGGACAACCTATTGGGCCAAATGCAAGGATAGTTTCCCAATTCAGTAACTTTTTGGGAACTATAGCAAGGAGTTCAGATTTTTGCCCTCTTATTTACACCAATTGGAAGTCTGTACCAGATAAAGATAAGAACATATGGGCTTACGTCAATGTAATAACTTATCTTGTTCAATTTATGTGTTTAGTTGACTTTAATAAATTAGAGCTTTCTAATTAAGCTTCTTTTTTGTAGGAAAAATACAATGTACCTGAGAAAGGAAAGAGGGTTGTGTATACTATTATAGATGAAGCATGGAGGCGGCATAAGTGGGATATTAAAAAGAAACATTTTAGCCAATATAAAACCTTGCGCGAGCGGTTGAAGAATCGCCCGATGACATACCAGAGGAACACTTTAAAGCATTGATGGAATATTGGAGCCTTAAGCCCGTTCAAGTAAGAAATAGTGATATTTGTGCTTTGTCTTACATTCATTTCTCAAATTTAATAAATTGCAATGTCCATTAATCAACTTAGGAAACCAGTCAGCAAAATGCTCAAAATATAGCTCAACAAAAATGTAGACATCGAGCTGGTCCTGTAAGCTTTGCTCGCATAAGGGAGACAATGGTAAATCAGCTTATTTCATGTTTCCTTAGTAAATTAATAAGCTCATTATTTCATGTTTCCTTAGTAAATTAATAATTCAGATTTTGACTTGTTTCTACTTTCTACACTTGGTTCTGTTTTAGACCTTACCTTTGCTATTGTGTTAATGAGCTTATTATCTTGGTAGTGTGCAAGTAGTGAGGATGGAGAGCCTCCTTCTCAACTTGAGTTGTTCATCGAAACACGCCAAAGTAAGAAAGGAAAGCAATTGAACGAAGAAACAAATGATACAATTGTAAGTTTTATCAAATGAATTTATCATTTGATTCATTTCAAATATAATAATGTATATCTTTAATTAAGCGTGATTGTTTTTTAAATATGGTAGATAAAACTTCAAGACTTCGTGAGTTCTGGTCATTCTCCTTCGGAAGCTTTTCAAAAGGTGGCTGGTAAAGAAAAACATGGGAGAGTACGTACCCATGGAAGAGCGGTAACACCTACTATGTTGAAGAGAAATGAAGAAGTTGTAGAAATGAAGAGAGCACATGCAAATGAGATGGAACTACTAAGAAAAGAACATGCCAATAAGATGAATGAATTTGAAGAGAAACTACAAGAGAATCAGAAAGGCATGAAGAAAAAGTTTCAGCTTCTAGTAAAGACCGTATTAGATCAAAATAACTCAGGGTTGAATGTGGAGGCTTTGGCAGCTATGTTTTCAACTCCGCCGGATGCTACTAGTGCTCCACGTTCTTCGACATCAACACATGCCCCGGAAGCTCATAGAGTAAGTATCTAACCTTTTATGTTCTGGATCAATGCTGATATGTTCTGATTCAATATATATGCTATATATGCTATATATGTTAGAAGTAGTTACACAGTGAAATTACAATATATATGTTCTGATTCTTCTGCCACCTGGTGCTGATATATATGTGCTGATCCAACATATATAGGACTGTTATATGTGCTGATATATACCTGCAGCAGCTGAAGTAGTTACACATATATATTTTCACTGCTACTGCTTCCACAAATACTGTAGGACTGTTATAGGACTGTTACTGGAAAATAAGATAGACCAGCTGATATGTTCTGATTCAATATATATGCTATATATGCTATATATGTTAGAAGTAGTTACACAGTGAAATTACAATATATATGTTCTGATTCTTCTGCCTCCTGGTGCTGATATATATGTGCTGATCCAACATAAATAGGACAGTTATATGTGCTGATATATACCTGCAGCAGCTGAAGTAGTTACACATATATATTTTCACTGCTACTGCTTCCACAAATACTGTAGGACTGTTATAGGACTGTTACTCGAAAATAAGATAGACCAGCTTAATACTGTTATAACTTCCAGTATTAGACCAGCTTATAATTTCCAATATTAGACCAAATTCTTACTGGAAAATAATATCAGCTTGTAATCAAGTGAAGGGAACAAATTCTTCCAGTATTAGACCAGCTTATAATTTCCACTTCCACCTATATGATATTATTTATCACCAACCCTTTTTAATTTGTAATCAAGTGAAGGGAACAAAAAAGTGAAAAGCTGTTAGAGTAACCTGCTACCGAATACTCATTATTTCAGCTTGTAATAATGCTAGTTAGTGTAACCTGCTACTGAATACTCATTATTTCATCTTGTAATAATATCACCTGTTTGTTTCAGCAATGCTCTACTTTCTTCTCTCGTATTCTTCTCTTGTAATAATATCACCTGTTTGTTTCAGCAATGCTCTACTTTCAGCTTGTAATAATATCACCTGTTTATTACTTGCTGATTCTATCACTCAATGTCACTTGCTGATTTTTTGGCATTAATCGAATTTTGTTACTTTTGTAGGAAAATAATGAAGGTATAAATCTTGGTCTTGATGGCTTGGATGATGAAGAGTTTTAAGACATGTGTTGAAGACTTGAATGGCTTTATTTTGGAAATAGAACATGTTTTTTGTAATATAACTTTTCAACACATTAATTATGTTGAAGACTTGCAACCACTACAAAAAAACCATCATTTAGTGACCGATTTTTCGGTCACTAAACAGGAAAAATCGGTCGCTAATCGATTTTGTGACCGAATTAGCGACCAAAAAAAATCAGTCGCTAAATCACTGGTCGCTAACCATTGGCGACCGATTTGGTGACCGTTTCGTTTGTGACCGATTTAGTGACTGCAATTGTGACCGATTTAGCGACCGAAAATAGAGACCGATTTTGTGACCGAAAATAGCGACCGATTTAGTGACTGTTTTAGCAACTATTTTGGTGACTGATTTAGAGACTGGTTTGGTGACCGATTTAGCAACCGATTTGGTGACTGATTTAGTGACTGTTTTGGTGACTGATTTAGCGACTGATTTGGTGACTGATTTAGTGACTGTTTTGGTGACTGATTTAGCCACTGATTTGGTGACTGATTTAGCAACTGATTTGGTGACTGATTTAGTGACTGATTTGGTGACTGATTTAGCAACTGATTTGGTGACTGATTTAGTGACTGTTTTGGTGACTGATTTAGCGACTGATTTGGTGACTGATTTAGCGACTGATTTGGTGACTGATTTGCAGCTATTTTGGCGACTGATTTACAGCTGGTGACCGATACTATTTTATTGACTGTTTTAATGACTGCTCAACCAAATTTTTGAAACTGATTTGGACTATTTGATGACTAGTTTTAGCAACCAATATAGCAACTGATAGAAAAATTTAGTTAAAAACATAATAGTCATTACATTAAAAAAAACATAATGTATTTGGTAAAAAAACATAATAGTCAATTTAAATTAAAACCTACATAACATAGCAATTAGTTTCTAAGTCATAACAACATAAAATGTTTAACTCTCTTCGCCACTTTGTCCCTCTGAATTAGACTCTTCATTATCTCCGTCTTCATCATCTTTGTCATACAGCTCTTCATTAGTTGGAGGTTGTTGATACTTCATCATTTTCATCAATTTTTTTATCATCTTGTTATTTTGCTCACAAGTGTTCTTGGTATTTGTCATTTCAATTCGAAGTTCATCTCTTTCGGTTCTCACTTCTTCCAACTGATTTCTGAGTTCATTAAGCTCCTGCCTTTGCACCCACTCAGATGATGAAGAACTTGAACCGTAATAGTAAGGTCTCAGCACTTCGGTCGAATGTAGTCCATAGCCATACATCGTGTTTTTATTTACTCCAACTATACCACGCCATACATCCATCTGACTTGGTGGATTAGCTCCTTGCAAAGATGCAGTTTGGGTCTGTTTTTCCCATTCCCGTGTAAAGATCTCCTGTTGATATAGATATAAGACCAATTAATATTCAGGACACTCAAATAAATTAAAACCAACGTAAGAAACATAATAGAAATAAAAATTTATAGGTCATTACATGTGTATATTCTGATTTTCTATCCACCCAAGTGTTATCCTTGTGTGCGACGAAACAAATCTATAGGCTCTGGAGGGGTTCCGTTCAGCTTCGTCTAAACATAAAGAAGATACAAATTAAAGAAAACTGCTAACAGATCAGGTGCAAAAAATTGTTAAATAAACTGTGATGGAAGATCAGTTCAGGCAAAAAAGAGTTATTCAGAGAAGTTTTCATACACCGAATCAAACCATTGTAATTAAAATAAATCTTGTTGACATACACTGAAGCAAAAAATTGTTAAATAAACTGTTAAATAAACTGTTGTTAAATAAACACTGGTGTGATCTATAAGTCAGCTAAGAGGCAGAAGAAGTAGTTAGAATGCTATGCATATAATGTTAAATAAACACTGGTGTGATCTATAAGTCAACTGTTGATTTTTGGCTACATATTGTTGTTAATGTTAGTTCTTCTGGGGTGAGAAAATAGTAGTATCCAGTATAATACAGTGTTTTTTATCAAGTTAGAAAATAGTAGTATCCAGAAAATAGTAGTATCCAGTATAATAGTAGTATCCAGTATAATAGTAGTATCCGGTTATAAATTTTGCTTTACAGTTGAATGCTGCTTGCATAAACTGTTGGTGCAGCACACAACTTGTTGCATTAAGCGGCTACTAAGCTCATTCTGTGCAGGAGCAGATAGCAACATGTATAATCCAACTAGAACTATAGAAATCATTGAAACATATAATCTTTAAACTGGATAAAGGATAATAGCTTATATATAATGAAATATATAATATACTTCATGTTGAAACTACTAGACCAAGAGTAACTCCTTTATTGCTTTGTTTGAAACTACTCTGAATCTACTGGACCAGATATTTTTAGCACATTACTCTCTATTTAATTGACATTTTTTCTTCACCTGATCAGATTCAAGGTAACCAACTCCTCTTGAATGCACCAATGTCAGAAAAAAAAACTACAAAATGATTACTTCTTCAAGTCATTTCATGTTGACTTATTGCAATTTTGAGTAGTGAATTATGCAGTATTTGATGGCCAGGGTGTAATTTTGAGTAGTGAATTATGCAGTATTTGATGGCCACTAGTGAATTATGCAGTATTTTCTAAATAATTCAGTTTTAATTAGAGTAGCTTCATATATGCTGCAGTTACATTGCTCTACCAGATTCCAATTGTTATCTAACTAACTGGGATTTACAAATCTGTTAAATCTCAGCAACTAACCAGAAACTAAATCAGAAATTAAATTGTATTCTAATTGTTTTCTCTTACACTAACCAGCAACTAACCAAAAAACTAACCAGCAACTAACCAGAAACTAACCAGCAACTAACAAGCAACTAACCAGAAACTAAACAAGGTATAGGACTGAGAAATGGAAGCTTTACCATATTAGCTCTATGTTGAGATGTGGTGATTGAGCCACAAGTGTGAAGCGGCGCTCCTAAACCTCCACAATCAGATGCTCGATTTGTTTTCGCTTGGATGCTCTTCTTTTTGAATGTTGGAGTTCGCCAAATATCCCATAATTTAAGCCACGCACTCTCTCCAAGCCAACTCGGTTTGATTATTTGACACACCTTCTTGTTTGCATGCAAAAGAAATAAATTCCTTTACCCCTTCTTCAAATGCAACCGTATATCCCTTTCGGCCAGGAAGTAGTCTATTATACATCCAACTACGAGTTACACAAATGTCCATATTCTGTCAGATGATAGAGCAAAAAAATACATTCCCACCAATCAGCGAAACGAAGATCTTACAATAAACATTTTTTTACTCTTGACCCATTTATAATCACAAAATAGTACACCCCAAATTTATTCACGTTTACAACAACATATATTTAAGTAAAACAGAATATAACAAACAAACAAGTCATGGAAGGAATATAAAGACACTATTTTTCAATCAAACGATAGCAACCAGAATAGAAATGATAAAGGAGTGTAGAGAAAAGCTAGAATCTTACCGACCTCTAGTAGCCAGTCTCCTAAGTGATCAAACAAAATGAAGAGTGAAAATTCCCATCACTTGACACGGATACAAGAATCTGAGAGGAAACAAAAATTATGTTATTCAAAGTGGAATGTTGAAACTAGGGTAATACTAATAATGCTGTGAGATTGTTAATGCTATATATATATTCAACTAGTAATAAAGAATTAATCAAAAAAGAAAACCTAAATCAGACTTTTTTGGTGGCCACATTTCAAAAATTTGTCCTATAAATTATTTGCTAAAGTCAACATAAAAAACTAGTACACGTTATCAGGAATTTCATGGGCTGCCATCTTTGAATTCATTTCTCTACAACAGTAGAATGAGTGCTTCCCACTTAAATTCCTATAGCTACCATTATTAGTTTACAACCACAAGAAATAAATACAAAACAAAATCTTGGAATTTTTCTGTCATATCATATCTTAATGCAATCACTTCTGCAAATTAACAAAGCCATGAATGTGCGCTCAAAACAGCTACTGCATATAGTTGTTATTACTTTTCTTCTTGCAAAAGCAGCAACTGCAGATGAATTAGTTTCACTGCCAAATTGCCAAGAAAAGTGCGGTTCTGTAACCATTCCCTTCCCATTTGGAACTACAGAGGATTGTTCCTTAGACAACACGTTTCTCATAAATTGCAACCAAACATCGTCAAAACCTTCTCCTTACTTACCACAAACTAATCAGACTATCCTAAACATCTCACTCAACGGCGAACTCCGCGTTACGTGGCCAGTAGCCAGTGATTGCTACGCTGAAAAAGGAAAACGTGTGAATCAAACATATGGGAACATAAACATGACGCATTTCCACATCTCGCCAATTCGAAACAAGTTGATCGGAGTTGGTTGTGACACGGTTGGAGCATTCACAGCAATCGATTTTGAGGAAAAGAATTACACCACAGGTTGTGTGGCTTTATGCAATAGGCTTGATGATATCCCTTCCAATGGTTCTTGCTCTGGCACAGGTTGTTGCGAGATTTCAATACCACAAGGTCATCATCGGTTTGGGGAAGTAGGTTATGCTTCTGGATCTATATTCAGTAATCACTCTGCAGTGCATGCTTTTAATCCATGCGGTTATGCTTTTTTGGTTGAAGATGGAGGCTATAGCTTTGTGACCACCGACCTCTTTAGGTTAGAGAAGAAGGAGTTTCCAGTGGTGTTGGATTGGGCTGTGGGGAACCAAATGTGCCAACAAGCTCAGAAGAACGCTTCAAGTTATGCGTGTAAGGCTTATAACAGTGAATGTTACAATGCAATAGAGAGACCGGCCTACCTTTGCAAATGCTCCCATGGATATCGAGGAAATCCTTACCTCCTTCATGGTTGTCAAGGTATATATATATCTATAGTTTCAATTATTATTGTCAGGGCTAAAATTATAATAAAAAGTAGCTACAAACTCTCAAACATCTATTGTGAAATAGAAATCAAAATTTACAAATTTTCATTTCTTTTAGATATTAATGAATGCATGGAATCCAACGACTGTGTGGATGAGGCTAAATGCATTAATCTTCGAGGGAGCTACAATTGCTCATGCCCAAGAGGATATGATGGAGACGCCAAAATAAATGGAGCAAGATGCAGTCCCAAATCAAGGAAACAGATTGCATTGATAATTGGACTCAGTAAGTACAATATTTTTTTTTTGGTGAAGAGAAATTATATTCTTGCTAATGTCTGAACGATTTTTCATTGGTGATCACTAGCATTACTCTATGTTATAAATTGACATTGTGACTTATTAAAATTATTGTATTCAAGGTGATTTTGATACCAATCAAGTGGCATTAAGGTAGCTAGGCTTGCTAAACAATGCAAATGAAGGAAAAATATCAAAGAAACAACTCTAAGAACAGATGGAAACACGGCTAGTCGTGTTTTTAAAACAAGACTGTGTTTGATTAGGAGTGAAAGACAAGAGTACTAACCAGAAATATGAAACCAAGCAATCAGAACATCCACGAAGACAAGACGCGTGAATCTGCCGCTGTCGTCAACCTGTTTATGCAGCCAAAAGCAAAATCTTTACAATGGTGAATTTTTTTTTTATGTATAAAGCCATGTTATTGGAATAGCATGATAAAATAAATTGGTACAAAGACTTGACTGCATCAAACTCGAACAAAGTAGTCTGTTATTCCTATTCACAGTAATTCTGAATAAATGTTCACCCAAAAAAAAGTAATTCTGAATAAATTAAGAGCATGAACAAGTAATGTGCTATTCCTATTCTTATTCCTATAGGCATATTTTTCTTTTACTCTCTTATGTTTAAACAACTCATGCGGCATATTCTGATGGAGCACTTTACAATGGTGAAATTTGTTTAACAAAAATCAAAATAAACTGCATAGGATACTAACCAAAATTTTGTAACAAAGGTTTCAAAAATACACAAACCTTCAGATGAGAGATTAGGGATTAGGGATTTTGTAACAGAGCGATTTGTAACAACTCCTTTTGCGATTAGGGATTCAGATCAAGAAATTGGCTCTTTGCGCAGAAGAAAGAAGAAGATAACGATCCGAAAGACACGCGCCAAGTCGGAGAAGACGGTAGAGAATATTCGTCGGAATATAATCGTTCACGGTGATAGCGACGATGCTGCGGGGAGGAAGAAGGAGAATATGATGGCAGGCGAGGGTTCCAGTGTGGCGGAGACGCGGGAAGCGGCGCTGATGGAGCGTGATTTGGCGGCGAAGGAGGTGGAGATTGAGGAATGTTGGAGGAGGCGAAGGAGGGTTTGAGGGAAGTGGAAGCGTGGATGAGTTTGATGACGAGGTTGTAAGGGACAGTATCGGTATTTTCTGTGTTTGGAGGGAGATCGTGGTCGGAGCTGTTGAAAGGGATTTGGAGGAGTTTCATGGAGGAGTTAGGTGGGAGAGAGGATTTGAGTTTTTTGATGTTGAGAGGAGTGTTGATACTGGAAAGTGGAAACGTTACTGGAAACATTAGTTTGATTTTTTGATATATCCTCAAGGCTCAACGTTAATTACTGGAAACATTAGTGACTATTTTTTTTTTTTGAGAAAAAAGAGGGTAGTGGGAAATAGAGGGAAACGGAAATTTGTTAAAATAAATGTGGGAAAAAAATTTTTTGTTAAAAAAACAGAGGGAATCAAATTTTTTGGTGGAAGGTTAGCGACCGAAAAATCAGTCACAAATATCAGCGACCAAAAAATCGGTCACTAAGCAAAAAATATTTTATACATGGAATCGGTCTCTAAATCGGTCGCTACTAGTGACCGGAAAAACGGTCTCTAAAGCTAGCGACCGAAAAATCGGTCGCTAACCAAAAAGTATTTTATTCCTATTGAATCGGTCTCTAAATCGGTCGCTAAAGTGACCAATTTTTTTGGTCGCTAAATCGGTCACTATTTAGCGAATTTCTAGTAGTGAACACATTAATCTTTGTTATGCTGTTTAAGATACATTAATTATGTCTTTGAAGTAGCAATATAATGATACATTTTGTCTGTTAAATTGTGACATTTTAGGTACAACTTTAATTTTTCCCTTGATTAGATTAAGAAGTTTGTGATGTGATTAAGAAGCTTGGATGATCAATAGCAATGTTGTTATTAAAATAAACAGGGAATGGTCAATGTTTGATTGTATTATTTGGATTTATGGCAACGGTTTGTACGTGTTGCCATACATGGCAACGGTTCTAAAGTGTTGCCATACCACGGTTTGGTTTCCACTTTATGGCAACGGTTTCTATGTGTTGCCATACATGGCAACGGTTCTAAAGTGTTGCCAAAGCATGGCAACGGTTTTGATTTCTACATGTTGCCATACATGGCAACGGTTTTGGTTTCCACTTTATGGCAACGGTTTTCACGTGTTGCCATACCTGGCAACGGTTTCAAAGTGTTGCCATAACTGACAACGGTTTTCAACCGTTGCCATAGAGTGGAAACTAAAACCGTTGCGTTCCATCTGGCAGTGGCAACGGTTTTTAGCTTCCGTTGCCTTTGGGGACAAATAACCGTTGCCTAAAGCTAAGACAACGCCCGCAGGTACAACGGTTTGATAACCGTTGCCGTAGCTTTTGGCAACGGTTTTATGGCTTTATGCAACGTTTTTCGAGCGTTGCCGTAGGGTCAAAATGTTGTAGTGTGAGATTTAATATAAAATATTCACCCCAGTTGGCGCTCACGTTGGCGCTCCTATTGCCGCTACAGTTGACGCTTCTATTGGCGCTCCCGTTGGCGATCTTGTTGCCGCTCCCATTGAAATTTTGATAGTGGTTAATTTTTTTCGACAATTATTAGTGGTTAAATTGGTTGGTTTTAGAAAATTTTAGATCATTTAATATTTATTTAATCATTTTAATTAAATTAAGAAACTATTAAAAAATGTTATTTTGAATTTTTTGATATAGTAGTTAAATTTTTTCTGACAATTGTTAGCGATTAAATTGATTGGTTTTAGTAGTTTTAATGAATATATTATAGTAGATAGTAAATTTTAGATCACAAAATCTTAATTTAATGAATTTAGTTAAAATACTAAAATACTTAAAAAAGTTATTTTGAAATTTTTGTTAAAGGTTACATTTTTTTGACAATTTTTAGTAGTTAAATTGATTGGTTGTTGTAGTTTTAGTAGATTATAGTGAATAGTATAAATAATAATTTTATAATGTTTTTTGAAGAAAAAAATGGACGTCAGTGTGTCAGCCGGATTGCGCGACAACGCCTCAAATAGAGAAAACTGGAAAAAAAAGTTGTAAAAAAATGACAGGTTTTTGTCTTTTAACGTGTTAATGTCTATTTTACCTCTAATTTTGGACTGTTGATGTCTATAATTATAACTTTCCTAGCACTTGTTTTGATTATATAACATCTCAAAGTAGCTAAGTTTATTTCTCATGATTAGTTGATACTTTTAATTAATTATTGCTAATCAAGTTGGTGGATTATTGATTTCCGAAAGTTGCTTGAATACTTGACTAAAATGAATTGCTTGACTGAATTATGAAATAGTTATTTATTTCATTGGGGTAGTTTATTAGTAAAAACTAGAATGCAAATAGTATAAATAAGGGCAAAGTGGCCATTTTACAGGAACTTAAAACACTCCAGCTGAGGACACAATCCCCTTATACCCTCACTCCCACACTTATCACTAAAAGACTCACAAACACACTGCACAACAAAAAAGAAAGAAAGGAACTCGAGAGGAGAGGAAGAGGAGAGAATCTCTCATTTCCACACCAAGACCAGATCAACACTCATTCAGCACCCTTTCCTTCCCCATTTCGATTCCACTCTTCCTTTAGTAGCATAGAACACAAGAACACACAGCTGAACATTCACTAGTGCAAAAAAGAGATTTAAAGTCAGGCGAAAAGGGGATTTAAAGTCAGGCGCCCGCTTGACTTTTATTAAGTCGACTTTGTATGTAAGGAGTTTTAAAGTCAAGCGATAGCCTAACTTCGTAAGTCTGATTTAAAGTCAAGCATTTATTTCGCCTGACTTCGTAAGTCAGTTTTAAAGTCAAGCATTTATTTCGCTTGACTTCGTAAGTCAGTTTTAAAGTCAAGCATTTATTTCGCCTGACTTCGTAAGTATGATTTAAAGTCAGGCATTTATTTCGCCTGACTTCGTAAGTAGGATTTAAAGTCAAGCATTTATTATTGCCTGACTTCGTAAGTATGATTTAAAGTCAAGCATTTATTATTGCCTGACTTCGTAAGTATGTTTTGAAGTCAGACTTTAGTTCCGCCTGACTTTAAAAGTCCATTTTTTTAAAATTTTTTTTTTATTTAGTAGCCTTAATGTATACCCATGCTGCACCTGAATCTATTTCTTCCATTTAAAAGGTTGTGCATTACATTCCAGTGGCTGTGCATCCAGTAAAAACAACATAAAGAAATCTGAAATTCTTGAAAACAATTACAATCTAAAAATTAACATAGTAGCATATCCCTATCATCCTAATCAGACTAGCAGTAAACACTTATTCCCTAACAACTGATCATTTTAATCACAAAATACTATCCGCAGCCACATAAAAGCACCAAGCCCACCATTCTTAAGCACGTTCGCCGCATCCTCCTTGCCAACTGAATATCCTTTGGCATAATGGTGACACGCTTAGCATGGATGGCACACAAGTTGGTATCCTCAAAGAGTCCTATTGCATTCTTAATGAATCTGCAGTCATAACAAAAAAACCAAATAATTGGTCATTTACCAAATAAGTTAAATTATGCAGCATCAATATATGCACAAGCAGTGGAAAAAAACTGAATCAAACACTTTCCAAAATTTGAGCTCATCAATATATGCACAAAACAGAAGAAACCCAAGAAAAAGAAGCAGATTTTGTAAATAACTACTACTAGCTACTCCTAAGATTACTTTGATTATCTTTCCTCAAAAAAAAAAGATTACTTGATTATAAATAAGACTACAAAGCTTTAATGAGAAGGAAACCAACAAAGATGACACCCAAATACAAGGGATTTCTGCAAGAGAATACAAAACATGGGTGAGACCAATTGAATAACACAACAAAAAGTGATGAGTTTTATCAGATTTCTGCTCAATGTAACATTCTTATGTTACTAGAGTGCCTACATATAGTTTATGTCCAGCACATAAAATATATTTTTATGTCAAATTTATACTTCTATATTGTGCAGCTACTAGAGGAGAGAGATGCAGATTCAAGAACACGTTAAATATTTAATAAATAAAAGCAAGAATATAAACATCATATGAGTAAAGTTGACATGCACCTTAGAAGTAACATAAATTCATTAAATCCCAGAATAAGCATAGCAACTATCGCCCATGGGGGAGGTAAGAAGTTGTTATTACGCTTGTTGGCCTCCTGAAAATAAAAATAAAAAAGTACTGCATCAATAAGTAAAAATTGTAAAACATTTTTCAAAGATTACAAAATTTGAATGCCTTGATCTCATATGCATCCATGATGTTTATCAAACTATTTATATTAGCTAGTTGGCAAATCATTTATGTTTTGAAGTTACATGGAACCTACCAATAAAACAAAGAGCAGAATCCTTGGGATACTAACAACTTTACATATGAATGAAACAGAGTGTCATTTATTTGATAAATTAGACTAAATGGTTTGAGCTACAAGTTTTAAATAGATAATATCTGCAAAAAATGTCATAGGATTTAAATTATTATAACTTTTATCATCTTATTTCTCTTAGACATAAAGGAACCTTCAAAATTTTAAGAAGTGGCAAAACAACGTGCCTGTGCAGAAATGGCTTGAGAAACACTGTACTCTGTAAGATTTGCATTGGACTGGTATAATCAATGTCTTAGAGGATGGAACCTGCATTGATATTTCAATCACAACAACCAATCAGTGCCGAAGATGAAAAATGTTCTCAGACGTCACTCAAGGAACCAAATAGTAGCACTTTTGTGGCCCAAAATATACTCATGTCATGTCAACCCGGCTAGATATTTACTCATACTTGAGCAATGAGACCATAAATTGATGCCAATCAGACTATTCATATACCCAAAAAGAGTACATAATTAACCAATTCATCATATAGAACTAGTAAATAGCAACAATAAAAATGCACCTGTTCCCAAGTGCTAGAAGCTAGCGGATCAACCACTGTGATGCTCCTATCTCTATTAGCACCGCTTGAAGAATCCAGCAATGCAACGACTAATGTTTTCTCAATATCATCAGTATCACCATCATCCAAACGAAGTGCAGACATAACAGACAACAACTTCAAAGACTGCATAGGGTTAAATTTGGTCAAAAAGATTACTTGACTATCTTTCCTCAAAACTATCATTTCTTCTACAAAACTACAAATTCAGTTATCATATACATAGCAGAATTATATTTCCCAATCATAATCTTTGCAGAAAATAAATTGATGGAAAAAGAAACAAAAGTGTCAAATGCTCAAACACACACAATGGTGCCCTCAATCAAACTTTCAACCATCCTAAACTTTGTTTGCCAAATAAGTATGAAGAAACCTTAGCTTCAATATTTTTACAGTCAAACAAGCACAGCCTACATAACCTAAATGGACCAATTAATACAGTAGCAGCTAAATAAAAGGATGGAAGAACTTTTGATGATAATATTTACCATTTAAAGAGATTCACAACCAACTAAACTGGAACAGCTTAATCCCAGTCCCAATTCCCCTGCAAAAACAAAAGTATCAGTGACCAATTACTTGATTACAAATGCTCACTCACTTATCATCAAAGATTCAAAAAAATTCAAAATGAAATGAAACATACAAGAACAGTAGAATATACCTTCATTGGAAACATCAAACCATTGAGATCATAACCAGATGATCCTATTGCAGCTCCTGGCTCAAAAAGCTCCTTAAGAACCAGAGATGATGGCAATATGGTCATTTCAATTTCCTTGTCAGAATGCACTACAAGAAATACACCAGAAACAAGAAACAGATCAACAAAATATTAATCGAATTGGGGGAACCGAAATACACAGAACCAGAAAAAATCAACAACAACAACAACAAAAAATTTAGATCTGTTACCCTCAGGTACTGGTTCATGAAGCAATGGGCATTAATCGAACTGGGGGATATTGCACAGGACTTGTATAGAAATCAAGCAAAAGTTCCCTGCAGTGAATAAAACTTTCAAGCTTAACAGTCCTTTTAGATAAACAATCAGGGGAGAACAAGTTCCCTGCATTTGGAAACAAATTATACCTCAAAGGACACATGCACTGATTAAGACAAACTTGTGCATTTGAAGTTTATATCAAAATATAAAAGGAAATATTAATTAAAACAACATTAATTGTAGCCCACACCAGCATGCAAAGAAGGTAGGTCAAAATTATGTCCATTTTTCAGAATAGGTTCTCAGGACACAGTCAGATGGGATAAGCATTATATAAAGTATCAAAAATGACATCAACAATCCAAAGACAGATTTTCCCCCATTCCATACCATCCAATGTATAGGCTCCATTAAACAAACAAACCGCCATCCAAGAAATAAGAATAATTATTTCTATTGATTGTCTCATTTGCTTACCAATATTAATATTAATCAAGTCACTCAGAAGAAGAAACAAACCTCATATTTCTTTAGCAAAGATGTCCACATAGATTTACACTGCCCAGGATTTTTGTTGATCCCATATGCCAACAAGTTATTGGATATTTCTTCCCAGAGGACATTCCTTCCCTTCACAGGTTGAAATCTGTCATTCAGTTCCCTGTGCATACCAATCGGCTTCTTAACTTCCTCCTCTTTCCATTTGTTTTTCCTCACTGATTTTGAAGACTTGCCTTCAAATTTTGATGTCTTTTCTGACTTGCATTCTTCAGCCTCACCACCAGAACCATCATTCTTCATTTCGGACTTCCTTCGTGCTACATAAGCATTATTAGATTCAATTAACTTCTCAAATGGTGAGGAAGCAACAAATGGTTTCCAAAATTCATCTGAATCCTCTGTTTTAGACAAATCACCGGCAGCTCCATTTGAGGTAGCAACATCTTCCTTAGGTAGAAGATCTTCAACACCAATATTATCATCTGCACCCATTAATATAACAAAGGTGAGAAAAGGGATACATGACTTAATAAAAAATAACAGCAGAAGAAATATCAATTGAAATTCACTGATATTTCCATCAAATATAGTAAAAATTCAAAACATGATAAACCATGGACGTCCATTGCATTTTCCAGACAACCTTGTGTTAATCTCACTAGCGAGAACAGCTGCAGGATTTTCTATAGCAATGGCAATAACTTCAGGCCGTTTGCCACTATACTTCCGCACCATGAGCAGCTTTATAGAGTGCGTCCAACAGCTTCCCTTTGTCAAGCCATAGGCATCTTGTGGTAATTCTTATCTTGCCTTTTAAGGAGTTTTCTACTGATCCGTCAAAATTTTGAGGGCGACATATTTCCATGCTGTAAAACAGATCAATATCAGCATGTGAATGAACATGTTAAACCTGGCTTTTACTAACTTCAAGACTTGAAAATTATACCTGACCACAATGATGCCATCTAATGCAATTTTTAATCTTTCATCGATGAAGAGTTCACTTGATGTACCAAATGCTTTGTCACCATCACTATACTTCAACTGCATGAAAAGAGAGGTAGGATCTAATAATTATTAATTTTTTAAAAAAAGAGGCCACCAAAACTCCAACAAGTTAGAATTTGATTAAGGTGTGAAGAACAAAGAGTTTTTAAAGTACGGTGAGAAGAGAAGAGGGGTTTACCTTCTATTGTGTGTATCCGGTGTTCTTCTAAGCTGTGATTTGAAGCAATCACCATCTCAAACAGCCAGTTTGAGCACATACAACAGAAACCAAGAGTGTTAAACATAGGGTTTAACACATTAAAAGGAAACAAAAGAAAAACAGAAGGTGACGAAAACAATACCTGTGTGCGTTCTTCGTTTGTGTTTCGTTTTCAACACATCCAGCAACATTTCGTTCATGTAACAACAGAAACCAAAGAAATCAGATTTTCAGTTTCCCAAACAGAGAAATTAACGAAGCAATCAAAGGGCTTTTGTTTAATACCTTCTTAAAATCGTTTTTATAACTGTGTCGGTATGAATCCAGCCTTCAATCTGTACAAATTATCAATAAACTGTCAAAACCTAGCAGAGAAGATAAGGGAAAACGAAGAAGACAAAGTAAAGAGAGACGGAACAGACCTGAGTGAGAAACGACGCTGATTTAGGGTTTGTTTCGTCACGCGTCTGAGACCCTGAGCGAAGGAGCGAAGGAGGGATGGATTCCATAAGAGAAACGCGAGGAGAAGATCGAGCGAGACAGAGTTTTGAGAGTGACTGAGTGAGAGTAGGGTTCAATTCCATGAGCGAAGGAGCGAAGGAGACCATGAGCGAGGGAGACCCTGAGAGAAACGCGAGGAGAAGATCGAGGGAGACAGAGTTTTGAGAGCGAGTCTGAGTGAGAGTAGGGTTCGAGAGAAATGGGACTTAATTTTTATTTTTATTCTGAAATACTTTAGAAGTCAGGCCATATAGGAGCTTGTCTTTAAATGTTAAAACTTTTCACTTTTAAAGTCAAGCATAACTACGCACGACTTCAAAACATGCGCGTCAAATAAAGATTTTCATCTTAATTACAAGTTTGCCACCGCGTCAACCTATAAAGTCAGGTATCTAAGCGCCTGACTTTAAATGTCTAATTCTTTTCCTGATTTTGCACTAGTGATTTTTCCTCCACCCTTCTTCTCCAAAAATTTGGAAGATTTGCATGTTGGGATAGATCATGAATGAGTGATCTTTGGAGTTGCATGTTGCATTAGGGAGCTGTAATGGGCAGTATAGAAGCCATTTTGTAGATTAGAAGCATTACAAAAGGAGATTTGAAGCTGAGTTTCGAGTTTGGGGTTAGAGAAGCTGGTTGATGCTCCAAGTTTTAATTGTTTGCTTGTGATTGTCGTTACCACGATTTTGAGGTGCGTTCTTCCCAATTTTTCTTAAGTTGCTATGGTTAAATTCTAGTTTTAGAGTGTTATTAGCATAAATTTGATTGAATGTATGTTTGTTTGATTCGGTTGAGTTGCTGAAATTGATATGCTGAAATTCTGTTTGAACCCGTTTTAGTATAGGTTAGGTTTTCTGTGATTGTGAATTCTCTGTATGTCCATATTTTATGGGGTTTGTTTTGTTAGAAACTACGCACAGTTCTCTTCACATTAGGCACTGGTTTGACGGATTTTAAGTAAGTATAGCTGAAGAAAAAATCGTCATAAGTTAGGTCAAAAATCTGGGACAGTTTCAGATATAAGTTAGGTATTTTGTGCATAACGTTTTCTATAGAACTCCTTTTTGAATGATTTGTCTTGTTGTAAACTAGACTCGTTTTGCGTCAGTTTGAGCTCAAATTCCATATTATTTGACTAAGTTTTGGTATTTTAAAACATGACACAAGTCGGGTCACAGCTGCTGCCCTATTTTTTTAAGACAAAGTAGGATGTTTTGTTAAGACGTACCAAATGGCTCACAATATTGCAAAACAAAATTATTATTCAGAAACTATACATTTTAAGCTTTCCAAAGAGTGATTGTTTGCTAAATTTCGTTACCGTTTGACGTAGTAACATTAATAAATCATTTGTTGTGAGAACTTGATTTAATTGTACCTCACTTGAGTAATTGGAAGTAAAATGTCACACTCAAAGCAAACTTTAATTTACTTTGACGACCACATTATTGATTTACGACTATCTACATGTACTCCACATGATTGATTTGATTCATCTATTTAATTAGACTAATATATATATATATATATATATATATATATATATATATATATATATATATATATATATATATATATATTAGTCTAATTAGAAAAATTGAGGGAGGGAGAGAGTAGCATTCGAGCGGGAGAATGAGAGAAGTTGAGGGTGCGAGTGTGAAACCCTTTTTCCTTCTACTCCATAGCTGAACCTTTCTAGTGCGAGAGGAACAATGTCACCATTCCACCTTTTTTTGCAGCCACACTAAATTTTGCAACTCCATCTCACTACCTCCCTTTCTCTTTAAACTACATAAATTCGTATAGGTATAGGTACAGTTTTTTTGTTAGAAACTAGACACTGTTCTATTCAAATTAGTCACTTGTTTGACAGATTTTGAGTAAGTATGACTAGAGAAATTATAGTTCTAAGTTGTTTTAAAAATCTGAGACAGTTTCAGATATAGGTTCAGTGTTTTGTGCATAACGTTTTCCATAGAACTCTCATTTGAATAATTTCTGTCTCATTGAAAACTAGATTCATTTTTCTTCAATTTGAACTCAAAATTCATGTTATTTGACTGAGTTTTGGTACCTTAAACCGTGTTACAAGTTGGGTCACTGATGCTGTCCTGTTTTTGAAACAAGGTATGATATGTCGTTAAATTGCACTAAATGGCCCTTATTTATGTAGAACAAAATTTTATTTAGAAACTAGACATTATAAGCTTTTCAAAGAGTAAGTGGTCGTTTGTTAAATTTCGATATCGTTTGATATGTTAATAAAATCATCAAAGAAGAGGTATGGTTGCTGAAAATTTCTGCACAAATGTTGTTTGTTGAAATGTTTGACTTGCTTCATAACAACTTGTATGTATATGTTTGATGGATTGGTAAAATGTGAATGTATAAGATAGTTAATGCAATGATTTGATTTCCCAGTTAATCGAATGTTTCTCTTCCATGTTTACAAAATTGTGTCCGTTTACCGAAATGGAACTTCTTATGAAGTGCAAAATATAAATTGATTAAAGAATGGAGGATGTACTTGAGGCGGGTGTCATGAGCCCCTCCCAAGGCTCAGAGGTTTTTCACTCGGCTGTGGGTGGTGTGCGGGTTCCCGGTCTAGTGGCATTCAGATGTGTAAGTCCACGTTTCAGGGGGATGCAGCCTAGGTTAATAATTAAAATGAATCAAGAGTGTATTATGGTAAGGGGGCACGATAGAACTCACTGAGATAGTATCACAACTCTCTTGTTTTGTTGATTTCAGATACACAGTTGAAGGTAAAAAAAGGTTACAGTTTAGGTTCAAGGTCCCTAATGCTTGGGGGTCATCATGATGAGGAGATTAGCAATGTTTTTGCTAATAGTATTTGATTTGCAGTTATGATTTCAAGTTCGGTTTATGAACCGAGTTAGACATTAGGATATGCACTTGTTAGATATTTATGTACCAGATATTAATTATGATGATCAAACTATATTTCTATGTATCAAGATGTATTTTGATTATAAAATGATCATTTCGGTCTTTTTGTTTAATCGTTTTATCAATTTTAGTTTATCCAACTATTGATAGTGCATCTCTGAAAGACTAAAGAGTAATATTTCGAGTTAGTAAGGTCGACTATAAACTTGGGATGTTACACCTTTAGTTGACCCGACAATAGCTATTGTTGGGTGGGTTTCCCGTGGTATGAGGTTTGTAGTACCTGGGTTTGTGCTAAGAGCAAGAAAAAGATAAGTTAAAACACTGAGAGTCTATGGCGAGGGGTCCCGAAGAGCTCACTGATATTTGTAATCTCACTCTTTATTTTTGTGGTGTTTACAGATAAGCAGGGGAAGTTGAAGCAAAACAGGAAAAAGTAGTTGCTGTTCTGAGTTGCTAGTCAAGAAGGGATCCTTGTGATCAATTTTATTTTTTGCTTAACTTACCTTAGAAATTAGTTTGTCTACCTAAGTTGTACTCGATACTTTAACTGAGGATTTGAATTTATCGTTCCTGTTATTAATTCTTTTTTTTGGATATTGACCATTAGGGGGTTTGTATCAACTTTCGACTTTTGTTTAATTTCGTTTGGTTTCTTTATGGAGAACCTTACTTAATCAAGTGTTTTCAAGGTGAATGTTTAGTTAGAGTTGTTCAATGTCTAAAGTAGAATTAGTACTCTGATTTTGCTGTATTATGGAAGTCTCGGCATTTCTTCCAAGGTTGAAATGCTAAGCAGGTGTTACAATAGATATAGACGAGTCTTCTCAAATTCAATGAAAAATATCAAAGAAAAATACAATCTCTCATGCTTGTCATTTACATAACATTATACATCTCAAACACAATATAGCCACACACTATGCTAAAAAGGGGGAATAACAACGCATCTTTAACAACACTTAATAGAAGGTAGTGTTGTTAAAGCTTACATGGAGGTTTTCTACAGCGCTTGCTTTAAGAAGGGTTGTCATAGATGTCATCTTTTAAAGCGCTTGTTGAGAAGAGTGTTGTCATAGTTCTCTGTTTGTGAGGCCGCATGTTAAGAAGGATTTCTATTACGGCGCTTTTTTCAAAAACCGCTTTCATATGATAGCTTTCAAAAATTAAAATCGTTCCTTGAGTTAGCGAATCCTACTGCTTGATTTAACTTCATTCTCCCACTAAGCACTCGTTCATAAGACCGCGAATTTTGTAATCAATTATTTTGTACCTTAGCATTTTTATTTTTAAAGTTATAAAAGAATCAATGGTTCTTCTTTTGAAAGGCTATTAGTGTTATAAGAAACTTGTATTTTCTATATGATAAATCTATGACATGATCAAAAGGATTCATGATTTAGTTGTTAAAAGTATTTATGGTTCGATCAAAAATCAAAGTTTTATATAAAGGATCACCTATTCGAGTTCAAGAAGTTTTTTACTTATTTATCGTGTAGATATTTTGTTTCTAATGAGCTATATATTTATATACATATATACGATTCCCAATGTATGATATATCTTCATTGTTTTGTTCTTGACCTCTTTGTTCAAAGTAAACCATCAATTTTGTCTCAAAACTTAGGCATGCTCCTACTCCTCGTTGTAGGGAGTTGCTCCAAAAATTTGGCATGAGTAGTGAAAAGGAGATATAAACTCTGATGAGCGCAGCCTTTTATCGACAAGATGAGAATGGTAGGTCAGGTGATGTGAATAAGTAGAGAGGTGTGATTGACTCTTTTCTCTATCTCACTGCTAGTCGTCCAATTATTATGGTTAGTGTTTGCATGAATGCACGTTTTCAAGCTAATCATAGGGAATCATTTCTCGCTGCGACCAAGCACATTACAAGATAGCTCACTCAAGTTGGATTTATGGTACCCTATAAGCAAAAGAATTAGCCTTATACTTGTGTCTTTGCTGTTGAATTAATAAACAAACACAATTAGCCTTATACTTACCCTTTTTAGGTGCATTAGTTGCATTAGAAATAGGTGCCTTAGCCTTGTTCTTGCTCCCTTTAGGTCTTCCCTAATACAATAATAAAATCAGAATTAGTTCCACAACTTGACAGATTATTAGTTAAAACTAGAAATTGAATATAAATCCACTCAACTTACCACTTTCTTAGTTGCCAATGTTGTTTGACTACCTTGTGCACCTTCTTGTTGTAGAACTTATTGTGTGCCTTGTTGTGTGTCTTGTGTGTGCCTTTTTGTGTGCCTTCTCATGTCACCTTTTCCAACAAATATTTGTTTGCTTAATTTCGATATCGTTTGCTATGTTAAAGAAATTGTTGAAGTTTACGTATCACTACTGAAAATTTATTGCACCTAGACTGTCTATGGAAATGCTTGAATGGCTATGTCTTGGCTATAGTTTCTTCATGATTATGAATGATATGATTGGTTAAATCAAATTAAATAACTGTGGATTTCTGTTATGGATTGGTTAAAACGTTGTTTTACTCATGTTTCAAAGATCAATGCTATAATTTCATGATATGTGACTATGGTATTGAAACGGTTTGATTAGTTATGTACCGAGTGAGGAAAACCTAATGACATGATGGAGGAATGGACCTTGTGTTCATTAAAGATAGGGTTATTACCCAAGGCAAGGATTAATGACATGTATATAATTAATTATCAAGAATAGGGTGACGACCCATGAGAATTAGCATACTAGGGTAGGGAAGTCATGAGCCCGAACCCTAGGCCTCGTTCATGTTTGCCCGCTAGCGCAAGGTTAGCGGACCGGGTTCACCGGGAATCGAGTAAATGGTTAACGGTTTGTGCTATGTCAAGAAAAAGTTTTCACGTAGTTATTCCCTTGGACTACGATCGAATAAGACATAAAAGACATTGTACGTAGCTATCAAGAATTGAGCTACGAGTGAATAAAACATAATGAACCGCAAGTGTAGTAAGGGATCTCGGTAGAACTCACTAAGATGTTTATCTCACCCTTTATATTTGTAGTTTTTACAGAGACAGGGAAAAGCGAAAGCAAAGAAACACGGTTAGAAGGTGTGCCACATGAAGACATTGGAGACTTAGTTCTTGTTGCTTATGTTAGTTCCTAGTTTTATTGTATTTCCGATATTATGACTTGTACTCGTTAAAAGTTGTAAATCGTTTCCACTACTTTTGGTCTTTGAATATTGAACACTAGGATGTGAGAATTTTATAAGACATGGAACATAAGTTTTTAAGTATTTATGTTTAAGTTATGAGATTCAAATAACTATTTGATGGTTTTTCACCAACGTATTTAGTTGTGCTCAATATCTGAAGCAAGAAGTTATCTCTGATGTATGCTAGATTGTATGTCTTGGTTTTTCCTCTATGTTAGAGATACTAGGGTATTACAGGAACAAATTACTACATCTCAAGAAAAACATGTGTTATGAAACTAGTGTATGATAATGCATCATAATTCTAAAATATAATTTAAAACAAGTGTATGATATTACCTTCTGTTGATCGGAAATAAAACACCATCCCCCAAGTATCTTTTGTCTCTGTCTCAACAACAACAAATGCCAATGGTAGTAAACAACAAACTAAATGCCATTCAATACCCACCACGCCCACTAAAGTAGAAAAGGACCACTGAGATTAAGAAAGAACAACATACTGAAAAGAGGCATAACTATTTCTCTCTCAGGGACCACTGTTTTCTCTGGCTCCTCCTTTGTTGTCCACGGTCTCTCCTTCATTGTCCACAAACGAGGTCGATTTCGTCGCTATGAGAGTGAAAATGAACGAAAGAATGAACAAGAGTTTGAGAGTGAGATTGAACGACATTGAGAGTGAGATGGAACGAGAATGAGAGTGAGTGTCGATTGAGATGGAGTGGGACGAGAGTGAGTCAATACAGAATTGGGATTTAGGGATTTGGTTTTATTTTTAGTGTTATTTTCAATTTTTAATTTCAGATTTAATTTCTTTTTTAAGTTCAGTTTTAAAATTTATTTCCAACGTGGAAGCTGAGGTGTACCATTTAAATGACGTGGAAAACAACCTAAAATAAAATAGGGACCAAAAGTGTCCAAAATATTTTATATGGACTAAAAACAAAACTCACTATAATTATAGGGACCAAAAACATATTTAATCATAATTAATATTACAATGTATATTATAAGGTAATGAATATTAAGTAGAAAGTTATAAAACGGATGATCATTTCTATTTTCTAAAACCAAGCTCAGATTCTATTATTTCAATAGCTATTTTTTTATTGATAAGTCAAAGAATTTCATTAAAAAAGGCACTAGGGGTGCCACAACCCAATTACAATTAACATAAGAGACTCAAACAAGATGACGGATTGTTGCTCCAATCCTCATATCCTATGGATAAATTGGATTCCACCCTATGTGATAGCCATCCCCATGACAAACCTTTAACATGATGCAACATTTGTGCTACATTCAGAATGCCTCCTCTAAAAATAATCCTATTTCGGTTGACCCAAATCACCCAAACTACGACTATCCATACTAAGAGTCTCACTTTTTTTTTCTTTTTTCCTTCTATCCTAATCCCGTGTTTCTGCAAATGGTTCCATGCTCCTGTAAATTCAACCCGTTGAATCCCGATCCAATCACACGTTTCATTCCACAATTGAGCTGAGAAGTGACAGGTAAAAAACAAATGTTCAGAGTCTTCGTCACATCTGAAACAAAACACACAGCAGGGGCTGGTCGGAAAGTTAATAATACCCTGCTGCTGCAACAACAAACGCGTAGGCAATCGATTGATTAATAACCTCCAACCATGTATCAAGAACTTAGAGGGAGCTGCTGTACACCATAATAACTTCAGAACTTTTAATTCATCTTCCTGCATTACTGCGTTGTCGCTGCCATTAATTAACTTGCTGTAAGCGGACTTAACGGTGAACTGGTGCGTCGCTGTGAGAGGCCAGACCCATCGGTCTGGGCTGTTCTGTGAACGACAGATCTGTAGAATAGTATTCTGCAACAAAACAGCAGCATCGGTTTGCTCTGCTGTAAGTGCAGCTGTCGAGTTGAGCTTCCACGACCACCTCTCATCAATCCAATCGCCAAATTCTGCAACTCTACCTTCTGCCAAATCTGAGATTGCGTATAGTTGAGGAAAGATCTCCGCCAAACTCCATGGACTACACCACTTATCCTTCCAAAAACTAACATCCTTACCATCTCCTAGTTTCAATTTTACCGAGTCTCTAAACCAATTTTGTCCATATGCCAAACAATCATCAATTAAATTTAGATCCTTCCACCATACCGAAAATTGAGTCCTATTCAAAATGCCATCGTTTCCGTAAAAAAATCTAACATATTGCTCCACAAATTATTTTTCTCCACCAAAATCCTCCACTTCCACTTCCCTAATAAAGCTACATTGAACGCTTCCATGTTCCTAATGCCAAGACCCCCTTTTTTCTTAGGCAAGCATACTTGACTCCACTTCACCCAACTATCTTTTGACCCTCCACACATCCTCCCCACAAAAAATTTCTTTGAATTTTCACCATTTCCTTAATCACTTTCCTAGGAGCCTTGAAGAATGAGAAGTAGTACAATGGTAGGCTAGCAAGGACAGAGTTGATGAGTGTCACTCTACCCCCCATTACTTCTCCACAAAGATAGTCTTCCCTTCATTTTATCCATCACCGGACTCTACGTGCTACTTAGCCTTGGATTTGCACCCACCGGTACGCCTAAAAATTTAAATGGAGTACCACCCTTCTTACAATATAGAAACCTCAAGCACCACAAGTTCTCCCTTGAGTTGTTACACACAAAGAGGGTATCATCCGCAAATTGGAGGACCGGAAAAGCTATCCTTCCGGTTACCGAAAATGCCTCATAAAAATCCTTGCCTTATGCAATTATTGATTAATCCCGTTAACCCCTCTGCCACTAATAAGAAAAGGAACGGCGCCAACGGGTCCCCTTGCCTTAGACCTCTCTCCATTGAGAACTCGCTTGTTGGGCTACCGTTAACTAACACCGATACTTGACCGGAAAAAATACATGCCTTCATCCAACTTCTCCATTTTTCACTAAATCCGGTTCTCTCCAACATATAGTCCAAAAACTCTCATGATACCGAGTCATAAGCTTTCTCGAAATCAACTTTAAATAGGACAAGTGGCTTCCTCTTCTTCTTGGAAAAATTGATTACTTCATTAGCCACCAACACTCCGTCTAAAGTTTGCCTTCCTTGCAAGAATGCCGTTTGGTTTGTTGAAATTATTTCCGGTAGTACTCCTTTGATTCTAGCCGCAAGCACCTTAGAAATTATCTTGTACATACAACCAATAAGAGATATTGGCCTAAAATCCCCCAATTCTTGAGGATTTTTCTTCTTCCCTATCAAAGCTACAAACGAGGATGTGAAAGCTTTTGGCAACTTCCCATTTGAATGGAATTGATGCAAGACTCCTAAGATTTCCTCTTTAATGGTATCCCAACATGCTTTGATGAAGTTAAAATTAAAACCATCGGGTCCCGGACTCTTATTCCCTTTGCATGACCAAACCGCTTCTTCCACCTCTTCAATTGTAAAAGGGGATATCAACTTCAATGCCTCCTCCGAAGATATCTTCTTGAAATCTACTCCATCAAGTTTCGGTCTACAATGATTCCTTTCCTCAAATTGTTGCTTGAAATGTCTCCTCACCTCCTCTTTCACCTCCCCAACCTCTTGCACCCATCTCTCCCCCACTTTCAACATCTCCAATTGATTCCTCCTCTCTCTCCACTTTAGTGCATTATGGAAAAACCTTGTGTTTCCGTCCCCTTGTTGTATCCAGTTAACCCTTGCCTTTTGTGCTAAGAGAGACTCCCTTTGGTGAAGTTCCGTCCAAAACTCCGTATTTAACGCTTTCCACCTCTCCCCATCCCAATCCTCTCCGTACACCTCCTCTTGCTCCATTACATTCATGTCCTTCACTAGTCCTTCTATTTTGAGGTCCTTGATCCCATAGACCTCCTTGTTCCACACCTTAAGACTTTCTTTTAAGAATTTGATTTTTTCCTTCACAACATGCGCCATCCAACCTTCCACCTTATGCTCCCTCCATTTTTCTTCCATAAATCGCTTTCCGTCCTTATGATCAAGCCAACCATTTATGAATTTGAATGGCTTAGGGCCCCAATTCTTCCTTGCAGTTAGAAACCATACCGAGCAATGATCCGATATGTCCCTATCTCCAATCCATTGGGCCCTGACCCCCCACTCATCCATTAACTCCTGCGACAACAATAACCTGTCTATCCTACTAGCCGCCGGTCCGTTTGGTTGGAACCAAGTGAATTTCTTTCCAAAATGACCCGACTCAATCACACCCATCTCCTCCATGAAACATTTGAAATCCTCACTCTCTCTCTCACTGAATCTCACTGATCTACCTCTCCTCTCTAGCCTATCAGTTACTGTATTGAAATCACCCCCAATTACCCAAGAGCCCTCACTCAACCCATTTTTTTCCCTCAGCATCCTAGCCCAAAGATCCCTTTTACTCCACACAGAACACCCTGAGTATACATTGACAAAGTACACACACCTCTCTCCTACATGAGCAGCAACACCAAAGAATCCAGATTGTGAGAAAGTAGAAATAACCCTAAGCAATCCTTTACGCTAGAAAGTCAAAGTATCGCCTGATAGACCCATAGAAGGTTGAGCGACCCATTCTACGTCGTCTCCACCCCATAACCTTTTTGCCATAGAATCTTCTATCACCAACCTTTTTGTCTCTTGAATGAAACAAAGATCAAACTTCTCCCTTTGAACCAGGCGACCAAAGCGCCTTTGCTTGGCATTACTGCCAACTCCCCTCATATTAAAGGTCACTACCTTCATTGACGAAGGCTGGAGATCTCCATCTCACTTCTAGCTTCCTTATCCCGAACTTCCATTTCCTTAATCCTCTCTATGTTCTCTTGATCTGAGCCAGAAACTGTCGCACCTATCTTCTTAGCAAACAACCAAATTTTCTCCTCCTTTGAAAGACCTTTATCCGCCCACAAAGAACTAGAGTCATATACTTCCAAATTTGAATAGGAGTTATTTGAAGTGTCCTCATTAGAATCAGCGAGGTCATCATCAAGGGGAGAAACGATACTCGAGTTTGAGTGCACCTCCAGAGGGATCGGCTGGGTTTCCAATGGAATGGGTGGAAACACCGGCAACGTTGGCACTTGAACTGCCAAGGGGATTGAGGAAAAGTCTTCAACAGAGGGGTTTGCTAATGAAAGAGGTTGAGAAGAGGCAGCGGTTGGAGAAGAAGGAAGGATGGCAAGAGGAAGGGTAGAGGAGTTGAGGCTCGAAGAGGAAGGGGTGGAGGGAGGCTGGGGAAAAAAAGGGGGGTACGAGCAAGAAGGGTGAGAGTTGTCCAAAGCAACTGGGCTGGGAGGAGAAGGGGTGAAGAGAACATTTGAAGGTTGGGCTGGGTCTGGGTTAAATTCAGGTAATTGGGCCAAGTTAGAGGTTTGGATAGAGGTTGAGATAATGCTTGGAATGGAGGAGGTAATAACTGGGCTTTTAAATGAGACAGTTTTCTTTTTACCATTATTGTTTCCAACCCCTATGGTAACTGTTGCTGAATTACCGTTTCCTTCCCAGTGAGAAGACTTTTCCACTAATTCACCACTGTTGAAATTTGAATTAACTCCACCATTAATCATCATTCCTTCTTTCTCGGGACTAGAACGCGTGCAACCCTTGCACACCAACGGCGCCGTCTTTCCTTTTCCAAGACCAACAGAATCAATTTGGCTCCTCTGGTCGGTAGGAGAAAATGATTCACTCTGAAACTCTTCGTCTTCCCCAACGTGGCCGATCAGACCAGTAGCGCCGTCGTTGTCGCCGGCGAAGTCACCAGAGAAGTCGTCGGAGAGATCGCCGGACGCCGTTACGTCGTCTTCGGAGTCCTCATCAGAACCACTCCCACCTTCACATTCGTCCTCACTATCCAAGTTGCTCGATCCTTTCACCTTCGTTTCGGGTCTCTTGCACCACTGTAATGGTCCATACCAGTCTTCAACCACCTTGATAACAAACATCTCACCATTAATATCAAATTTTGTCACAAAGTTGATAATATCATGGACCCTAGTTCTGATAAGTATTCTAACAACATCTATTGTTTTCCTTTTTTTAGTGTTTTCATCTACGTTCAGGAACTCCCCTGTTCCAAAGACAATTCTCCTAAAGAAGTTATTAGTCCAAGCATGGACAGGGACACCATAACATCGTACCCAAGTTAGTCTTTCATTGTCAATTTCCCCCGGACTCCATTTTCGTACTTCTTTGAACCAGATACCAAGCCAGTCAGCTGCATCTTCCAAAAGTGCTTCCATTTCCCCCTCCTCCAAACTTTCTAGTAGAACCAAATTTGATCCCATTGGGGTAGCCCTAACAGAGAAATATCCTTGTTGAATAAATTCCTCTTGAATATTGAAGGATGCTCCCGGATTCCATACAACCCCAACGTAAGCTTTTGACAGATTTTGAATTTCTTCTTCATCAATGGAGAAGTATCTATGTGCCCAAGCTCTTCTAGGCCTTCTTGGAGGTTTGTAATGGATATTTTGGTTGGGGTTAACAATGGTTTCAGGTGGGTTAGGAAGGTCCGGTTTAGGCCTCGGTTTGGTTGCTATTCTTCTGACCGGTGGTGGTCTTAACTGAGAAGATGAAGGGGCGTGATGGTTGGCATCAAGGGTTTTGTGCTGGGAGAACGGGTTCTTGTTGGGGAAGGGTTCAGGAGGTGGCATAGATTTGGGAGGGTTGGTGTTTAAGGTACAGGTATTATTTGCTTTAGGTTTGGGGGCATTAGATGATGGATGTTTAAGGTTAACTTGTTGGCCCTTGATTAAGGTTGTAGTATTAACCCGATGGATAGGCTGAGGTTTAGGAGTGTCAAGGTGTTCAGCAGCAGGCTTTCTATGGTATCTGGGCAAGTTAACATTAATCTTCACACTACCTATGATGATGTTATCAAGCTTAACCACAAATCTCTCAGGATCTTGGACATTGACAGCTCTAACAAAGCCAAATCTCTTTCCCAACTTGTCTCTTTTGGCTGGAATTATCACTTCTTCGATCTCCCCGTAGTATAAGAACGCTTCCAACATATGCTTTGCTTTAAAATCGTCAGGAAAGTTCGTAAAGAAGTAGGTTGTTCTTGGTGCATATTTCTGGAATAACATGTGGCTCTTAGCTACATCTGCTCTTCTTTGTGTGCTCATTTTCTTCTTTTTCCTCACTAGTTCCAACCCTCGTGAATCAACATGCTCAGGCTGTTTCCCTTTCTGTTTGTCACGGAAGACCTGTTGAAGCTGCTCATGCTACCCTCAAGACAAACTCTCTCACTCTCCCTGCTTCGCTCTCTCTCTCTCTCTCTCACCCGCTCACACTCACTAACCCTAGCGCTCTCTCTCACTCTACCTTTCTCTCTCATCTCGTGTACAACATAGTCTACATTTAAATAGCTATAATTCCATTGATTCATTACCATAAAAAAGCTGTTATTGAAATTAATTTCTGTCAAAGTCTAAATATTAAATTAAAATAAACATGTCCTTCAAATCACAAAAAATCCTTTATTATTAAAAAATCAATCAATAGGATCACTATATAAAGACATATTTTTGTGTTACACTATATAAAGACACTCATTATAAATATATCTTTTCATTTAATATACTTTAATATCCAACATATTACCATAAGTTGGTATATTTTTTTTGACGGATTCTATATACTAATATTGATTGCATGGAAACAAATCCATGCATCCTAATATTGTTCTCAATTAGTAGGATATTTACCTCTTTTTGTTACACTATATAAAGACACTCATTACAAAATATATCTCTTTTCATTTAATATATATATATATATATATATATATATATATATTCTAATATCCTACATATTACTATAAGTTGATATATATTTTTTGACCGATACCATATATTGATATTGATTGCATGGAAACAAATCCACGCATCCTAATATTGTTCTTAATTAGTAGGATATTTGCCTCTAGAATTTTTTTTTAATAAAACACTAGAGTATATATATATATATATATATATATATATATATATATATATATATATATATATATATATATATATATATATATCTGTGTGTGTGTGTGTGTGTGTGTGTGTGTGTGTGTGTGTGTGTGTGTGTTTATCTCAAAATAAAATTAATAAACAAATATAAAAGTATTAAACATATATTATTCAAATCAATAATATTCAGCTTTGAAAATATTAAATGGTAATTTTTTAAAATATAGCAAGAATAATAATTGACATCGGATACTCAATGGTCTATATATTAAGAACTCTAATGCAACTCTCATCGTCCATAATATCAATAGCAAATAGCAATCACAAAAGAATGAATCCATCAAAAAAATTCTCGCTGTTGTTTGTGATTTCTTTATTTCTTGTATCCTATGCATCAAGCACAAGCTTGTATGAGGACGTATGTAAAGAAGCCAATGATCAAAATGGTCGTTGTTTGAAACTTCTAAGCACAAATCCTCAAATCCCTTTAGCAAAAGATTATATAACCCTTTGCAAACTCATCTTACAAATGGCACTGGATCAAGCAACAAAAGCCCAAAGTCAAATACAAGAATTGACAAAGAAATATCATTCTTCTGAAGCCATCAAACAATGTGCGAATGTAAGTTATGATGCAGCAATTCATTCGTTTAAAAGTGCATTAAAGGAAATAGTTATGGATCTTAAATCTCAGCCTGGAAACTTTGATGCTGCAAACTATGATGCTTTAGTTGCTGGTGATGGCCCTAAAGCTTGCAGACGTGGTGTTTCTGCGGAAAAGATAGTTGATAACGTTATTTCTACAATAAATGATGATACAGAACTTTTTAGTTTAGTTGCATATTTAGCAACACTTCATCTTTAGTGTGAAGAATTCACTAAAGGGGTCTCTTTTAGTGTCATCTCATAATAATAGTATTCTAACATTTCGGAGTTTAATGTGGTTTTTGTTGTTATATTGCTTTTGAATAATTTACTAAAAAGTTTGAAATGATAATTTATTTCTTATCATGCATCAAGCAATAGCTTGTATGAAGACGTATGTAAAGAAGGTGGTCGACGTTGTCTGAAACATCTAAGCACAAATCCTCAAATTCCTGTAGCAAAAGACTATGTAACTCTTCGCAAATTCATCTTACAAATGGCAATCGATCAAGTAACAAAAGCCCAAAATATTAAAATTCCAGAATTGACGAAAAAATATCCTTCTTCTAAAGCCATAAAAAATGTGCAACCGTTGATTATACTGAATCAGTCAATTCATTTAAAAGTGCATTAAGATTGCTAGTTGAGGATCCTAAATGTGAAGCTGTAAACTATGAGGCTATAGTTGCTGGTGATGGTCCTAATGCTTGTGGACGTGGCGTTGCTGCGGAAAAGATAGTTGATAATGTTTGTTCTAGTTTGGATGATGATATTAGTTTCATTAGTTTTGTTGCATTTACAGTTGCAACTCATCATTAGGGTGATGAATTCACTAAATGAGGGGGTCTTTTTTGTGTCATCTAATAATAATAATGTTATTACGAACTTTGGGAGTTTAATGGGGTTTTTGTTGTTGTGTTGGGTGTTATTGGTTTTTAAATAATTTATCGATGAATTTATAAAAAACTTTGAAAAGATAATTTATTTCTTGCATTTGGTGATATATATCTTGGACTCTTGTTGGTCATGATTTGTATTCCAGACTCAAGTTCACTGTTTTGCCTCTCATTGTCCCTATTCTTGCTCAGATTGATTACACCTTTATCAACAAATCGTTTTACTTTTCGCTTTATCTGCAAACGGGATGGGATCCTTTCTACACCCAAACCAATTCTGGGTTTTTTTGGTTATCAGTAAATTTGATCTCTAAAATTTGAGAGAGAGAGAGAGAGAGAGAGAGAGAGAGAGAGAGAGAGAGAGAGAGAGAGAGAGAGAGAGAGAGAGAGAGAGAGAGAGAGAGAGAGAGAGAGAGAGAGAGAGAAGGGGAATAGAAAAGAAAAGAAAAGAAAAGAGCACCAGCTTCATCTTCTCTTCTTCAAACCAAACAAAACCCTCACTCACTTCTATCCACATTGCTACAACATAAACAACTCCACAATCCTTCCTTACACCAGCACTATAGATATGCACAATCTTTTATAATGTATTTCAAGCAATAATCTTTAGAAGCTTTTGGTATTTAGCATTTTTATTTTTAAAGTTGTAAAAAAATCAATGGTTCTTCTTTTCAAAAGGCTATTAGAGTTATAAGAAACCTGTATTTTCTAAATGATAAATCTATGCATTGATCAAAAGGATTCAAGATTTAGTTGTTAAAACTATTTACAGTTCGATCAAAAATCAAAGTATTATATAAAGGATCACCTAATGTATGATATATCTTCATTGTTTTGTTCTTGACCTCTTTGCTCAAAGTAAACCATCAATTTCATCTCAAAACTTAGGCATGCTCCCACTCCTCGTTGTCGGGAGTTGCTCCAAAAAATTGGCATGAGTAGTGAAAAGGAGATATAAGATGAGAATGGTAGGTCAGGTGATGTGAATTAGTAGAGAGGTGTCATTGACTCTATTCTCTATCTCAATGCTAGTCGTCCAATTATTATGGTTAGTGTTTGCATGAATACACGTTTTCAAGCTAATCATAGGGAATCATTTCTCTCTGTGATCAAGCACATTACAAGATAGCTCACTCAAGTTGGATTAATGGTACCCTATAGGCGCTGATTGAACTTTAATTGGGTATTCAGACTCAGTTTTTTCATTTGTATGATGAAGTGAAAAAGTACTAGCGGGACATGTCACATACAAGGTAATGTCTTGGTTTTATTGGACTATTCGATTGCATCTTTTGACAAAATTTGATTCCATATATTCGTGTCTGATACTTGATCGTATGTTATGTATTTTTTTTCATACTTCGAGCATAATGTAGAATAATAAATAACAACAAAAAAAAACCTTCTAGAACTTAACTCTTAGAAGAAAAATTATATGTTTGGAAGTTTAAATTTGGAATACATATACATATTCATTCTAGAGTTAAACTTTAGAAATACATTTTTACTTTGAGAAGTTAAATTCTAACAAAAATATATTACCTTTTGTCCAGGAGAAGTGTATTAGAAATAATAAAAGGTGTAAAAAATATCTATGAAAAAAGCGTTGGACTTCTAAAAACGTTCCGTCCATGTCCACATTAAATCAAGCCCCATATTTCTAAAAAGCCCATCTGTTTTCAACTGGGCTAGGCTTCAATCACAGCTTATACGTTTGAATTAGATTATTTTGATCAAAAAAAGTGATAAGAATAGAGATTGTCCCAAGAAAGTGTTCGGCTAGGGTTTAGGGTACCTTTTGGTTTTTTCGATTTGTCCTAGGTTGGTTTATTGGTTGTCTTGGTGTTTCCTTTGGTTGGAACAGTTGTGTCTAGGTTTTGTTTCCCTCTTGCCCTAGAAACTTTTGGTGTTTTGTGGTTACCATATCCCAAGCTTACTTTGTCCCTTTGTTGCTAAATCCTCAGTCTTCTCTATGTTGAACGTTGTTGCATCTTCCACATCTCTATGCGAATGGACTTTCGTTGCCCTTAAAGACTTACTGAAGATGAGTAGGAAGTCATCATTGAGGGGCTCTTTCCACTACTCTTAATAGTTGCTAGGCCTAGACAAAGGTGGTCAGTGAATGGTAGTAGGCATAATGTGAATACCCACCAGAACCCTAACCATGTTGAGCACGTTCCTATTACTTTGGATTCAAAATCTAGGACTAGTGAGATATTTGATAGTTCTATACTTGCTGAAAATGTGGTTCAGCAGGCTCTTAATGCTGAAAATGTTGTTGATAGCTTTCATACTGATGACGCTGCTCAAACTCCTTCCCTTGTACCTAGAAATGAAGAAACATCTAGTAAAGTGCTGATAAGGTCACAAGCATGCTTTGAAGGCAAGAAGCCAGTGAGAAATTTTGTTAGAACTAAGAAGGCCCCTTCTACTTCTAGTCCTTCAAAGGAATATACAATGGAGTTCCCATATGAGGACGATGAGGGTGGGGAACCAAGAGAAATTGATTTACCAAAAAGTGTTTAAGGAGGCTTTGAGCTATAAGTTGGCCTCTAATATCTTGCTGAAAAGGGGGGGGGGGGGGATCACCTAACTATGTACCCCTTTTATCATCCTTTCATCTTCTTAATCTCTATCTGAAGCATAAAAATCTAAATTTAATACTTAATTAATCCTTTGCTGCAATTTATTTTAAACCATAAAGCTGGAAATACAAATATTTGCAATAATTTTAGTTTAATATTTTGTACAAAGCCTTCTATGCAAATATTCACTTTGAAATGTCATAACTTATACACAAGTAGCCTTTAGAACATCCTTAACCTTCAATTATTTACCCAATGAACCAACATCTATAAATGTATTTTTTTGTGTAGTACACAAATTTTACTATTTGTGTTTCTAAAATGCCACCAATTCTATATGGATCAGATTACAACAGCTTAAACAAATGAACATTCAAGAAACGCAACAACCGCCAGCAAGGTTAACAACAATGCAATGATATTTTAAAGCCCCACCTATGGCTCCAATCCACCACTAATTACCACCCAAAAACTCGCCACAACACTGCCATATTTCTTGGCTCCATCCAACATAGTCCCCACAACCAAATCTCACCCATCTAAAAAAGATTTTTTGGGAGAAGGAAGAAGAAAAAGGGGATGAAAAACGTTTTGAAAGAGTTTTAAACAACTCACTTCTATGGAGAAAGTTTGGAGGAGGAAAAGGGGAGAGAGAGAGAGAGGAAAGCAAAGAAGAGAAGGAGATGGGAGAATCTAAGGACAGTTTAATATACCTTTCCCCTAATCCCTCAGGTGTTCCTCATCTTCAGCAACTTGCTGTTTGTGTCTCCGTTTGCTTTATTAATGTCCTTTAGTTTATGTTGTTCGGTCCACCTTACCGACATCGGCGTTCTAGCAAATTTTAAATACAGGAGTAGGTAACTTATAAGTAACAATCACCTTATATTAGTGTTGCGCCCCGAAAAATCCGGTTAAGGATTCCTCAGTTTGACAACGTGAAAAATTTTGATGCCGCCACCAATATTTATTTTTAAAGACTAAAACATTGGAAAAAGTCTTTTGAAAAAGGCGGATGGTCTTTCGAAAACATTGAGATGTAGGTTCGGGCGTCGGTTAGGTACGGGGAAGGTATTAGCACCCCGCACCTCCTTTCTACCGAAAGGGAACCATTAACTTTGATGTGTGGCTTAGAAAAAGTTGACTTGAAATGATTTTTGTTCTACTTCCTTTCTTTTTATTTCGTTTGAGAAACGGTTTTATTGAGAAGAAAAATATTTTTGGTATCTTTGAAAAGCGGAACAAAACAAAGATTTTTAAAAGGGTGCTTGACGGGTTACGACCCGCTCCTACGTACCCTCTCTGGAAGAGGGATCAAAGCTACGTAGTTCTAGGCTTTTGCGTTTGGAAAACGGCTTAAGGGCTTTTCACAATTGGGTGACAGAACGAAGATTTTTTTTAAAGTGTGCTTGACGGGTTACGACCCGCTCCTACGTACCCTCTCTGGAAGAGGGATCAAAGCTACGTAGTTCTAGGGAACAAAACAAAGATTTTTAAAAGGGTGTGCTTGACGGGTTACGACCCGCTCCTACGTACCCTCTCTGGAAGAGGGATCAAAGCTACGTAGTTCTAGGGTTTTTTGAAAAGTGTGCTTGACGGGTTACGACCCGCTCCTACGTACCCTCTCTGGAAGAGGGATCAAAGCTACGTAGTTCTAGGGTTTTTTTGAAAAGTGTGTTGAGCTTTTGAAATAAGACTCAAGTGTTCACGAATACCAAACAAGCAACGGCTTCGAGTGGCGTTCATTACTAACTCGAAAGAAAAGAGTCGAAACCGGTAATCAAACAAGCAAAGGCTTCGAGTGATTACAAGTGACAACGTTTTATTATCTTTTTGAAATCGTTTTGAAAAAGGGTGAGCATCAGTGATAATTATCACTAATAGCTCGTGTTGTTTTCGAAATTTGGATTGGTTTATGTTTAGTTAAGGTGTGGGAGCTTTCATAGTAGTCAAACAAGCAAAGGCTTCGAGTGACTACCACTAATAACTCCTCATTAGCGACCAAACAAGCAAAGGCTTCGAGTGATGGCTAATGATTTATTTAAGAAAATGCCCTAGGTTTTTTTATTGGAAAAAACATTTGATTTTTATTCGAAAAATGGTTTAAGAAAGAGTTTGATTTGGGAAAAGATTTTGGAAAATAGGTAGGACATTTCAACCAAATTCTCAAGCCAAAACCGAAATATAATGCTCATTAATTTGCAAGCACAGTAATCAACAATTAATATACAAACATACTCATTACCTTTTACAAAAACTTTACACAAGAATGATATTGAATCACGAATAATTGATGACATGAGTACGTGAGATCGAGAGCAAACAAGGAAGTTGCAAGGGAAGGCCAGCAAAGAAAGATTTACAAAATTTAGTTCAAGCCTTAGGTCTTAGGACCGAATCGGATATAAATGAAACAATTGGTAATATTTGACATTTATTAACAATGCACAAGGCATAAACGTCTAGTCACTTTACCAAATCAACATGAAAGCATAGGCATAGGTTGAATCACTTTAAAGCAATTATCAACATCTAAAATGGAACTCGAAAGTTCATGTTGACTCATTTCACTAAATCATCAACAATTAAACAATTTGCAACTCAAAGTAGGTTGAATCATATTGGACAAATCCTCCACACTATCAAGCATGTGCACTAGGCACAAGTGGGATTCACCTTGCCAATCATCAACCAAACAACATATTGCAAGCTAAACATAGTAAACAACTTGAGAAAATCATTTTTGAATCATCTACCATTTCGGTTTCACATAAAATAACAAAACCTAACACAAATCAAAGCAACCTTGAAACAACTTTTATTTTACAAGACTTGGCAACAAATATTTTTTGTGATTCAAACACATTAAACATGCATGAAAGGGCCACAAGGCCGAAGCATACTACAACTCAAATCCAAATTTATTTCATGCAAAAATCAAAGGAAAGAAAAAAAACAACAAAACCCTAAAAATTGGCTTGAACCCGAGGCCTTACTTGCCCCAAAATCATTCAATTCTTTCATCACAATTGACCCAATCACATAGATGAGCATGAATACATGATAAACAACAAGAAACAAGCAAGAACCCTAACATTGGAGCCCCAAACCGAAGCCTCATTCCCCAAAATTCAAGTCCAAAACATCAAGATTCAACAACAAGCATAGTTCATCATTACTTCACAAAATTAGCACAATTAGTCATGCATTATTCAACTTCAAATCATCCAAGGAACAATAACAACACAAGGATCATGAATTAGGCCCAAGGCTAAAGCAAGAAGAAACATGTTTTTATTTTGGTGAAAATCACATGAACAAAGAGCAAATCACAAGAACAACATATAATCAACATATAGTCGCAAGAACAATTTATTTGGTGGGTGAGATGCCAACTCTCACCCACAACAGCCCCTAATCTACATTTTAATGATGTTATGAGATGCAAATATAAGTTGAAAACTGATTTTGATGCAAGAAAATGGATGAAAATGCAAAGGGTTTTAAGTTATACCTTAGTTCCAAACTAAGCAAGAGTAGAAATGAAGATCAAGAGTAACAAAAATCACCAACAATCTTCACAAGTCACCAACAAACAGCCACGCAACCTTGAAGAAACAACCCCTTTGATGATGTAAATGTGGGATTAAGGATGAAAGAAAGAAGATATATGAATATGGAGTGAGTTTGAGGTGATTTAGTGGATGGAAGTTGAAAAGAAAATGGAGGAGGAGGGGTGAGGGGGCTACGGCCAAGGGAGAAGGGAGGAGAGGAGTTGGTGTGCTAGGGTTTTTTGAATGGAGAGTGAGGCCAAAAGACTTGTGTGGGTTGATCATATGAAGATATATATAGTGCTCACTTATCATTAAGGGCTTCTAGGTCAATTTATCTCCCTTGTGCTCTAGGATTGCATCTAAATTTTGAACCAAGGGTCAAGATCAAATGTCACATGGATTAGGGGCAATTAGAAAGCACAAAGTGAGGAGAGAGAGGGCTGAGGGGCGCAGCATAAGGAGGGTGGTGAAGGATAAGTTTAATTACAAAAATGTATTTTCTCATGAAGCATATTACAAGAGTGCCATTTTAATTCAAATGAAGGGTGAGGATTGCATTTAACACTTGAATGGAAGGCCATGATCTAAACACAATTTGCAATCAATAAAATAAACCAAAAATGGGGGAAAAAGGGCTGGAATTCGCAGCACATATGAGAGAGAGTGAGTGGAATTGCAACTTGTACTATTGTACTACACTTGACCTTTCAAAATTCAAAGGGATATTCCTTATTCCTTTCAAGATGATTCTTCTAAATTCGTACCATTTTGGGCCATATCCCATGATTCAATGATTGGGCTCTGAATTTTATGATCTCACCAATCCCAAAATTGATTTGTTGACCCCACTCCAAAGGAAATGACCATTTTGCCCTTTTGTTCAAAAACCGAATTTCATGCCAAAAATATTCCCATGATGCACAAAAAATACACAACTCCACTCACTTGGACTCACATAAATTCCTCAAGAGATGCATAATGGTTTTTACCGAGAAATTATTTATTTTAGTGAAATGACCAAAATGCCCTTTTGGTCCCAAAAACCCTAATTTTGCTCCAAACTTCATTTCCACTCTAACAATGATCCTGAGACCCTTTGGATGACTCTAAAACTCTAGAAATGCATGCATGATGAGAAAATAAGTCTTTTGGCGAAATTACCAAAATACCCTTTGAACTAGGAAAAACCCTAGAAACCCTAGAAATGCTCTAAAGTGCTCTAAAATGCCATGCAATGCTTTTCTAACCCTAAAATGCATTCTGAAACTTCTAAGATGCAAGCATGATGCTCTCCCTAACCTCTAGGATGAATGCCAAGACTTGATTTACTTATTTTTGATTGAAAATTAGGGTTTTGACCTAAGCCGGACAAAATTGGGGTATGACAGCTGCCCCTCTTTATTTGGATTTTGATAAGGAATATGAATTGGCCGAAGCATATTCCGAGGCAAAATAGAAATAAAGAATTCAGAAATTATACCGATTTTGTCTACTTAGGGAAACCCGAATTTTCCTCTTTTTCTTTTTCTATTTTTTTTTTGAATAGATGGGCTTGAGAACAAACGGGGAACGGTTAACACTTGGCGCATTAACCAAGAGAGAAAATGACGGACCACTCGGGATCTGAAGGAGCACTAAGGCTCTGAAGGACCGCTCAGGGTCTGAAGGAGCACTAAGGCTCTGAAGGACCGCTCAGGGTCTGAAGGAGCACTAAGGCTCTGAAGGACCGCTCAGGGTCTGAAGGAGCACTAAGGCTCTGAAGGACCGCTCAGGGTCTGAAGGAGCACTGAGGCTCTGAAGGACCACTCAGGGTCTGAAGGAGCACTAAGGCTCTGAAGGACCGTTCAGGGTCTGAAGGAGCACTAAGGCTCTGAAGGACCACTCAGGGTCTGAAGGAGCACTAAGGCTCTGAAGGACCGCTCAGGGTCTGAAGGAGCACTAAGGCTCTGAAGGACCCTTCAGGGTCTGAAGGAGCACTGAGGCTCTGAAGGACCGCTCAGGGTCTGAAGGAGCACTAAGGCTCTGAAGGACCGCTCAGGGTCTTAAGGAGCACTAAGGCTCTGAAGGTCTAATTCGCAGTCGATGCTTGGCGCATTGATTGGAGTTAAACTGAAGGACCGACGAGTTCTGAAGGGCATGCCTAAGCCTGATGGACCAATGGGTCTGATGGAGCGCAAACTAGCAACGGTACTAGTAAAACGGTCTGCTTGGGGCGGTGGCCTTTTCCGAGCAGCCATGATGGGTCAAGATCAGATCCGGAACTGATATGTTGACCATGAAGGACGTCCGCTGTGTCTTAGGCTGACACAACTAGTCTGAAGGACCACTCGGGGTCTGAAGGACTTACCTGCAGCTCGAATACGAGGTGAAGTCTGCTTTTGAAGGGACACTTGGGTCCTGAAGGGATTCACGAATCCTGTTGATTGATTGGCACTTGGGCCTGAAGGGACACTTGGGTCCTGAATGGATTTATGAATCCTGTTGATTGGTTGAGATGGCCAATGCTGCCGCACTGGATTGAGGTACCTGCATATGTCAGCTGATGCAAGGAATGATGCAAGGAGTGTGGATGCATGTTATGCGAAGGCATGTTATGCAGATGCATGCTATGCGATGAGTTTATTGAGATGATGAATGTTCATGAAATTCCCTTTATTCTTTTACTTTGGTTTTCGTCATGTGATGAATGCACAAGATGCGGTCATGCAAATGTAATGCAGATGTATGCTACGTAGATGCATGTGACGCTGATGCCTACAATGCTGGATTTATGGGCCGACAAGCCTGGTTTATGGAGCAATATGTGTCTGCATATTGGTCTGATTTATGGACCCCAAAGGTCTGGTTTAAGGACACAAAGGTCTGGTTTATGGATCGCAATGATCTGGTTTAAGGACACAAAGGTCTGGTTTATGGATCGCAATGATCTGGTTTAAGGAGCAATATGTGTCTGCATATTGGTCTGATTTATGGACCCCAAAGGTCTGGTTTAAGGACACGAAGGTCTGGTTTATGGATCGCAATGATCTGGTTTAAGGACACAAAGGTCTGGTTTATGGATCGCAATGATCTGGTTTAAGGGCCGACATGCCTGAGTTATGGAGCAATATGTGTCTGCATATTGGTCTGATTTATGGACCCTAAAGGTCTGGTTTAAGGACACAAAGGTCTGGTTTATGGATCACAATGATCTGGTTTAAGGACACAAAGGTCTGGTTTGACCGCATGGAATGCCAGTGTATGCAATGGAAGGCTTCGTTTTGTTTTTTTTATTTATGAGATGCATGATGCAAATGCCATGATTGCCATTTTCTTTTTCTTTCTCTTATGATGAATGCAAATGCCTGAATTTCTCTTTTTCTTTACTTTATTATCATTATTTTTATGCCTGATAAATGCATGATTTTATGCATGATGAATGTAATGCATGACTGTGTTTATTTATTGCCTTTTTTTTTGCTTATTTTTTATTTTTGCTGGTTCAGCCAACCCGCGACACTCATGACACGAGATTGAGGAACCTGTTGGACTTGCGGGGCTCATGGGCCGAGTGCATGTTGGTCTTGACTTTGCTGGTTTGAAGCAATCGTGGATGTAGTTGCTCTCTCTTGCATGATTGACTGATTTTGAGGATGTGCTTTCTCTCATGACTCTTAAGAACTTCGTAATGATTTGCAATGCTCTATGATATATGCACATGTTTTACAGTTCAGGACCATCATCATCATAAAACGTTTATTTTGAGCAGAAAAAGCAGAAAATAAAAGAGTGAACAGATACGAGAAATTTGAACTTTATTAATGTGGAAACCGGTCGCACAAGAAGTTACGCCGATTGTTTATTGCATTTGAAAGTTTAAACTATAAAAAGACACGAAAAAGAGAGAAACTGAATTCTGACTGTCCGTCTCTGTGGAACAGTGCCAAACATCTATGTCCTTAACCTTGATCACTCCCTCATCCAAGCTTGTAGGAGAGCTGTATGCCTTTCTTTACTTTTCATGCCTAAGTTTTCAGACCCTAATTTTTGCCTGGATCGCCCTTTGCGGGTTTTCAATCCACCGGGTCGCTCTGATTTTGCCTAGGCCGCCCTTTGTGGGTTTTCAACCTAGCGAGCTAATTCTTACTTGGCTTGTCTTTCTCTTTTTTCTCTATTTCTTTCAGGCATAATACTTCTTCACTTGATCTGAATTGACTGGATTCCTGAGATCTTCGCCGTCTATGTTTATGAGTATCGGCGCTCCTCTGGAAAAAGCTTTCTTGACTTCATATGGACCGTCATAAATGGGTATCAACTTCCCACGGAGTCAGTCTGGATAGGTAGGATCTTTTTGAGTACAAGGTCTCCTTCGCCGAATTCTCGAAGACGGACTTTCCTGCCGAAAGCTGCCTTCATCTTTTGTTGGTACAACTGGCCATGGCGTAGGGCAGCCATTCTTTTCTCTTTAATGAGATTCAGTTGATCTAGACGAGCTTGGACCTCTTTTGCTTCTTCTAACTTGGCCTCCATGACTACTCGTGGAGAGGGTATTTCAACCTTGATGAGAAGAACTGCTTCTGACCCATACACTAGAGAAAAAAAAGGGTTGCCCCTGTATGATTTCATGAATGTGAGTGTGACAAGGGATGAGATAGGTGTAGGGTCAATTTCCCAGTTGTAGGAGGGGTGAAGAGTGACAGAATTGCCCCACTTGGCATATTGTAAACAAATGAATTTGTCCTAGAGTTAAAACTTTGAGAAAACAACAGCAATCGATCATTGATCAGAATGGACTTTTCGGGACTGTGGTGTTTTGTGGAGAAGGGATGACTGAGCTTGTCGGAGTGTTTGGGGTTGATGGGAGGATGGGTCTTATTCAGCGTTGGCTGATGATCGATGGTTTATGATGGTTAACTGGCTTGATGAGGTATTAGGAAGTTTTATTCCTGGCTAAGGGTCTGTGGAGGGCGGGTTATCGTGGTCAAAAGGAGAGTGTTTGCGGTTTATGAGAGGTATAGGAATGATACAGTGTTTGAAGGTTTATTGAGAGGTATGGGAATGATACAGTGTTTGAAGGTTTATTGAGACGAGGATCTCTTGGGTTTTGTGGTAACACGTATCAACTCACTATTTACATTTCTGTTGTATTTTTCTTTTGATTTTGGGATTTTCCCTTTTTGAATTTTTTTTTTTTTTGTTTTTTTGTTTTTTTTTTTTGAGCTTGGGTGAACTGATAAAGAACGATGCACTGTTTTTTTTTTTTTTTTTGCTTAAGGTGGGTGATCTTTGTCTAAGGTGACTTTTGGATTTTTGGCTTTTTTTTTTGGCTTACGGTGGGTAGGAGAGGATTTTGTTTTTCTCTTTGGGATTTTCTTGGCTTAAGGTGGGTAGGAAATGGATTTTCTGGGATTTTAGGTTTTTGAGGGTATGGAGGGATGGTCCAACTTCGTTTCAAATCATGATTGCTCGTTTTCTCAGAAATTAACTCAAAGACAATAATTTACTTATTTTTATTTCTTTCTGTGCTCTAATTTTCCTTTATTGAAGTACCCATCTTAATCTCTTTTCTTGTTCTCAGCGGTCCCCAAGTTGATCACTTCAGTGGATTCCCCGTGATGCTGAATAACCCTTTTTCCTTGCTTCATTAACCTTCTGGAGGATTTTCCCGGTCTTTCTCAACGTCCCACTCTGCTTGATTGATAAGGTGATCAAAGTCAAAATATGGACCGTTGGCACTGTTATTTTGAGAGACAATTGCTGTGGATTTGCTTTTTGCCGAGGCGAAAAAGCAGAATGAAAGGTGAGACATGCAAGCAAAAATAATAAAGAAAAGAAGAGACACATGAAATGAAAAGGAATTGATTTTTATTGATTGGAATTCAAAAACAACGTTTTTATTAATGATGATGATTCTGAAAATAAAAACATGATTGCCCCTAACAACTTGCTCTATGACCTTGGGCAGAGCCACAGAGTTGCATTACAATGATCATATTGAATTAAAGGTCACAGGAAAAGCAGCAGCTTCTCCATTCTTCAACTTTCTCTGGCAAGGCAGCGACGAACCAGACCGGTCTCACTTTCTTCAACTTCGGATCCATTACCGATGACAGCAATTTGGTCGTATTGTTCCTCTTCCTCATCCCATCCTGTGGGCTGGATGTCTTCCATTCGGATTTGAGCACTCTCGGGAACGTCATACCTGACCAAGTAATCAAACTTTCCACTGGGCTCCCCTAGGGTATCCCAACATCCCTCTTTCACAGGCACCGCTGTTACTTCCTCATTGATTTCTTCTTCATCTTCAATATCATGGGTCCCTATCTGAACCACGCACCGATCTATCAGGTCTTGCAGGATCACCTTAAAGCTTTCGCAATTCCCCACGCATGCGGAATCAGCACATCCTTCTTCATGGCAACACCCCTTTTTAACCAGTCCAGCATGACATAACTCAGAGTAGATAACATCCAACGGGGTCTTAACCTTCTTCACGTCCTTTACCAATTGCCCGACAGAACCTTCTAAAGCATTGATAGCTGGCCTTTGATGATCTGGCACTGGATCAGTCGTTGTGCTTGGGCTGTCCTGTTTGAACGAGATCCACCTAGCATCTACTAGGTCTTGCACTACATGCTTGAAGGCTTTACAGTTCTCCACGACATGCCCCACCGCTCCCTCATGGAAGGCACAGGTACTGTTAGGGTTGTATCCTCTGAAATATGGTGGTCGGACGGGTTTCATTGGTCTTGTGGTAATGAGCTTGTTTGTGATGAGGTAGTTAAAGAGATCTGTGTATGGCATGGGGATGGAGTCAAACTGACGCGACTTTCTTCGTTCCCCTATAGCATTGTTGGCGCCAATAGGATTGCAGGGGACTCTTCCTCTTTTTATCTCGACTTCAAGTCTTGCCCTTACTCTGATCACATCTGAGAAGCTTGAAGGTCCCCTTCCGATCAGACGTTTGTAGAAGACAGCTGGGAGGGTATCCATGAACATAGACACTATTTCCTTCTCAGTCAACGGGGGCTTCACTTGTGCAGCTACACTTCTCCACCGCTGGGCATATTCCTCAAAAGACTCACGATCTCTCTTGCTCATAAACTGTAACTGAGACCGGTCTGGAGCTGGGTCCAAGTTATGCTGGTAGTACTTCAGAAATGCTTTAAAGAGATTCTTCCAACTATGAACATCGGAGGATGGCAGCTGCATATACCAGTCTAGAGACGCTCGAGTCAGACTGTTTTGAAAGAAATGGATCAGCACTTTATCATCATGGGCATAAGCTGCCATCTTCCTAACATACATCTTCAGATGGTTAGATGGACACCCAGTGCCGTGATATTGATCAAAGTCAGGTACTTTGAATTTAGGAGGAATGAAAGTAACAACTCCTTCAGGATTTTCAACAGCGATAGCCCCAACAGCGGCCTCACCCCTCTGCAGCATACTCATTTCTTCGGTTATCTGTGCTTCTTCAGCTTTATTCTTCGGAGCTTGACTCTCCTGATCCAGCTGCTCAGGATTAAGAACCTCTGCAACTAACTCCTCTTGGCTCCGGCGGCCCTTATTCTTAAGATTCCGATTACTAGCCATCAACCTTGATTGCAGACGGGTGGAGTATCGGTGTTGGTGAACCAGCTTACCTTTCATTTCTGTTTGTTTAGATTTTTATTACATAAGAATCAAGATAAATGTATGAATGGATGTATGAATGTATGTACAATGTTTGCTTGGTGCCGGGAACCATGGGATGCCTTATCTTGTCATAAGCGCATAAACTTTTTTTTTTTTTGATTTAAGAAGTGAAGTAAACGAGGAATCGAAATAGCAAATCAACCTTCTTCAAAACTGGGAAGCGAGAAGCAAGTGAAGCCTTGCTATTTGATTCCATTCTGATGCACCTATGACAAGACGGTACATTGTTCGGTGATCCCCGGCAAGCAAATGCAAATGAGATGTTATATGGATGAATGCGGCATGATGCGACTATGATGTGAATGATGCGCGTGGAAAAAATAAAGGCACTACGTGTGGACGGAAGTTCAGAAATTTAGGAGACACACTACGTGCCGCCTCACGCAGTGGTTTATTTGAAGAAGGAAAATGTATTATTATTTGAAAATGAGGACCGTACGTCATTTCATGTGGACCAGTACGAGAAAGGCTACAGCGGTAACTCTTTCTCTTTTTTTTTGAAAATGAAGTGGGCCATATGTCACTTCGTACGGACCGGCAGAAGAGAAGACTACAACGGCAACCCTTTCCTCTTTTCTTTTTTTTTTTTGAAAATTTCTCTTTTTATTATAGTAAAGACATGCCTAAACTACAATGCAACATACAATTCGTATGCCCTCGTGTCCTACCAAGGTGGGAATCCTAAGTTCTAGGGCAACTTCAAAGGTTCCTCCCATGTAGCTCTAATTCACACCCTCACAATGGCTACCAGAGCTATAGAATCCTCATGCCGACACCACAAATGTAGAATACTACCAAGTGTGGGGCATCATAAGAAAGCGTACTCTGGTTGAGGCTTTCATGAGTATCAGACAGACAAAGGTCTCGAATGACAGTCACTAATCGTCTCCACTCCCCTAAGTGTTTGTTGGATCCGGGTATAGGAGCCCACTCATAGCACACAAATCATAAGGTGTGAAAGTGTGTGATTGAGGACATACTTCCTAAAATCTACCCATCCCCACCTGCAAGGAAAACCAGAACAGCCAGACAGAAGCAAGCAATATCGAGTCGTCTACCCTAGGGTTTAATATCATTTCAAAACAAAATAAACTATCCTAAGGTATCAACAACAAACATGTATAGCTTACCTCAAGAAAGGGAGCGAAGAAGGAGGGATCATAAAGAAAGGGGAAATGCATGCTTTTACCTTGAGAAAGGGAGCAGAGAATAGGGGACATGGGAATTGAGGAATGCATGATAAGAGAAAAGAAGAAAAGGAAGAAAAGGAAAAGATAGAACAAAGTTTTCAAGTTAAACACTTTAAGCCACACATCAAGTTAACTAGGCTTGACCCTCGCCTTTTTACAAAAGGATCCCCAGTGAAGTCGCCAGCTGTTGCGCCCCGAAAAATCCGGTTAAGGATTCCTCAGTTTGACAACGTGAAAAATTTTGAAGCCGCCACCAATATTTATTTTTAAAGACTAAAACATTGGAAAAAGTCTTTTGAAAAAGGCGGATGGTCTTTCGAAAACATTGAGATGTAGGTTCGGGGGTCGGTTAGGTACGGGGAAGGTATTAGCACCCCGCACCTCCTTTCTACCGAAAGGGAACCATTAACTTTGATGTGTGGCTTAGAAAAAGTTGACTTGAAATGATTTTTGTTCTACTTCCTTTCTTTTTATTTCGTTTGAGAAACGGTTTTATTGAGAAGAAAAATATTTTTGGTATCTTTGAAAAGCGGAACAAAACAAAGATTTTTAAAAGGGTGCTTGACGGGTTACGACCCGCTCCTACGTACCCTCTCTGGAAGAGGGATCAAAGCTACGTAGTTCTAGGCTTTTGCGTTTGGAAAACGGCTTAAGGGATTTTCACAATTGGGTGATAGAACGAAGATTTTTTTTTAAAGTGTGCTTGACGGGTTACGACCCGCTCCTACGTACCCTCTCTGGAAGAGGGATCAAAGCTACGTAGTTCTAGGGAACAAAACAAAGATTTTTAAAAGGGTGTGCTTGACGGGTTACGACCCGCTCCTACGTACCCTCTCTGGAAGAGGGATCAAAGCTACGTAGTTCTAGGGTTTTTTTGAAAAGTGTGCTTGACGGGTTACGACCCGCTCCTACGTACCCTCTCTGGAAGAGGGATCAAAGCTACGTAGTTCTAGGGTTTTTTTGAAAAGTGTGTTGAGCTTTTGAAATAAGACTCAAGTGTTCACGAATACCAAACAAGCAACGGCTTCGAGTGGCGTTCATTACTAACTCGAAAGAAAAGAGTCGAAACCGGTAATCAAACAAGCAAAGGCTTCGAGTGATTACAAGTGACAACGTTTTATTATCTTTTTGAAATCGTTTTGAAAAAGGGTGAGCATCAGTGATAATTATCACTAATAGCTCGTGTTGTTTTCGAAATTTGGATTGGTTTATGTTTAGTTAAGGTGTGGGAGCTTTCATAGTAGTCAAACAAGCAAAGGCTTCGAGTGACTACCACTAATAACTCCTCATTAGCGACCAAACAAGCAAAGGCTTCGAGTGATGGCTAATGATTTATTTAAGAAAATGCCCTAGGTTTTTTTATTGGAAAAAACATTTGATTTTTATTCGAAAAATGGTTTAAGAAAGAGTTTGATTTGGGAAAAGATTTTGGAAAATAGGTAGGACATTTCAACCAAATTCTCAAGCCAAAACCGAAATATAATGCTCATTAATTTGCAAGCACAGTAATCAACAATTAATATACAAACATACTCATTACCTTTTACAAAAACTTTACACAAGAATGATATTGAATCACGAATAATTGATGACATGAGTACGTGAGATCGAGAGCAAACAAGGAAGTTGCAAGGGAAGGCCAGCAAAGAAAGATTTACAAAATTTAGTTCAAGCCTTAGGTCTTAGGACCGAATCGGATATAAATGAAACAATTGGTAATCTTTGACATTTATTAACAATGCACAAGGCATAAACGTCTAGTCACTTTACCAAATCAACATGAAAGCATAGGCATAGGTTGAATCACTTTAAAGCAATTATCAACATCTAAAATGGAACTCGAAAGTTCATGTTGACTCATTTCACTAAATCATCAACAATTAAACAATTTGCAACTCAAAGTAGGTTGAATCATATTGGACAAATCCTCCACACTATCAAGCATGTGCACTAGGCACAAGTGGGATTCACCTTGCCAATCATCAACCAAACAACATATTGCAAGCTAAACATAGTAAACAACTTGAGAAAATCATTTTTGAATCATCTACCATTTCGGTTTCACATAAAATAACAAAACCTAACACAAATCAAAGCAACCTTGAAACAACTTTTATTTTTACAAGACTTGGCAACAAATATTTTTTGTGATTCAAACACATTAAACATGCATGAAAGGGCCACAAGGCCGAAGCATACTACAACTCAAATCCAAATTTATTTCATGCAAAAATCAAAGGAAAGAAAAAAAACAACAAAACCCTAAAAATTGGCTTGAACCCGAGGCCTTACTTGCCCCAAAATCATTCAATTCTTTCATCACAATTGACCCAATCACATAGATGAGCATGAATACATGATAAACAACAAGAAACAAGCAAGAACCCTAACATTGGAGCCCCAAACCGAAGCCTCATTCCCCAAAATTCAAGTCCAAAACATCAAGATTCAACAACAAGCATAGTTCATCATTACTTCACAAAATTAGCACAATTAGTCATGCATTATTCAACTTCAAATCATCCAAGGAACAATAACAACACAAGGATCATGAATTAGGCCCAAGGCTAAAGCAAGAAGAAACATGTTTTTATTTTGGTGAAAATCACATGAACAAAGAGCAAATCACAAGAACAACATATAATCAACATATAGTCGCAAGAACAATTTATTTGGTGGGTGAGATGCCAACTCTCACCCACAACAGCCCCTAATCTACATTTTAATGATGTTATGAGATGCAAATATAAGTTGAAAACTGATTTTGATGCAAGAAAATGGATGAAAATGCAAAGGGTTTTAAGTTATACCTTAGTTCCAAACTAAGCAAGAGTAGAAATGAAGATCAAGAGTAACAAAAATCACCAACAATCTTCACAAGTCACCAACAAACAGCCACGCAACCTTGAAGAAACAACCCCTTTGATGATGTAAATGTGGGATTAAGGATGAAAGAAAGAAGATATATGAATATGGAGTGAGTTTGAGGTGATTTAGTGGATGGAAGTTGAAAAGAAAATGGAGGAGGAGGGGTGAGGGGGCTACGGCCAAGGGAGAAGGGAGGAGAGGAGTTGGTGTGCTAGGGTTTTTTGAATGGAGAGTGAGGCCAAAAGACTTGTGTGGGTTGATCATATGAAGATATATATAGTGCTCACTTATCATTAAGGGCTTCTAGGTCAATTTATCTCCCTTGTGCTCTAGGATTGCATCTAAATTTTGAACCAAGGGTCAAGATCAAATGTCACATGGATTAGGGGCAATTAGAAAGCACAAAGTGAGGAGAGAGAGGGCTGAGGGGCGCAGCATAAGGAGGGTGGTGAAGGATAAGTTTAATTACAAAAATGTATTTTCTCATGAAGCATATTACAAGAGTGCCGATTTTTTTTTTATTTTTTTTTTTTTTCATTAACTGAAATAGACTCTTGATACAAAAAAAGACAGAGAGCACAGGAGAAAGACCACCGCCGCTGGGTGGGGGGGGGGGGGGGCTCCCACCGTGGGCTTCTTCCCCCTTCCACTCCGAAACTCCGCCTCTGCTGTTCCTGAATCGTGCGATTTTCGTGTTGACTGCGATTTGATTTCGGAATCTGGGTTTCGGATTTGTTCTTGGCCGCTCTCGGATCTGGGTCTGCGTTCTGGCCGATGATCGCGTCTTTGGTTCGCGATCTGTTGCTTTCTGAGTTTCGCGATCTTCTGCTTTCTGAAGTTTGCGATCTGTTCTGGCCGAGTTGTTTTGGATCGGGAGCTGGGTTTCTGTTGGATCTTCTGGATCTGGTTGTTAGCGACTCCTGATTCGCGTCTTGGCTCGCGCTGTTGGATCGGGAGCTGGGTTTCACGTTTTTGTTGGATCTGTTCGCGTCTCTGTGCTCGCGTTCCTGATTCGTTTCTGTTGGCTCGCGTTTCTTGGCTCGCGCTGTTGGCTTGCGCTGTTGGATCGGGAGCTGTGTTTCGCTATTGTTGTTTTGTTTTGTTTTCAGGTCTGGATCTCTACGTCGTTCACCGCCCCGCGGCGCCGCCCTCTCTGCTTGTTTGCCCGTTTTGATCCTGCGATTGTTCACGGTTCCTCTGCGTCGTATAAAGTAGCTTCCCCGCGGCGTTGCTGGTTTGGATCTGCCTTTTTGGTGGATCTACGCGCCTTAGGAGGTTCATGGTGTGCCTCTGTTTCGCGGTGGCTTGCTGTTTTGTATCGCGAAGGGGTCTGTGTGCTGATCGCGATGGTGGCTGGTGGCTCGATCTTGTTCCACAGTCACGGTTCCATCCTGATGCAGCTCCTCGTTCGTTGATCCCTGCTGTTCGTCGTTGATTTGCTCATCGTCGCTTGAAGTCATGCTTGGTTGTGTCGCAGTGTTGGCTGGTGGCACAACACCGTGGTGGTAGCTTGATTCGACGACCTCGGTCAAGCTCGGTCGTGTCGCGGTGTTGGCCGGTGGCACGGCTTCGCGGTGGTGACTGGTGTTTCGGCACCTGGGGTCAGAAGGTGTGCTGATTCAGTGGGTGCTGATTAGGTGGGTTTTCTCTCAGATTGGGTCGGAATCCGGGTGTGGTGGGTGATTGCTGATGCGTTGCCATTGTTCCTTTTGCTTCTGAGCCCCTTCCCAATCCCTGGGCCTTCTCCTTTACCCTCGATCTTTGGAAGGGAGCTTAATGTGAGGATATTGAGGTGGTGTAGGGTGTTTGGCGCGTGCGTTCAATGGGCGATGGATGATGGTTGTGTGTTCGGAATTTGGGTCCATTGGTCGGCACTTTCAGTAGCAGTTCTCTTCGTCGGGCTCCCCCCTTTTGCCTACAACTTCGGAGCCCCTTCCCAATCGTCTCCTGGCCTCCACCTCTAAACCTTGATCTTTGGGAGTGTGCTTAATGTGAGGATAGTGAGGTGATGCAGGGAGTCGGGTTGTTGTGGGTGTTCAGTAGGAGGTGGGTGGAATGTGTGGGGGTTTCATCGGGTGTTGACCTGCTCTTTTCTTAGGGTTGTCCTGGTCGCCTTAGAATTTCTTTTCTTAGAGTTCTTTGGTTGTTTATTTTAGGAGCCTTTTTAGGCTCTCTATTATTGTCATCATTGCCAAGGGTTTTGGTCTAGTCCCCCCTTGTGGTTGTCATATTTTCTTTTTACTTTTAATAAATTCGGGCTTGCTGCCTGTTTGTTTAAAAAAAAAAATATTACAAGAGTGCCATTTTAATTCAAATGAAGGGTGAGGATTGCATTTAACACTTGAATGGAAGGCCATGATTTAAACACAATTTGCAATCAATAAAATAAACCAAAAATGGGGGAAAAAGGGCTGGAATTCGCAGCACATATGAGAGAGAGTGAGTGGAATTGCAACTTGTACTATTGTACTACACTTGACCTTTCAAAATTCAAAGGGATATTCCTTATTCCTTTCAAGATGATTCTTCTAAATTCATACCATTTTGGGCCATATCCCATGATTCAATGATTGGGCTCTGAATTTTATGATCTCACCAATCCCAAAATTGATTTGTTGACCCCACTCCAAAGGAAATGACCATTTTGCCCTTTTGTTCAAAAACCGAATTTCATGCCAAAAATATTCCCATGATGCACAAAAAATACACAACTCCACTCACTTGGACTCACATAAATTCCTCAAGAGATGCATAATGGTTTTTACCGAGAAATTATTTATTTTAGTGAAATGACCAAAATGCCCTTTTGGTCCCAAAAACCCTAATTTTGCTCCAAACTTCATTTCCACTCTAACAATGATCTTGAGACCCTTTGGATGACTCTAAAACTCTAGAAATGCATGCATGATGAGAAAATAAGTCTTTTTGGCGAAATTACCAAAATACCCTTTGAACTAGGAAAAACCCTAAAAACCCTAGAAATGCTCTAAAGTGCTCTAAAATGCCATGCAATGCTTTTCTAACCCTAAAATGCATTCTGAAACTTCTAAGATGCAAGCATGATGCTCTCCCTAACCTCTAGGATGAATGCCAAGACTTGATTTACTTATTTTTGATTGAAAATTAGGGTTTTGACCTAAGCCGGACAAAATTGGGGTATGACAATTAGTCACTATCTATCAGGGTCGATGTTTATAATAACAAGGGTTTCTTTTGCTGAAAATATGTGTCCCTTTTACATAAAGTGTGTGATTCTCTTCAGATCGTTATTTATGGACGGTGGGCTTAAGGATGCACTGTGATTATGTTAGACATGAATAAGGCTTGCGATAGAGTCGAATGAGCACTACAAGAAAAAGTAGATCAGGCAACAGCGGAAAATCGTAGTCGGAAGTGAGAAAACCGAGGCCTAAACTTTAGGCCACAATTTTTCAGGCGTGGAGTATGTGGTCGTTGCCAATTCCTTCGGGCCATGATTTTTTCACATTAGGCCACGAACAACCAAAATTGTGGTCAGAGTTATAAAAAGAGGACACTGTTTCTTGGACTAGTTTCTGGACACAGTTTTTGATTGGCCACACATAAATAACCATAGCCTAGAATTTTAAACCACGGTTATCGATTGACCACACATACATAACTGAGGCCTATAAGTTTAAGCCATTATTAATTACGTTTACATTCTTTAACCATGTCTATATATCTGGTTTGTCTTATGTGGGAAATGCATCCTCTAATTTTCTATTCTTTATCTTTTGCTAACTCTAGCTTAATGGACAGAAAATCAGCAAGTTAATTAAAATGCATCCTCTAATTAAATTTTGTATTCTCTTAATTTTTTGCTAACTCTATCTGAAACATCATTGTATTTAAAACCTCACAGAAATACCAAGACATACATAAATAGCGTACATTAGAGTACTAAACCTGCTTAAAGCTTTGAACACAATAACTTAGACGATTAAAAATTCGTCAACTTGACTTAAAGGCATAATTGCCAACCATAACGAGTAAATGACATAAAAGCATAGCAATAGGTCATTAGTACAATCCTTGGTGTTCAATAACTAAAAGCAAGTTCAAAACATCATTTTTAAACCAGTTTGAAACCATAGGTTCAAAATGACATAACTAGTTACATAATGTAACCCTAGGACAAAGACTAAGCAAACATAAATATTGGATCCCAAAAGATACCTCAAACTCTTGCAACCTCAGCCAACAGTTGCACTTACTCCATTTGCTTCCCCTGTCCCTGTTATTTGTAGAAACCACAAATTTTAAACAGTGGGAGATAAGTCTCAGTGAGTTCTTTCGGAACCCCTCACCATATAACTCTCGGTGTGTTTATTTCTTTTCTTTTCACTTGGCTTAGCACAACATCGAACAACCACTACTCGGTTCCCCCGATAAACCCACCCGATAATAGTTATTACCGAGTTATGTTCTTTGGGTCCAAGCTTAGGGCTAATTACCTCCCCTCACTTGGTATGCTATTAACTCGGGATCGTCATCCCCATGGTGTTTTATAATTTAACTTGACACTTGTGTCGTTTTCTCACTCGTTAGTAAACTATACGGTTTAATAACAACGTACACTTGAATGTCAATCATTTCACATGAAAACTTCAGCAAATATGCATAAACGTAGGAAAATTATTTGACCGACCAAACGACGATGGAATTCAACAAATGACCCCTCTACAGAAAGTTAAGGATGTCTAGTTTCTGACTATGACTTTGGTTTTGCAAAATAGTGGGCCAATTAGTGCAGTTTCATCAAACAAACAACTTTGTCCAGAACATGGGACAGCTACTGTGACCTAACTTGCAACCCTCCTAAAATGATCAAGACTCACTCAAATTACATGGGACTTGATCCTAATCCGTGGCCAATTAAGTCTAGTTTTCAATAAAACAAGAACCATTCAAAAATAAGTTCAAATGGAAATACCATGCCCGAAATACTGAACCTGTAACAGATTGTTTCCAGAATTTTAACCTAACTTGTGCCACCTATAACTAACCAAACCAGTTCCAAATTAACAAGCATTAAGGCTAGTTTCTAAAAAGGTAATCCACATAATTTTTAGACCACTAGATTGTTCCCAGTTACTGTATAACCAAACCTATACCCAGATTGTTTCCAGAATTTTAACCAAACTTGTGACACCTATAACGCGAGCTATACAACTCTAAATGCAACCAAACCAGTTCCAAATTAACAAGAATTAAGTCTAGTTTCTAAAAAGGTAAGCCACATCATTTTTGGACCACTATCTCGTTCCCAGTTACAGTGTGTTTAGCATCAAAATTGGCATCAAACATTCATTAGACTTCAGCAATCAAAACATATTATCAACCCAGTTCAGTAATACACAAGTTTTAACTGAAAACTCAAGCAAAATCGTATAACTCAACTTAGATTAGTTGAACAACAACAATCAAGCAAGGAATTCGAGTTTTCAGCACACCCACAAGCTCTTAGACACCCACAAGATCCCAAGTGCAGACTCGTAGCTGCCAATCTCCCACATTTAACCCCCCAATCAGCTCCCAGTCCCAACATGCAATGATCATACAAGCTCCCTAGACTCACATGCAATTCGAAAGAAATCCAAAAGGTTGAACATGGAGGAAAGTTCTTTTGTGTTATTTGCTGAATGTGAGTCTTGCTTTACTAAGATTCAGTAACAAATGGTTGAAATGAAAAAAAGAAGATCAGTTTTTGGTCATGGTTGTGTGAAGGTGGGGATTTGGTCTCTCCACTTCTTCTCTTTTCTCTCTTCCTCTCACTCTCGATTCTTTCTTTCTTTCTCACCACACTCTCCTCTTTTCTTTTCTTTAGGTTGCTGAATTTGAGAAATGGAATGGGTGTGTTTGGTTTAGTGCTCAGCACTTATAGAGAGAGTGTGTGTGAGTGGTAAATTCCTATCATGCCTTTACTTCTTTCCTTAAATGATAACTTAATGAACATGGATGGGTTTGTGTTTCTTTCCTCTTTCTCAAAGTGAGTGAAATGAATGAAATTGGGGATGTGCTTCCCTTTCAGCTGAGATTCAAGTGTGAGTGTGAGTTGTCATTAAAGGAAATTACTATTTTTCCCTTATACTAGGTACCTCTCGTCTCTCTCATACACTACCCAAACTTAATTTGCCCAAATTAGCACACTAGCCTACAAGTATTTATTTTATTCAAGTAATTTAAATCATCAATCATGGACTCAAACAAGACAATCAACCACTCAATTAACATCAATTAAATAAAAAATTAGTCACTAATCAAAACCACTAGAACGATCCCTTTTGGGGGACGTTACACTATCTTAATGTATTCGGTCCACCTTACTGACATCGGCATTCTTGCAAATTTTAATTGCAGGAGTAGATAACTTATAAGTAACAATCACCTTTATTAGTCACTATCAATTAGGGTCAATGTGTATAGTAACAAAGATTTCTTTTGCTGAAAATATGTGTCCCTTTTACATAAAGTGTGTGATTCTCTTTAGTATATTATTTATGGCTTCGAGGTCGGCTTAAGGATGCACTGTGATTAAGTTAGACATGAATAAGGCTTGCGATAGAGTCGAATGAGCACTACAACAAAAAGTAGTTTAGGCAACAACAGAAAACCGTTGTCGAAAGTGAGAAAACTGTGGGCTAAAGTTTTGGCCCAACTTTTCAGGCATGGAGTAGGTGGTCGTTGCCAATTCCTTCGGGCCACAATTTTTTCACATTAGGCCATGAACAACGAAACTTGTGGTCAAAGTTATAAAAAGAGGCCACTGTTTCTTGGACTAGTTTCCGGACATAGTTTTTGATTTGCAACACATAAATAATTATAGCCTATAATTTTAAAGCACGGTTTTCGATTGACCACACATAATTATAGCCTACAATTTCAAACGCACTTTTAGTACAAACGGTGCATATGTTATCGATAAATACCAATCATATCCATTGAAAGAATCATATCTTTCAGTGTACATAATAATTAAAAAAATTGTTTAAGAGGCCAGCACAATTGTTTAAGAATCATATCCATTAAAAATTGTTTAATAAATACCAATCATATCTTTCAATCAATTTATCCTTTGATGGTTACTCTCAACACAAAAGCGGTCACGTAAATACAATCTAATTGTTAACCTCCACAACTAGATGTTAACAAACTAAAACCTCACCACTATAGTGGAGACTTGGGTAGGCATTATGGCTTATGAACTATTGCCCAACTCAATGCTTAAAACCTCTGGTTTTCTTTATTAGTCGATGCACTAACAAATTTCTTTCCAAATTTCCTTCGCAATAGGCTGGCACAATTGTTTAAGAATTGTCTAGCCATCTCTCTTCTCTCAATCTCTTCTTTCTTCTTCATTTCTATTTCTTATATGATTTCTCATATTTGTTCTTATTTGAGTTTGTGCTTCTACCCCATGGTAGTTAAGAATCTTTCATTCTCCTCGTTATTCTATTTTATGATGGTTATGTGATATTCTTTTTTTTTTATGTTTCTACATACGGTGGTGAAGTTTTGTTAGTTTAATTTGACATTTGATAGTCTCTCAAGATTGAATTTCATTCGAGTGAACGTCCTGGAGATGCAATAAGAAGGTAAAAAGGGCACAAAAATCCGTCAAAGACTTTTAGAAGTTGTGCACCCCAACCACAACCATTTTTTTCAATAACTTATTAATTTTTACCCGATGTAATTAAAGTTTGTATTTTCTTGTAATTGTCATCACCATATTTTTTTTTTGTATTTTCTTTATCTTGAATTGTACTGCTCATTCATAGTTAATTATGAATGTTAATCCACACTTTTAACTTGGACGGAAAGTTGTACTGTCGTTTTCTGGAATTTCAGATTTTGTCCAGTCGCTTACCCCTAGTTTTGTCCAATACTATGAACCATTTCCAATCAAACAGGATACAACTGTAGTTGTCTACTCCACTCCCTTACTTTTTATGGAATCAAACGCACTTTTAGTACAAACGGTGCATATGTTATTGATAAATACCAATCATATCCATTGAAAGAATCATATCTTTTAGTGTACATAATAATTAAAAAAAATTGTTTAAGAGGCTGGCACAATTGTTTAAGAATCATATCCATTAAAAAAATTGTTTCATAAATACCAATCATATCTTTCAATCAATTTATCCTTTGATGGTTACTCTCAACACAAAACACAATCAGCGGTCACGTAAATACAATCTAACTGTTAACATCCACAACTAGAGGTTAACAAACTAAAACCTCGCCACTATAGTGGAGACTTGTGTATGCATTATGGCTTTTGAAATATTGCCCAACTCAATGCTTAAAACCTCTGATTTTCTTTATTAGTCGATGCACTAACAACTTTCTTTCCAAATTTCCTTCGCAAGAGGCTGGCACAATTGTTTAAGAATCATATCCATTAATTTTTTTTTAATAAATACCACTCATATCTTTCAATCAATTTATTCTTTGATGATTACTCTCAACACAAAACACAATCAGCGGTCACGTAAGTACAATCTAATTGTTAACCTCCACAACTAGAGGTTAACAAACTGAAACCTCGCCACTATAGTGGAGACTTGTGTAGGCATTATGGATTATGAACTATTGCCCAAGTCAATGCTTAAAACCTCTGGTTTTCCTTATTAGTCAATGCACTAACAACTTTCTTTCCAAATTTCCTTCGCAACGGATAGAAAATTTTGGGACATTACCTTTCAGTCCTCTTGGAGATGCATCTAGTACTTTGGGTTACACTCGGGAACAATCAGTGTTCTCTAAGGACTCACAAAGTGATAGGATTTTTATAAAACTTTACTTAAAATCCTTGAGCATAAAACAATTTTTCGTGACCTGTCGGAGTTGACTCTATCAACTAACCCAAAATACTAGTATGAGTGAATCTCCATACCTCTTGAGTTGAGACTTTACTCAACCACCATAGAATCATCAATCATAAAGCTAGTGCAGGGACTCTTGGGGAAACTCTTAGCCAAATTGAATCCTACACGACTGAACTACCCCTTTTTAAACAAAATTTTCTAAAATCTATCATGATTGATCGTTGAATAATCCAAGTGTAAACATTTACATTTGGATTAAGTATGGAATTGGGATAGTTGTAGCATCAAGGAAATGAGAAAACAGAAGGATTCCTTTAAGAAATCAAACAGGCGCACGGTAGTGCTCCTTGTGTTGATTTAGAAAAAAGAATTCTAAACTATTTTGAGCATTCCTTTGGTCCTCCATCTTTCTGAAATCCATAAACAGTACAAACAAAATTATTACAACTTTCGTAATCAATCAGATCCGAAGACTGGCCTTACCCATAGAATAGCAAAACATTCGACACTTAGGTAAACCAAACTATCCCCTTTTTCGACGTACAAAGTGGATGCCTAATAGCATAGCACTTTTTACTAAATTTAAATATTTCATAAGGGGAGGTACAACTGCTAATAGCCATTCCCGAGAAGTAGCCTTCCTTAAGACACCAAAAAGGAGTTTCCCTAATCTCATTCCTAAATTCTTAGCATTAATCATTGGGGATTCACTACATACTTCTTATGTCAATCTAGGGTTTGTATTCTACGGGAAGCTAGAGCTCAAAGGCTTGGGGGTAGAGTAGAAGTACTTCTTGGAATTGGAATAAAACACAGTCCAAAATCCATTGGTATGTGTAGACATTTTCGTTATCTTTCCAACACAGCCCGCAACACATAAATCGGAGTTCCGGATCAAAAGTTATGAATAAAACAAGTTGGAAGACTAGCGAAATATTTTTCACAGAGAGAAACTACCATGCTCCTAATCGGAGGGTTGTGATATGGTTACTTCTATTGACATTAAATACTAGTCCCTTTTTGATAGCAACCCAACTCAGATATTTTGACAAGGAAACTGGTATAATAAACACTGAGTGGTACTACTTGTCAAAATTGCAAGCGCAATGAAAGTTTACTAGTTCGGTTTCATAGCATTGGGTAAGGCGTTTCTTAGGAAAGGAAACATGATCTAGAACCATGACTATCCAGAAGGATCTCACTGGGCTGAACTTAAGTTGGAGTTAACTTCTATTCACATGGTAGGGTTGACTAGAGAGGAATACTAATACAATCCCTAAACATCATCTCAGTAACTGAGAGACGGGTCAGACAACAATTCGGGCTTTACAGTGCTCACTAGTCCTGAATAAATCTAAGATACTAACACCTCTTCTACCGGAAGGTTTTCACAACTAATAACTCTCTAGGTAACCTTTTACGACTTACGAGGTGACACCATGGTCAAATTAGCTCCACAGATTAGACGGTCGCCTACAATTCCTCGAACAAACACGGATGCCCATTCTTTTGTTCTGTAACATCATCTGTAGCCCACTAATTCCGCTGCATGCCCTGATGAAATGAGAAGGCTAGGAATCCTATGGTTTAGAGTTTCAGACATTTTCGGGGCCGAGGCAACAAATTGTCATTATTCTCAGTAGGTTGCATGAAATATTGAGTGGATCCGGGCCCAATGCCTCACACATAATACTAGGAGGTTCTGACAGTTAATTGTCAAAGTCCCTAAGCCCGAAAAGGTCGAACTGCTCTGATACCAAAAATGTAACACCTTAAGATCACAACTATGTGAACTAAAAGCATCAACATAATCATAACAAATCGGAGTATAAACCTGCTCATAATGTTGGACCAAATTAAAACTAAAGTGGATTGAAACCACCTAACATAGCTCTGAGATGGAAATTTCTCAAATACGAATCCGAACTAAATACAAATTCGATAAAATAAACATGACTATGGTCTAACTACAAGACAAGGTTTATATCATAAAGATCTCAAAATGATCTTCTATCCAACTGAGTAGCTAAGGCCTCTACTACTCCTCCCCAGTCTGCTTCGCTTTACCCTGTACATCTGAAAACAACACATAAAAACAATGAGATTACAAATCTCAATGAGTTCCTTCGCGACCCCTGGCAATTCCTCAACATGTCATTCGAACTAAACTCTTTGAGAATAATTTCAGCAACATGCATTCAGTTCAAACACCAATTTAAATGCACATATCTTTCCAAAAACAAAACTATGGAACAAAGAACTCACAAAAAATTCCAATTCACAATATAATAGTAAAATAAAGGCATCATTCAAGCATTTTACTAAACACTTAAGGTGCATTATTTTTCAGCAGCTGTACGTAAACTTCGACAATTTATTTAACAAATAAAACAATGTCGAAATTAAGCAAACAAATATTCTTTGGAAAGATTAGAGTGTCTAGTTTCTGAATATAATTTTTATTTATTTGTTTATGTAGCCATAAATACAGTTTTTCGAAATAAAACATAAGGGTACAGAAATATGACAGCGGCTGTTGTCCAACTTGTAACTCAGTTTTCTTTTTGAATTGTCAACCAAATGAAACAAACCAAGTGTCCAAATTGAAGCTCTGGAAGTCTAGTTTACAATGAGACCAAAACCATTCAAAGAGGAGTTCTATGTAAAACGTTAGGCACAAAACACTGAACATTTACCAATACGAATTTATTAAGTTTTACAGCATCTCCACATAAACACTTTTCACTTCAAGTTATAGACAATCAAAGCACCAAGAATCAACTTAAATCAGTATCCTAACATGAAACCCTAACATTCCAATTCAGAATACAAACACCAAACAACATGCATTTCAGCAAAACACGAAATCGAAGTAAAGAGCTCAAATGTAGTTGCTGAAAATGCAAATTTCTAGTGAGAATATGACCCTTTGAGCACCACACAAGCTTCCAAGCTTTCCCCAAATACCCAAATTCGAAAATCATGCTCCAAATCTTGTTCAAACTACAATGTGGTTTCCAAGGATGCTTAATCCAGCTCTAAAACCCACATGCAAGCCAAGTTTCAGCTCCTAGAATGTCATTCCCCAACATGCAATTCGAAAGAAATGAAGGAAAGAGCTTCCAAGAAATGCTGATTTTTGTGATGAGAAGAAGATGTTTATGGAAGATGAACTAAGGGGGCTGACAGTGAAGAAGAGTTCTTTTTGAAGTTACCTACTCGTTTAGAGACGGATTTTGTCCCTCTCTGTTCCCTTTTTTTCTAGTAGTGTTAATTACTCAAGAAAATTCCCTTTTTGCCCCTTTATGTTACTCACATCCTATTATTACTCATACACTATCCATTGCAATTTACATCAACTAACAAACAAGTACACAATCAATTCACTTAAATATTTTTAAAATGACTTAAATCATCAATTATAAATTCAATTGGAAAACAATTAATTAAAATCATCTACTAATCTCGAGAATTTGGATTAGCTACTTTGGGATGTTACATAAAACCCGTAAATTATTGGTTAACAAAACTGTAAAAAATTAACATAATACAACTTTGAACTTCATTGATGCTTCACAAAGTTCATTATTAAGTTACATAAATACTAAGTATAGAACACGTGGAAGTTTGTGGCAGAATTGTCTAGCCATCTCTAGTGCTAACAAAATACAGAATTTGGTGGACCATCTTAACAAAATACATAATTTGGTACACCACCAAAACAACAAAATATGAACATTCCCAATCAAAATACAAAAAAGCATCTAAAGTTCTTCATATTCAGTGTGTCAGACTCTTGATGATTTCATCCAAGCTCTTCAAAGGAGAACCATCATCTTCAATCACCAAAGGAGCATTTGGACACTACATGAGCACAATTAAGAACTCCATCTTCTAATGCACATGTAAGTTCAACCATCTTCTAATTATGTCTCCTAGTTCACATGCAACTCCAAACCGACTTTCCTATGCACACCAGTTCTCTCTCAAGACTCCATATGAAGGGGAGGAAGAATGTGATTTGTTTGGTTTGATTTTTGACAATCAAGTGATAAGTGAAAAGAGGAGAGAAAACTGAATCTATTGGGAATTGAAGAAGGAACATGCATCAAGGTTTGGTCTAGCTCTCCCTCCCTCTCTTCCTCTTCTTCCCTTCACAACCCCCTCTCCCTTTCTCTCAAAATTTGTGTTTTATGTTTCTCAAAGTGAGTGGAAATGAATGCAATAATAAGGGCATGTTTTTCCCTTCAGCTGAAACTTAAGAGGGAGTGTGGGTTTTTAAAAACGAAAGTTACTGTTTTACCCTTATACTAAGTGCACCTCTCCTCTCTTCCCCTACTCTTCCCATGACTAACACACAAAAGCACTTAATAATTTTCTTTGGTCATGTATTCAAGCAACTTTAGAAAATAAATTTTGGTCCTATCCCCTACTCCCATATAGAACAGAAACCCTTACCCCCCATACCTGATATCGAAGTTCATCCCAATAGTGAATTAACGAAGGGAAATCACGAGCTATGGAGCATGATCTAACTCCAGCGGGTTTTGACTCGAACGCGTACAATTTTGCAACAACAACAATAACAACAACTGTGCGAAAGTCATACACTAGAAAAACATTAAAGATACTCAAACGCGAATTAATTAAATGTTTTTCAAAATGAAGTATCTATGGAAAAGTACCCGACAGAGACGATGGTTCGAAGTCCCGAACTGGAGGACTCAAGAGTCGATACGAGATGAAATTTTGTGCAAATAATGGGGTTTTCGAGCATAATTCTGCAGACAGCAATGATTTTGGGCAAGGTTGTCTTGGAAGTGGGGGATTAGCCTTTTTCCTAGTAATTTTGCTGAAAATTAGGTACAGTGGCAGGTTAAGGTAATTATTGTAGATTTGTAGGAAGAAAATACGGTGAATTACATTAATGTGAAAAGGGAGAAAACAACATTTCTAGGCGATGGTTGTGGCGGTGCTCTCAACGGCCAAGACCATGGCAGGTTGTGGTGGCAACGATGGGTTCGCGAAATGGAGGAGAATCGGAAGTGTGAGTTTCTATGGAACTAGTGGCTTGGATTTTTCTGTCATGGTGGGACGAACACGCGAAGAGGGTAAGGCAAGGAGGTTCTGGCGTGTGGTGGCGATGATACCATTGGTGGTGGCGAAAAGAAGAGCTCGCGGCCGGAAGCTTGTTGTAGCAATAATGGCTATGGAGTTTTGCGAACAAGCGTGATGACGGTGGGAACATGAGAAGATAGCCGAAGAATGTGGAACCAACACCGGATATGAACTCAATGCTTGATTTCGAGTTGGTCTGTGGATTTTCGGACCTGCCCGTGGTTTGGAGGAGTTGAACGAAGCGGAAGGGGGAGGTTTTGCTAGGGTTTTCTGCAGCTTCTGCGTGAGGAAGAAGAAGAGCAGCGCTAGGTCGGGTTCTGGGTCAAAACGTGTGGACTGCGCATGGACTGGGCTGGAGTAGGTTAGAGCTTAGTGGTAGGGGGTGTAATCAGCGAAACAAGGGGTGTATGCGAGTAAACTAGCCTAAAACCAGTTTTTAGTTCATTTTTAAAGCCCATTTTAAATATAGATATCATTTTAACACCTCCATAACCCAAAATAATTTGTAAAATGATAACATCTTAAATACTAATATTTATAAAAATAAACTAAATATATAATACAATCATATTTTGTCATTAGCATATCAAAATACATTTAAATGTGTTTTCAACTCATTTTAATAACTCAAACACAATAAATTAAAATAATAGTTCATAAAATGGGGTGTTCCATTACATTTCATTTCCAACTTTCATAAAATGGGGTTTTAAAATAATAGTCAACAAAAGAATAATTTAAACTAATTTTAATTGAAAATAGTTCATAAAACAAGCACATACTAAAAAAACACAACGCATGAAAAATGGGGTGTTACATTACATTTCATTTCCAACTTTCTTTCCATATGTGTCTTTTCCCTTTTCCTCTACACATTAAAGATAGTTTTCAGTACACAACTAAGTATTTAACTGTTGAAATTTTAAGTTGACATTTTTTAACTTACATCAACTGAAGCAAGGGATGGCATAGAAGGGGTCATGGTTTCAAATTGCGGACCGTAGAAAGACAAAATCGTCCTCTATAGTACCGGCGCAACCTGTATTCTTGTATTTTAGTGAGCCTTCATCTTCTATTTGCAACACTGTTGTGGGTATTGTGAAAATAAGAAAGGGGATGGGTTTGTAGGTGGATGATGCTGATGCGTTTAATTTGTCTTTTTTCTCAATTTTTAGGTGAATTTTAATTGTTAATTAATGCCATTAGTGAAACAGTGATCAACACGGCTGAGAATATGTGATGGTGTGTGTAATTGGGTCCTTTTTGGCCACGTGTAGTTGAGGTGGGTATTTTCTTGGACAAGATTTGTGTAACTGTGTGGGGTTTTTTTTTTAATGAAGATTCTAAAAGATTTACTATTTAGATAATGTTTCAATTAATGATACAATTTTCTAAAAGTGAAGGACAATTTATAAAACAAACTATAACTAAAAGATAGTTAAAGAATTATGGTTATTATAGGATTTTTTCCAGTTTGGTGCGAAACAGAATGCCCGCATCCGTAACCGCAGCAATGTAAAACCCTGCTATGAAGTTCTTACTTCTTTATGTCATGCTTATATTTGCTTAAATAATAGATTTTAGAAAGTTTATTATTTAGATCACGTTCGTTTCACTACAATTAATGATCTATTGTCTTAAAAATGAATGAAAGTTTGTAAAAAAAACTATAAATAAAAGTTATATAAAGAATTACAAATATTATAGGATTTTTTAAAATTTTTTGTGTGAATATAAAATTATTTCACGCCGCATCGACCGCAATACGCATCACAGCGACCGCAAATGGCCGCAACCGCAATCGCAACGCGGCTGCAACCGCAATTTGAAACCCTGGAAGGGGTTGTCTTGGTAGGGGATGGTGTAATGTTAGGTGGGTAGATTATCTTCAATGGTGTGGGCTCATTTTGGAAGAGAATTTTAGCCATTGTGTCTGGTGTAGGTAGGTCAGTTGCAAGTGGGGCTTCTGGTGTAGGTGGGTGATGTAATGGTGATGCATTTACTTAGGGTTCACCAAAGAGAATTTTTGCCAATGTGTCTGGTTTAGGTAGGTCAGGTAGAGTTGGTTGATCGGCTTCTAAGTGAGGCATAACAGTATCTGTATTTTGTTGTGCAGTGTTTGTTGTGTCTGAGTGACAGGGGTTTGTTTTTTCTGGGTTAGCAGGGTTTGTTGTTTCTGGGTTTACAGGTTTGGCAGTGTCTGTTGTTACTAGGTCAACAATGTTTGTTGTGCTTTGCTTCTTTCCTGCTGGCCTTCCCTGTTGAATTAAAGCAAAAGAATTAGCCTTATACTTGTGTCTTTGCTGTTGAATTAATAAACAAACACAATTAGCCTTATACTTACCCTTTTTTAGGTGCATTAGTTGCATTAGAAATAGGTGCCTTAGCCTTGTTCTTGCTCCCTTTAGGTCTTCCCTAATACAATAATAAAATCAGAATTAGTTCCACAACTTGACAGATTATTAGTTAAAACTAGAAATTGAATATAAATCCACTCAACTTACCACTTTCTTAGTTGCCAATGTTGTTTGACTACCTTGTGCACCTTCTTGTTGTAGAACTTATTGTGTGCCTTGTTGTGTGTCTTGTGTGTGCCTTTTTGTGTGCCTTCTCATGTCACCTTTTCCAACAAATATTTGTTTGCTTAATTTCGATATCGTTTGCTATGTTAAAGAAATTGTTGAAGTTTACGTATCACTACTGAAATTTTATTGCACCTAGACTGTCTATGGAAATGCTTGAATGGCTATGTCTTGGCTATAGTTTCTTCATGATTATGAATGATATGATTGGTTAAATCAAAGTAAATAACTGTTGACTTCTGTTATGGATTGGTTAAAACGTTGTTTTACTCATGTTTCAATGATCAATGCTATAATTTCATGATATGTGACTATGGTATTGAAACGGTTTGATTAGTTATGTACCGAGTGAGGAAAACCTAATGACATGATGGATGAATGGACCTTGTGTTCATTAAAGATAGGGTTATTACCCAAGGCAAGGATTAATGACATGTATATAATTAATTATCAAGAATAGGATGACGACCCATGAGAATTAGCATACTAGGGTAGGGAAGTCATGAGCCCGAACCCTAGGCCTCGTTCATGTTTGTCCGCTAGCGCAAGGTTAGCGGATCGGGTTCACCGGGAATCGAGTAAATGGTTAACGGTTTGTGCTATGTCAAGAAAAAGTTTTCACGTAGTTATTCCCTTGGACTTCGATCGAATAAGACATAAAAGACATTGTATGTAGCTATCAAGAATTGAGCTACGAGTGAATAAAGCATAATGAACCGCAAGTGTAGTAAGGGGTCTCGGTAGAACTCACTAAGATGTTTATCTCACCTATTATATTTGTAGTTTTTACAGGGAAACAGGGAAAAGCAAAGGCAAAGAAACACGGTTAGAAGGTGTGCCACATGTAATTCTTTGAATATTGTTAGTTCCTAGTTTTATTGTATTTCCGATATTATGACTTGTACTCGTTAAAAGTTGTAAATCGTTTCCACTACTTTTGGTCTTTGAATATTGAACACTAGGATGTGAGAATTTTATAAGACATGGAACTTAAGTTTTTAAGTATTTATGTTTAAGTTATGAGATTCAAATAACTATTTGATGGTTTTTCACCAACGTATTTAGTTGTGCTCAATATCTGAAGCAGGAAGTTATCTCTGATGTATGCTAGATTGTATGTCTTGGTATTTTCTCTATGTTAGAGATACTAGGGTATTACAGGAACAAATTACTACATCTCAAGAAAAACACACTACGCCAAAAAAGGCCTATGACAGCGCTTTGTTTGGGCCTATGACAGCGCATAAAAGCGCTATATATCTATTCCACCGCTATTATATGTTTTAACAGCGCTTTCTTCTTTTAAAATGATGTAATTGACTACAGTTTACAGCGTTTTATATTACAAGCGCTGTTATAGGTGACTCGAAGCTTTTGTTTGTGTAGCCTGTGACAGCACTTCTGTTGTATTACAAGCGCTGTTATAGGTGGCATATTACAGCAGTTTATCAAAGAAGCGCTGTTATAGATTATATTTTATTAAAAAAGATATTTTTAACACTCCACTTCCTACCATATTTGGTGATCATAAGGAGCTTAAAAGCACAAGAGCAACATACAGTTGATCCACTCTAACTTTAACGAAAAAATATTACACCGATCAAATCACACATAAGATTGTTGAGATAAATAATCTTGGAGAATAAATAAAATAGAAAAGCACTAAAAAGTGTAGCTTTTAAAAGTTAGAGATACATATTGTCAAAAAAAAGTTAAGAGATACATTAACTAAGTACATGTCAGTAGCCTATTACAAGAATCACTATAACTCTTAATAGATTATGTTATTTCCCACGTACTGAAGCTAATAATACTACTACATAAGATGAGGAATGAGGACCCAAAAAAATTCATAACTGATAATACTGTTACATAAGATATACCAACCTTGACAACATAAGGCTAGCTGAACACAAAATATTTTAGCATAATTGACCTGAAAAGAACTTCAATATAATTCTCAGGAACCTTTATCCCCGGTAGCTGAATCTAAGATATCCAAGAATTGGAACTATCAGGCTTATGTTCCCGCGAAGACTTCTTCAAGAGCCTGCTAAAAAGAACCTTCACAGTTTCACTTAAAATAAATGTTAAAACTATCAGTACTATGCATTTTCTTTCTTTCTAAACTTGACATGCTTCCATAAATAGTTAAAGGTACTTAAAAGTATTGGAGAAAATAGAAATATGGGACCATTGAAATACCACTCTGTGTTTGCTCTAATGGATCATTAACCCAACCACTTACGCATTCAATTATAGTAAGAAATTAGTGATAATAGGCCCTCCCCGACTTCCCTGATAGATCATTTTGGGCTGATTTCAAATATAAACTATTTGAGAAACAAAATACTTGAAAGAATTTTGTTACACTTTGTGTTCAGATATGACTACTAATATTGGAAGGTATGAACAGACTGGGTTCTCTTAAAGTGGGAATTGGAAAGAAAAAATAGATTGAAAAGGAAACTTACTTTGCAATAAGGATCATGGATCCAAATAAATGTAATGCTTTTGAAGGTGCATTCATGATTTTCAATTCAAGATCTGGTACATAACAATAGTGGACGATTTGCGATAAGCCATGGCCTACGAAGCACAAACCAAATAAAACCATTGGTACATAAATTACTTTAGTCTGCAAGTTTTACAAAGAAAGCGAAATCAACATAGAAACACCAGCTTGAAAGAAAATGACAAAAAAAAATTGGGAATATCATTGCGCTTCACATTATTTCAGTTGAGCAATCTATAGTTGTTATAGAAATAAAATTAATCTGGGAATCAATCAAATAATAGACCAGTCAGTAATACTTCAGTTTTATTATGAAGAAGTCAAAATAGGAAAAAGCAAAATTGAGAGCTGAACCTGTTGAACGATCCTTTCTTACATTCTTTATTGGAGAAATCGACGTGAAGCGAGAAGAGAAGAACTGGTGAAGATTAACCTAACATTGATCACTACCCTAATCAAACCAAAAGTAACATAAATAAATGTATAAGGGTTAGTTACAAATGGGTGAGCGGCGACCGAGCTTTGTAGTGGACGAACACCAACACACCCAAATGAGCAAGGGTTACGAGAGTGAACTTTTGAATACGAATGTAGAAGTAGCATTACCATTTCTGAAATCAAGTAAGGGTTAGTTGAGAGTGGCGGTACGGTTTGCAATAAGGAAGGGTTTTGTTAAAGGTACAGTTGGCTAATTCCAATTTAAGATATGGAAGGGAGAGACAAGCACCACGACGAACCAGGGAGAGAGCGGAGGGTTTCGGTTGAGGCACAATTTGTGATATGGAAGCAAGAGACGAGCACCACGACGAACGTGGGAGACAGGGCGAATGGCGAAGCTTAATATGGAATGGTGTTGGTGGAGGCACGATTGGTAATTCTGAATCAAGAGGGAAGGGTTAAGGCATTATGCTTCTCAGCTTGAAAACTGCTTCATTGTATGATTTTTTTTCAGCTTTAACGTGTGTTAATTTTCTAGTTTTCAAAATTAAAACACTGTGAAAGCCCTCTTTCTTGAGATATATATGAAGGCCCATTTAGAATACGCCGTGAAAACAATTTAACCTATGACAACGCTTTCCAAATCAAGTGCTATAAAATACATTTGCATTAACAAAAACAGTTATGACGGCGCTCCTTTCTCAATGGGGTGTTGTTAATGGCGAAACCTATAACAGCGGTTTTACAATAAAACGTTGTAAAAGACATCCTTGTCATTTTTAACAACACTATCTCCTATGAAGTGCTGTTAAAGCAGCGTTATTATTGCCCATTTTTGGTGTAGTGACATGTGTTATGAAACTAGTGTATGATAATGCATCAAAATTCTAAAATATAATTTAAAACAAGTGTATGATATTACCTTCTGTTGATCGGAAATAAAACACCATCCCCCAAGTATCTTTTGTCTCTGTCTCAACAACAACAAATGCCAATGGTAGTAAACAACAAACTAAATGCCATTAAATACCCACCACGCCCAATAAAGTAGAAAAGGACCACTAAGATTAAGAAAGAACAACATACTGAAAAGAGGCATAACTATTTCTCTCTCAGGGACCACTGTTTTCTCTGGCTCCTCCTTGGTTGTCCACGGTCTCTCCTTCATTGTCCACAAACGAGGTCGATTTCGTCGCTATGAGAGTGAAAATGAACGAAAGAATGAACAACAGTGTGAGAGTGAGATTGAACGACAGTGAGAGTGAGATGGAACGAGAATGAGAGTGAGTGTCGATTGAGATGGAGTGGGATGAGAGTGAGTCAATACAGAATTGGGATTTAGGGATTTGGTTTTATTTTTAGTGTTATTTTCAATTTTTAATTTCAGTTTTAATTTCTTTTTTAAGTTCTGTTTTAAAATTTATTTCCACCGTGGAAGCTGAGGTGTACCATTTAAATGACGTGGAAAACAACCTAAAATAAAATAGGAACCAAAAGTGTCCAAAATATTTTATATGGACTAAAAACAAAACTCACTGTAATTATAGAGACCAAAAACATATTTAATCATAATTAGTATTACAATGTATATTATAAGGTAATGAATATTAAGTAGAAAGTTATAAAACGGATGATCATTTCTATTTTCTAAAACCAAGCTCAGATTCTATTATTTCAATAGCTATAATTGCATTGATTCATTACCATAAAAAAGCTGTTATTGAAATTAATTTCTGTCAAAGTCTAAAAATTAAATTAAAATAAACATGTCCTTCAAATCACAAAAAATCCTTTATTATTAAAAAATCAATCAATAGGATCACTATATAAAGACATATTTTTGTGTTACACTATATAAAGACACTCATTATAAATATATCATCTTTTCATTTAATATACTTTAATATCCAACATATTACCATAAGTTGGTATTTTTTTTTTGACGGATTCTATATACTGATATTGATTGCATGGAAACAAATCCATGCATCCTAATATTGTTCTCAATTAGTAGGATATTTACCTCATTTTGTTACACTATATAAAGACACTCATTACAAAATATATCTCTTTTCATTTAATATATATATATATATATTCTAATATCCTACATATTACTATAAGTTGATATATATTTTTTGACCGATACCATATATTGATATTGATTGCATGGAAACAAATCCACGCATCCTAATATTGTTCTTAATTAGTAGGATATTTGCCTCTAGAATTTTTTTTTAATAAAACACTAGAGTATATATATATGTGTGTGTGTGTGTGTGTTTATCTCAAAAAAAAATTATTAAACAAATATAAAAGTATTAAATATATATGATTCAAATCAATAATATTCAGCTTTGAAAATATTAAATGGTAATTTTTTGAAATATAGCAAGAATAATAATTGACATCGGATACTCAATGGTCTATATATTAAGAACTCTAATGCAACTCTCATCGTCCATAATATCAATAGCAAATAGCAATCACAAAAGAATGAATCCATCAAAAAAATTCTCGCTGTTGTTTGTGATTTCTTTATTTCTTGTATCCTATGCATCAAGCACAAGCTTGTATGAGGACGTATGTAAAGAAGCCAATGATCAAAATGGTCGTTGTTTGAAACTTCTAAGCACAAATCCTCAAATCCCTTTAGCAAAAGACTATATAACCCTTTGCAAACTCATCTTACAAATGGCACTGGATCAAGCAACAAAAGCCCAAAGTCAAATACAAGAATTGACAAAGAAATATCCTTCTTCTGAAGCCATCAAACAATGTGCGAATGTAAGTTATGATGCAGCAATTCATTCGTTTAAAAGTGCATTAAAGGAAATAGTTATGGATCCTAAATCTCAGCCTGGAAACTTTGATGCTGCAAACTATGATGCTTTAGTTGCTGGTGATGGCCCTAAAGCTTGCAGACGTGGTGTTTCTGTGGAAAAGATAGTTGATAACGTTATTTCTACAATAAATGATGATACAGAACTTTTTAGTTTAGTTGCATATTTAGCAACACTTCATCTTTAGTGTGAAGAATTCACTAAAGGGGTCTCTTTTAGTGTCATCTAATAATAATAGTATTCTAACATTTCGGAGTTTAATGTGGTTTTTGTTGTTATATTGGTTTTGAATAATTTACTAAATAGTTTGAAATGATAATTTATTTCTTGCATTTGATGATATCATGCATCAAGCAATAGCTTGTATGAAGACGTATGTAAAGAAGGTGGTCGACGTTGTCTGAAACATCTAAGCACAAATCCTCAAATTCCTGTAGCAAAAGACTATGTAACTCTTCGCAAAATCATTTTACAAATGGCAATCGATCAAGTAACAAAAGCCCAAAATATTAAAATTCCAGAATTGACGAAAAAATATCCTTCTTCTAAAGCCATCAAAAATGTGCAACGGTTGATTATACTGAATCAGTCAATTCATTTAAAAGTGCATTAAGATTGCTAGTTAAGGATCCTAAATGTGAAGCTGTAAACTATGAGGCTATAGTTGTTGGTGATGGTCCTAATGCTTGTGGACGTGGCATTGCTGCGGAAAAGATAGTTGATAATGTTTGTTCTACTTTGGGTGATGATATTAGTTTTATTAGTTTTGTTGCATTTACAGCTGCAACTCATCTTTAGTGTGATGAATTCACTAAATGAGGGGGTCTTTTTTGTGTCATCTAATAATAATAGTGTTATTACGAACTTTGGGAGTTTAATGGGGTTTTTGTTGTTGTGTTGGGTGTTATTGGTTTTTAAATAATTTATCGATGAATTTATAAAAAACTTTGAAAAGATAATTTATTTCTTGCATTTGGTGATATATATCTTGGACTCTTGTTGGTCATGATTTGTATTCCAGACTCAAGTTCACTGTTTTGCCTCTCATTGTCCCTATTCTTGCTCAGATTGATTACACCTTTATCAACAAATCGTTTTACTTTTCGCTTTATCTGCAAACGGGATGGGATCCTTTCTACACCCAAACCAATTCTGGGTTTTTTGGTTATCAGTAAATTTGATCTCTAAAATTTGAGAGAGAGAGAGAGAGAGAGAGAGAGAGAGAGAGAGAGAGAGAGAGAGAGAGAGAAGGGGAAAAGAAAAGAAAAGAAAAGAAAAGAGCACCAGCTTCATCTTCTCTTCTTCAAACCAAACAAAACCCTCACTCACTTCTATCCACATTGCTACAACATAAACAACTCCACAATCCTTCCTTACACCAGCACTATAGATATGCACAATCTTTTATAATGTATTTCAAGCAATAATCTTTAGAAGCTTTTGGTATTTAGCATTTTTATTTTTAAAGTTATAAAAGAATCAATGGTTCTTCTTTTCAAAAGGCTATTAGAGTTATAAGAAACTTGTATTTTCTAAATGATAAATCTATGACATTATCAAAAGGATTCAAGATTTAGTTGTTAAAACTATTTACAGTTCGATCAAAAATCAAAGTATTATATAAAGGATCACCTATTCGAGTTCAAGAAGTTTTTTACTTATTTATCGTGTAGACATTTTGTTTCTGATGAGCTATATATATACATGATTCCTAATGTATGATATATCTTCATTCTTTTGTTCTTGACCTCTTTGCTCAAAGTAAACCATCAGTTTCATCTCAAAACTTAGGCATGCTCATCCTACTCCTCGTTGTCGGGAGTTGCTCCAAAAAATTGGCATGAGTAGTGAAAAGGAGATATAAGATGAGAATGGTAGGTTAGGTGATGTGAATAAGTAGAGAAGTGTCATTGACTCTATTCTCTATCTCACTGCTAGTCGTCCAATTATTATGGTTAGTGTTTGCATGAATACACGTTTTCAAGCTAATCATAGGGAATCATTTCTCTCTGTGATCAAGCACATTACAAGATAGCTCACTCAAGTTGGATTAATGGTACCCTATAGGCGCTGATTGAACTTTAATTGGGTATTCAGACTCAGTTTTTTCATTTGTATGATGAAGTGAAAAAGTACTAGCGGGACATGTCACATACAAGGTAATGTCTTGGTTTTATTGGACTATTCGATTGCATCTTTTGACAAAATTTGATTCCATATATTCGTGTCTGATACTTGATCGTATGTTATGTATTTTTTTTCATACTTCGAGCATAATGTAGAATAATAAATAACAACAAAAAAAAACCTTCTAGAACTTAACTCTTAGAAGAAAAATTATATGTTTGGAAGTTTAAATTTGGAATACATATACATATTCATTCTAGAGTTAAACTTTAGAAATACATTTTTACTTTGAGAAGTTAAATTCTAACAAAAATATATTACCTTTTGTCCAGGAGAAGTGTATTAGAAATAATTAAAGGTGTAAAAAATATCTCTGAAAAAAGCGTTGGACTTCTAAAAACGTTCCGTCCATGTCCACATTAAATCAAGCCCCATATTTCTAAAAAGCCCATCTGTTTTCAACTGGGCTAGGCTTCAATCACAGCTTATACGTCTGAATTAGATTATTTTGATCAAAAAAAGTGATAAGAATAGAGTTTGTCCCAAGAAAGTGCTCGGCTAGGGTTTAGGGTACCTTTTGGTTTTTCGATTTGTCCTAGGTTGGTTATCTTGGTGTTTCCTTTGGTTGGAATAGTTGTGTCTAGGTTTTGTTTCCCTCTTGCCCTAGAAACTTTTGGTGTTTTGTGGTTAACATATCCCAAGCTTACTTTGTCCCTTTGTTGCTAAATCCTCAGTCTTCTCTATGTTGAACGTTGTTGCATCTTCCTCATCTCTATGCGAATGGACTTTCGTTCCCCTCAAACACTTACTGAAGATGAGTAGGAAGTCATCATCATTGAGGAGCTCTTTCCACCTACTCTTAATAGTTGCTAGGCCTAGACAAAGGTGGTCAGTGAATGGTAGTAGGCATAATGTGAATACCCACCAGAACCCTAACCTTGTTGAGCACGTTCCTGTTACTTTGGATTCAAAATCTAGGACTAGGGAGATATTTGATAGTTCTATACTTGCTGAAAATGTCGTTCAGCAGGCTCTTGTTGCTGAAAATGTTGTTGATAGCTTTCATACTGATGACGCTGCTCAAACTGCTTCCCTTGTACCTAGAAATGAAGAAACATCTAGTAAAGTGCTGATAAGGTCACAAGCATGCTTTGAAGGCAAGAAACCAGTGAGAAAATTTGTTAGAACTAAGAAGGGCCCTTCTACTTCTAGTCCTTCAAAGGAATATACAATGGAGTTCCCATAGGAGGACGGTGAGGGTGGGGAACCAAGAGAAACTGATTTACCAAAAGTTTTTAAGGAGGCTTTGAGCTATAAGTTGGCCTCTAATCTCTTGCTTAAAAGAGGGGGGGATCACCTAACTATGTACCCCTTTTATCATCCTTTCATCTTCTTAATCTCTGTCTGAAGCATAAAAATCTAAATTTAATACTTAATTAATCCCTTGCTGCAATTTATATTAAACCATAAAGCTGGAAATACAAATATTTGCATTAATTTTAGTATAATATTTTGTACAAAGCCTTCTATGCAAATATTCACTTTGAAATGTCATAACTTATACACAAGTAGCCTTTAGAACATCCTTAACCTTCAATTATTTACCCAATGAACCAACAGCTATAAATGTATTTTTTGTGTAGTACACAAATTTTACTATTTGTGATTCCAAAATGCCACCAATTCTATATGGATCAGATTACAACAGCTTAAACAAATGAACATTCAAGAAACGCAACAACCGCCAGCAAGGTTAACAACAATGCAATGATATTTTAAAGCCCCACCTATGGCTCCATTCCACCACTAATTACCACCCAAAAACTCGCCACAACACTGCCATATTTCTTGGCTCCATCCAACATAGTCCCCACAACCAAATCTCACCCATCTAAAAAAGATTTTTGGGGAGAAGGAAGAAGAAAAAGGGGATGAAAAACGTTTTGAAAGAGTTTTAAACAACTCACTTCTATGGAGAAAGTTTGGAGGAGGAAAAGGGGAGAGAGAGAGAGAGAGAGGAAAGCAAAGAAGAGAAGGAGATGGGAGAATCTAAGGACAGTTTAATATACCTTTCCCCTAACCCCTCAGATGTTCCTCATCTTCAGCAACTTGCTGTTTGTGTCTCTGTTTGCTTTATTAATGTCCTTTAGTTTATGTTGTTCGGTCCACCTTACTGACATCGGCGTTCTAGCAAATTTTAATTACAGGAGTCGGTAACTTATAAGTAACAATCACCTTATATTAGTCACTATCTATCAGGGTCAATGTTTATAATAACAAAGGTTTCTTTTGCTGAAAATATGTGTCCCTTTTACATAAAGTGTGTGATTCTCTTCAGATCGTTATTTATGGACGGTGGGCTTAAGGATGCACTGTGGTTATGTTAGACATGAATAAGGCTTGCGATAGAGTCGAATGAGCACTACAAGAAAAAGTAGATCAGGCAACAGCGGAAAATCGTAGTCGGAAGTGAGAAAACTGTGGCCTAAACTTTAGGCCACAATTTTTCAGGCGTGGAGAATGTGGTCGTGGCCAATTCCTTCGGGCCACGATTTTTTCACATTAGGCCACGAACAACCAAAATTGTGGTTAGAGTTATAAAAAGAGGACACTGTTTCTTGGACTAGTTTCTGGACACAGTTTTTGATTGGCCACACATAAATAACCATAGCCTATAATTTTAAACCACGGTTATCGATTGACCACACATATAACTGAGGCCTATAAGTTTAATTTAACATCCCTAATTTTTAAAGGCTCGTACTATGATACCTAAGACCGATTAATTATTTGTGGGAATAATTGGTCGTGTCTCGGGGATTAATAGTCGAGAAATTTGTCAAGAAAACCTATTCTCCATTAAAGGGTGGCCTATTCATAGTTAAATGAGGAATTGGGGCTGAAGGGCAAATCTGTCTTTTCACACCCCTAGTTATTAAAATATAATTATGAAGATTATATTTAATTAAGAACCGAAAGAATTGAGGAATTTCGGATCGGAACCGGATTTATCGAGAAAGTTTTGTACCGAAGGGGATTTTCAACACCTAAACTATCATTTTATGGGCCAAGGGCAAAATGGTCTTTTCACCATCATTTAAACCCTCAACCCATATTCACCCAACTGAACCCTCACCCTCTCACTTGAACATTCTCCAGCTGAAAGAAAAGAGAGGAAAAATAGAAGAAAGAAAGAAAGGAGGAGGGCGAGAAGGAGAGAGGAAGAAGAAGGTGAGAGAGATCACCAATCCAGCTGCATGTAAGTTCTTCCTCCACCCTTCCATTCCATTTTCCATCCTCTTTCCTTTGATGTAAATTTCAGAAGCTAACCTCCATTCCTTCCCTAACTTCCATTTTCGGATTTGGTGCTCCAATGGTGTAGAAAGTGGAATCCTGAAACTTTCTATCTCCTTGCATGTCCTTCCTAACCCTTGGAGAAGAGGCTTTAACCTTGCATTTCGAGTTTGGGAGTAGATCAGCCACCTTGGGTTGCTGCCTCCACTGTTTCAGTAGTCAAGAGAGAGAGGGTTGCTGTTTTGAAGTTTCAGTTGGTGCCCTTCGGTGTTCGTTCGTGAGTTCTCTCGTTCCGGTCATCGCGCGTTTCGTCGGGAATCCTAGAGCGATCGTCAACGGGTGAGTTCTACTCACGGATTAGGGAAATAAATTATATGATTTGAACTTTGGCATAATCTGATATTTTATTGAAAATATGTCTTTGAAGCTAAATTCTGAGTTTTTGGAAAAATGGGCGTGTTACGGTTTTGAAATCCATAAACGAATTGAAATGATTTTGATGACAGTTCTGAAATGAATATGTGTTCTAGAATGCCTGGACATTTTCTGAGTTTCAGGAGTGATTGACATTAGGAATCGAATTGGGCGAAAACGGAGAGCGAAAATGAGAAAAACTGTGAAATCTGGGACTGTTACAGGACGCACGGATCGTGCGCCCCTGGGCACGGATCGTGCGCCTGCGTCTGATGCTTGAACGTGCGTGTAATACAGGACGCACGGGGCGTGCACCCCTGAGCACGGACCGTGCGTACCTTTCTGATAGGAATGGATTAATGAAGTGCTTCACGCACGGGTCTTGCTCCCCTGGGCACGGACCGTGCGTGACGATCTGTCCCCGGTTTCCGTTTTCTCATTTCGTCGTTCCGTTTGATCTCGAACCTTTTCTAATCTCTTTCTCAATCATTTAAAAAGGAACTGCCTCATTGAAAACCGTATTTTGAACTTATACAACTCATGATTTTGAAAAAGAGTTTCAAAAGCATATTTGATTGAAAAACCGAAACCCTAGTATACGCGTGTGGGTACAGTAAGTGTCATATGTATCGGCATTATCTAACTCTCGAGAATTTGATGCGTATTGTCATATGTATCGCGTTGGGTGACGACCCGACAAGTAGCATACTAGGAAGGGAAGTCATGAGCCCTCACCCTAGGCCCTGAATGTGTTTTGGTCAGAGTTATAAAAAGAGGACACTGTTTCTTGGACTAGTTTCTGGACACAGTTTTTGATTGGCCACACATAAATAACCATAGCCTAGAATTTTAAACCACGGTTATCGATTGACCACACATACATAACTGAGGCCTATAAGTTTAAGCCATTATTAATTAAGTTTACATTCTTTAACCATGTCTATATATCTGGTTTGTCTTATGTGGGAAATGCATCCTCTAATTTTCTATTCTTTATCTTTTGCTAACTCTAGCTTAATGGACAGAAAATCAGCAAGTTAATTAAAATGCATCCTCTAATTAAATTTTGTATTCTCTTAACTTTTGCCAACTCTATCTGAAACATCCTTGTATTTAAAACCTCATGGAAATACCAAGACATACATAAATAGCGTACATTAGAGTACTAAACCTGCTTAGAGCTTTGAACACAATAACTTAGACGATTAAAAATTCGTCAACTTGACTTAAAGGCATAATTGCCAACCATAACGAGTAAATGACATAAAAGCGTAGCAATAGGTCATTAGTACAATCCTTGGTGTTCAATAACTAAAAGCAAGTTCAAAACATCATTTTTAAACCAGTTTGAAACCATAGGTTCAAAATGACATAACTAGTTACATAATGTAACCCTAGGACAAAGACTATGCAAACATAAATATCGGATCCCAAAAGATACCTCAAACTCTTGCAATCCCAGCCAACAGTTGCACTTACTCTGTTTGCTTCCCCTGTCCCTGTTATTTGTAAAAACCACAAATTTTAAACAGTGGGAGATAAGTCTCAGTGAGTTCTTTCGGAACCCCTCACCATATAACTCTCGGTGTGTTTATTTCTTTTCTTTTCACTTGGCTTAGCACAACATCGAACAACCACCACTCGGTTCCCCCGATAAACCCACCCGATAATAGCTATTACCGAGTTATGTTCTTTGGGTCCAAGCTTAGGGCTAATTACCTCCCCTCACTTGGTATGCTATTAACTCGGGATCGTCATCCCCATGGTGTTTTATAATTTAACTTGACACTTGTGTCGTTTTCTCACTCGTTAGTAAACTATACGGTTTAATAACAACGAATACACTTGAATGTCAATCATTTCACATGAAAACTTCAGCAAATATGCATAAATGTAGGAAAATTATTTGACCGACCAAACGACGATGGAGTTCAACAAATGACCCCTCTACATAAAGTTAAGGATGTCTAGTTTCTGACTATGACTTTGGTTTTGCAGAATAGTGGGCCAATTAGTGCAGTTTCATCAAACAAGCTACTTTGTCCAGAACATGGGACAACTACTGTGACCTAACTTGCAACCCTCCTAAAATGATCAAGACTCACTCGAATTACATGGGACTTGATCCTAATCCGTGGCCAATTAAGTCTAGTTTTCAATAAAACAAGAACCATTCAAAAATAAGTTCAAATGGAAATACCATGCCCGAAATACTGAACCTGTAACAGATTGTTTCCACAATTTTAACCTAACTTGTGCCACCTATAACTAACCAAACCAGTTCCAAATTAACAAGCATTAAGGCTAATTTCTAAAAAGGTAATCACCATAATTTTTAGACCACTAGATTGTTCTCAGTTCCTGTATAACCAAACCTATACCCAGATTGTTTTCAGAATTTTAACCAAACTTGTGACACCTATAACGCGAGCTATACAACTCTAAATGCAACCAAACCAGTTCCAAATTAACAAGAATTAAGTCTAGTTTCTAAAAAGGTAAGCCACATCATTTTTGGACCACTATCTCGTTCCCAGTTATAGTGTGTTTAGCATCAAAATTGGCATCAAACATTCATTAGACTTCAGCAATCAAAACATATTATCAACCCAGTTCAGTAATACACAAGTTTTAACTGAAAACTCAAGCAAAATCGTATAACTCAACTTAGATTAGTTGAACAACAACAATCAAGCAAGGAATTCGAGTTTTCAGCACACCCACAAGCTCTTAGACACCCACAAGATCCTAAGTGCAAACTCTTAGCTGCCAATCTCCCACCTTTGACCCCCCAATCAGCTCCCAATCCCAACATGCAATGCTCATACAAGCTCCCTCAAGCTCCCTAGACTCACATGCAATTCGAAAGAAGTCCAAAAGGTTGAACTTGGAGGAAAGTTCTTTTGTGTTCTTTGCTGAATGTGAGTCTTGCTTTAGTAAAATTCAGTAACAAATGGTTGGACTGAAAAGAAGAAGATCAGTTTTTGGTCATGGTTGTGTGAAGGTGGGGATTTGGTCTCTCCACTTCTTCTCTTTTCTCTCTTCCTCTCACTCTCGGTTCTTTCTTTCTTTCTCACCACACTCTCCTCTTTTCTTTTCTTTAGGTTGCTGAATTTGAGAAATGGAATGGGTGTGTTTGGTTTAGTGCTCAGCACTTATAGAGAGGGTGTGTGTGAGTGGTAAATTCCTATCATGCCCTTACTTCTTTCCTAAAATGATAACTTAATGAACATGGATGGGTTTGTGTTTCTTTCCTCTTTCTCAAAGTGAGTGAAATGAATGAAATTGGGGATGTGCTTCCCTTTCAGCTGAGATTCAAGTGTGAGTGTGAGTTGTCATTAAAGGAAATTACTATTTTGCCCTTATACTAGGTACCTCTCGTCTCTCTCATACACTACCCAAACTTAATTTGCCCAAATTAGCACACAAGCCTACAAGTATTTCTTTTATTCAAGTAATTTAAATCATCAATCATGGACTCAAACAAGACAATCAACCACTCAATTAACATCAATTAAATAAAAAATTAGCCACTAATCAAAACCACTAGAACGATCCCTTTTGGGGGACGTTACACTATCTTAATGTATTCGGTCCACCTTACTGACATCGGCATTCTTGCAAATTTTAATTGCAGGAGTAGATAACTTATAAGTAACAATCACCTTTATTAGTCAATATCAATCAGGGTCAATGTGTATAATAACAAAGATTTCTTTTGCTGAAAATATGTGTCCCTTTTACATAAAGTGTGTGATTCTCTTTAGTATATTATTTATGGCCTGAAGAAATTTCGAGGTGGGCTTAAGGATGCACTGTGATTAAGTTAGACATGAATAAGGCTTGCGATAGAGTCGAATGAGCACTACAACAAAAAGTAGTTTAGGCAACAACAGAAAACCGTAGTAGAAAGTGAGAAAACTTGGGGCTAAACTTTAGGCCCAACTTTTCAGACATGGAGTAGGTGGTCGTTGCCAATTCCGTCGGGCCACAATTTTTTCACATTAGGCCATGAACAACGAAACTTGTGGTCAAAGTTATAAAAAGAGGCCACTGTTTCTTGGACTAGTTTCCGGACATAGTTTTTGATTTGCAACACATAAATAATTATAGCCTATAATTTTAAACCACGGTTTTCGATTGACCACACAGAATTATAGCCTATAATTTCAAACGCACTTTTAGTACAAACGGTGCATATGTTATCGATAAATACCAATCATATCCATTGAAAGAATCATATCTTTCAGTGTACATAATAATTAAAAAAAATTGTTTAAGAGGCCGGAACTATTGTTTAAGAATCATCTCCATTAAAAATTGTTTAATAAATACCAATCATATCTTTCAATCAATTTATCCTTTGATGGTTACTCTCAACACAAAAGTGGTCATGTAAATACAATCTAATTGTTAACCTCCACAACTAGATGTTAACAAACTAAAACCTCACCACTATAGTGGAGACTTTGGTAGGCATTATGGTTTATGAACTATTGCCCAACTCAATGCTTAAAACCTCTGGTTTTCTTTATTAGTCGATGCACTAACAACTTTCTTTCCAAATTTCCTTCGCAATAGGCTAGCACAATTGTTTAAGAATTGTCTAGCCATATATCTTCTCTCAATCTCTTCTTCTTTCTTCTTCATTTCTATTTCTTATATGATTTCTCATATTTGTTCTTATTTGAGTTTAAGTTATTTCCATAACAGAAAATATATAATTATTATGCTACCAGCATTTCTCATTCTTTTTGTGCTTCTACCCCATGGTAGTTAAGAATCTTTCATTCTCCTCGTTATTCTATTTTATGATGGTTATGTGATATTTTTTTTATGTTTCTACATATGGGGGTGAAGTTTTGTTAGTTTAATTTGACATTTGATAGTCTCTCAAGATTGAATTTCATTCGAGTGAACGTCCTGGAGATGCAATAAGAAGATAAAAAGGGCACAAAAATCCTCCAAAGACTTTCAGAAGGTGTGCACCCCAACCACAACCATTTTTTTCAATTACTTATTAATTTTTACCCGATGTCATTAAAGTTTGTATTTTCTTGTAATTGTCATCACCATATTTTTTTTTTGTATTTTCTTTATCTTGAATTGTACAGCTCATTCATAGTAAATTATGAATGTTAATCCACACTTTTAACTTGGAAGGAAAGTTGTACTGTCGTTTTGTGGAATTTCAAATTTTGTCCAGTCGCTTACCCCTAGTTTTGTCCAATACTATGAACCATTTCCAATCAAACAGGATACAATTGTAGTTGTTTAGTCCACTCCCTTACTTTTTATGGAATCAAACACACTTTTAGTACAAACGGTGCATATGTTATCGATAAATACCAATCATATCCATTGAAAGAATCATATCTTTCAGTGTACTTAATAATTAAAAAAATTGTTTAAGAGGCCGGCACAATTGTTTAAGAATCATATCCATTAAAAATTGTTTAATAAATACCAATCATATCTTTCAATCAATTTATCCTTTGATGGTTACTCTCAACACAAAAGCGGTCACGTAAATACAATCTAATTGTTAACCTCCACAACTAGATGTTAACAAACTAAAACCTCACCACTATAGTGGAGACTTGGGTAGGCATTATGGCTTATGAACTATTGCCCAACTCAATGCTTAAAACCTCTGGTTTTCTTTATTAGTCGATGCACTAACAACTTTCTTTCCAAATTTCCTTCGCAAGAGGCTGGCACAATTGTGTAAGAATTGTCTAGCCATCTCTCTTCTCTCAATCTCTTCTTCTTTCTTCTTCATTTCTATTTCGTATATGATTTCTCATATTTGTTCTTATTTGAGTTTAAGTTATTTCCATAACAGAAAATATATAATTATTAAGCTACAAGAATTTCTCATTCTTTTTGTGCTTTTACCCCATGGTAGTTAAGAATCTTTTATTCTCCTCGTTATTCTATTTTATGACGGTTATGTGATATTCTTTTTTTTTATGTTTCTACATATGGTGGTGAAGTTTTGTTAGCTTAATTTGACATTTGATAGTCTCTCAAGATTGAATTTCATTAGAGTGAACGTCTTGGAGATGCAATAAGAAGATAAAAAGGGCACAAAAATCGGTCAAAGACTTCTAGAAGTTGTGCACCCCAACCACAACCATTTTTTTCATTAACTTATTAATTTTTACCTGATGTCATTAAAGTTTGTATTTTCTTGTAATTGTCATCACTATATATTTTTTTGTATTTTCTTTATCTTGAATTGTACTGCTCATTCATAGTTAATTATGAATGTTAATCCACACTTTTAACTTGGACGGAAATTTGTACTGTCGTTTTGTGGAATTTCATATTTTGTCCAGTCTCTTACCCCTAGTTTTGTCAAATACTATGAACCATTACCGATCAAACAGGATACAACTGTAGTTGTCTAGTCCACTCCCTTACTTTTTATGGAATCAAACACACTTTAGTACAAACGGTGCATATTTTATTGATAAATACCAATCATATCCATTGAAAGAATCATATCTTTTAGTGTACATAATAATTAGAAAAATTGTTTAAGAGGCTGGCACAATTGTTTAAGAATATTATCCATTAAAAAAATTGTTTCATAAATACCAATCATATCTTTCAATCAATTTATCCTTTGATGGTTACTCTCAACACAAAACACAATCAGCGGTCACGTAAATACAGTCTAATTGTTAACCTCCACAACTAGAGGTTAACAAACTAAAACCTCGCCACTATAGTGGAGACTTGTGTATGCATTATGGCTTATGAACTATTGCCCAACTCAATGCTTAAAACCTCTGATTTTCTTTATTAGTCGATGCACTAACAAATTTCTTTCCAAATTTCCTTCGCAAGAGGCTGGCACAATTGTTTAAGAATCATATCCATTAATTTTTTTTTACAAATACCAATCATATCTTTCAGTCAATTTATCCTTTGATGGTTACTCTCAACACAAAACACAATCAGCGGTCACGTAAAAACAATCTAATTGTTAACCTCCACAACTAGAGGTTAGCAAACTAAAACCTCGCCACTATAGTGGAGACTTGTGTAGGCATTATGGATTATGAACTATTGCCCAACTCAATGCTTAAAACCTCTGGTTTTCCTTATTAGTCAATGCACTAACAACTTTCTTTCCAAATTTCCTTCGCAACGGATAGAAAATTTTGGGACATTACCTTTCAGTCCTCTTGGAGATGCATCTAGTACTTTGGGTTAGACTCGGGAACAATCAGTGTTCTCTAAGGACACACAAAGTGATAGGATTTTTATAAAACTTTACTTGAAATCTTTGAGCATAAAACAATTTTCCGTGACCTATCGGAGTTGACTCTATCAACTAACCCAAAATACTAGTATGAGTGAATCTCCATACCTCTTGAGTTGAGACTTAACTCAACCACCATAGAATCATCAATCATAAAGCTAGTGCAAGGACTCTTGGGGAAACTCTTAGCCAAATTGAATCCTACACGACTGAACTACCCCTTTTTAAACAAAATTTTCTAAAACTCTATCATGATTGATCGTTGACTAATCCAAGTGTAAACATTTACATTTGGATTAAGTATGGAATTGAGATAGTTGTAGCATCAAGGAAATGAGAAAACAGAAGGATTCCTTTAAGGAATCAAACAGGCGCACGGTAGTGCTCCTTGTGTTGATTTAGAAAAAAGAATTCTAAACTATTTTGAGCATTCCTTTGGTCCTCCATCTTTCTGAATTCCATAAACAGTACAAACAAAATTATTACAACTTTCGTAATCAATCAGATCCGAAGACTGGCCTTACCCATAGAATAGCAAAACATTCGACACTTAGGTAAACCAAACTATCCCCTTTTTCGACGTACAAACTGGATGCCTAATAGCATAGCACTTTTTACTAAATTTAAATATTTCATAAGGGGAGGTACAACTGCTAATAGCTATTCCCGAGAAGTAGCCTTCCTTAAGACACCAAAAAGGAGTTGCCCTAATCTCATTCCTAAATTCTTAGCCTTAATCAATGGGGATTCACTACATACTTCTTATGTCAATCTAGGGTTTGTATTCTACGGGCAGTTAGAGCTCAAAGGTTTAGGGGTAGAGTAGAAGTACTTCTTGGAATTGGAATAAAACACAGTCCAAAATCCATTGGTATGTGTAGACATTTTCGTTATCTTTCCAACACAGCCCGCAACACATAAATCGGAGTTCCGGATCAAAAGTTATGAATAAAACAAGTTGGAAGACTAGCGAAATATTTTTCACAGAGAGAAACTACCATGCTCCTAATCGGAGGGTTGTGATATGGTTACTTCTATTGACATGAAATACTAGTCCCTTTTTGATAGCAACCCAACTCAGAAATTTTGACAAGGAAACTGGTCTAATAAACACTGAGTGGTACTACTTGTCAAAATTGCAAGCGCAATGATAGTTTACTAGTTCGGTTTCATAGCATTGGGTAAGGTGTTTCTTAGGAAAGGAAACATGATCTAGAACCATGACTATCCAGAAGGATCTCACTGGGCTGAACTTAAGTTGGAGTTAACTTCTATTCACATGGTAGGGTTGACTAGAGAGGAATACTAATACAATCCCTAAACATCATCTCAGTAACTGAGAGACGGGTCAGACAACAATTCGGGCTTTACAGTGCTCACTAGTCCTGAATAAATCTAAGATACTAACACCTCTTCTACCGGAAGATTTTCACAACTAATAACTCTCTAGGTAACCTTTTACGACTTACGAGGTGACACCATGGTCAAATCAGCTCCACAGATTAGACGGTCGCCTACAATTCCTCGAACAAACACGGATGCCCATCCTTTTGTTCTGTAACATCATCTGTAGCCCACTAATTCCGCTGCATGCCCTAATGAAATAAGAAGGCTAGGAATACTATGGTTTAGGGTTTCAGACATTTTCGGGGCCGAGGCAACAAATTGTCATTATTCTCAGTACGTTGCATGAAATATTGAGTGGATCCGGGCTCAATGCCTCACACATAATACTAGGAGGTTCTGACAGTTAATTGTCAAAGTCCCTAAGCCCGACAAGGTCGAACTGCTCTGATACCAAAAATGTAACACCTTAAGATCACAACTATGTGAACTAAAAGCATCAACATAATCATAACAAATCGGAGTATAAACCTGCTCATAATGTTGGACCAAATTGAAACTAAAGTGGATTGAAACCACCTAACATAGCTTTGAGATGGAAATTTCTCAAATACAAATCCAAACTAAATACAAATTCGATAAAATAAACATGACTATGGTCTAACTACAAGACAAGGTTTATATCATAAAGATCTCAAAATGATCTTCCATCCAACTGAGTAGCTAAGGCCTCTACTACTCCTCCCCAGTCTGCTTCGCTTTACCCTGTACATCTGAAAACAACACATAAAAACAATGAGATTACAAATCTCAATGAGTTCCTTCGCGACCCCTGGCAATTCCTCAACATGTGATTCGAACTAAACTCTTTGAGAATAATTTCACCAACATGCATTCAGTTCAAACACCAATTTAAATGCACATATCTTTCCAAAAACTAAACTATGGAACAAAGAACTCACAAAAAATTCCAATTCACAATATAATAGTAAAATAAAGGCATCATTCAAGCATTTTACTAAACACTTAAGGTGCATTATTTTTCAGCAGCTGCACGTAAACTTCGACAATTTATTTAACAAATAAAATAATGTCGAAATTAAGCAAACAAATATTCTTTGGAAAGCTTAGAGTGTCTAGTTTCTGAATATAATTTTTATTTATTTGTTTATGTAGCCAAAAATACAGTTTTTCGAAATAAAACATAAGGGTACAGAAATATGACAGCGGCTGTTGTCCAACTTGTAACTCAGTTTTCTTTTTGAATTGTCAACCAAATGAAACAAACCAAGTGTCCAAATTGAAGCTCTGGAAGTCTAGTTTACAATGAGACCAAAACCATTCAAATAGGAGTTCTATGTAAAACGTTAGGCACAAAACACTGAACATTTACCAATACGAATTTATTAAGTTTTACAGCATCTCCACATAAACACTTTTCACTTCAAGTTATAGACAATCAAAGCACCAAGAATCAACTTAAATCAGTATCCTAACATGAAACCCTAACATTCCAATTCAGAATACAACACCAAACAACATGCATTTCAGCAAAACACGAAATCGAAGTAAGGAGCTCAAATGTAGTTGCTGAAAATGCAAATTTCTAGTGAGAATATGACCCTTTGAGCACCACACAAGCTTCCAAGCTTTCCCCAAATACCCAAATTCGAAAATCATGCTCCAAATCGTGTTCAAACAACAATGTGGTTTCCAAGGATGCTTAATCCAGCTCTAAAACCCACATGCAAGCCAAGTTTCAGCTCCTAGAATGTCATTCCCCAGCATGCAATTCGAAAGAAATGAAGGAAAGAGCTTCCAAGAAATGCTGCTTTTTGTGATGACAAGAAGATGTTTATGGAAGATGAACTAAGGGGGCTGACAGTGAAGAAGAGTTGTTTTTGAAGTTACCTAGTCGTTTAGAGACGGATTTTGTCCGTCTCTGTTCCCGTTTTTTCTAGTAGTGTTAATTACTCAAGAAAATTCCCTTTTTGCCCCTTTATGTTACTCACATCCTATTATTACTCATACACTATCCATTGCAATTTACATCAACTAACAAACAAGTACACAATCAATTCACTTAAATATTTTCAAAATGACTTAAATCATCAATTATAAACTCAATTGGAAAACAATTAATTAAAATCATCTACTAATCTCGAGAATTTGGATTAGCTACTTTGGGATGTTACATAAAACCCGTAAATTATTGGTTAACAAAACTGTAAATAATTAACATAATTCAACTTTGAACTTCATTGATGCTTCACAAAGTGCATTATTAAGTTACATAAATACTAAGTATAGAACACGTTGAAGTTTGTGGCAGAATTGTCTAGCCATCTCTAGTGCTAACAAAATACAGAATTTGGTGGACGATCATAACAAAATACATAATTTGGTACACCACCAAAACAACAAAATATGAACATTCCCAATCAAAATACAAAAAAGCATCTAAAGTTCTTCATATTCAGTGTGTCAGACTGTTGATGATTTCATCCAAGCTCTTCAAAGGAGAACCATCATCTTCAATCACCAAAGGAGCATTTGGATCACTCCTAGCTAGGACAACCATAGCGCCTGCTACTTTTGATCCTGTTACTAAATCTAACAGGTTTCATGTAACATCCCATATTGCCACTAACTAAGGAATATGTGGTAGTCGACACTTGATAATAATTCAGAGATTTTTAACCGATATGGATTTGAGATTTTTCTTGAACTTCAACTTGAGAATTAAATATAAACTTAGCCTACTTAATTCAAATACAATGAATCATGAACATCAAGTACAACTTGACGAAACCTTGAAATTACAACATAAACAAGATTCAAATCCATAAAACGGTTGTCCTAATACTTAGTTTTTTGTTACGGTGATCCAAATACAATACAATATACATGAGGGTTCCTGTAAACGGGATCTAACATAATATAAATCTAAGGACACTACATGAGCACAATTAAGAACTCCATCTTCTAATGCATATGTAAGTTCAACCATCTTCTAATTATGTCTCCTAGTTCACATGCAACTCCAAACCGACTTTCCTATGCACACCACTTCTCTCTCAAGACTCCGAATGAAAGGGAGGAAGAATGTGATTTGTTTGGTTTGATTTTTGACAATCAAGTGATAAGTGAAAAGAGGAGAGAAAACTGAATCTATTGGGAATTGAAGAAGGAACATGCATCAAGGTTTGGTCTAGCTCTCCCTCCCTCTCTTCCTCTTCTTCCCTTCACAACCCCCTCTCCATTTCTCTCAAAATTTGTGTTTTATGTTTCTCAAAGTGAGTGGAAATGAATGCAATAATAAGGGCATGTTTTTCCCTTCAGCTGAAACTTAAGAGGGAGTGTGGGTTTTTAAAAACGAAAATTACTGTTTTACCCGTATACTAAGTGCACCTCTCCTCTCTTCCCCTACTCTTCCCAAACTTAATTCCCATGACTAACACACAAAAGCACTTAATAATTTTCTTTGGCCATGTATTCAAGCAACGTTAGAAAATAAATTATGGTCCTATCCCCTATTCCCATATAGAACAGAAACCCTTTCCCCCGTACCTGATATCGAAGTTCATCCCAATAGTGAATTAACGAAGGGAAATCACGAGCTATGGAGCATGATCTAACTCCAGCGGGTTTTGACTCGAACGCATACAATTTTGCAACAACAACAATAAAGATACTCAAACGCGAATTAATTAAATGTGTTTCAAAAGGAAGTATCTATGGAAAAGTACCCGACAAAGACGATGGTTCGAAGAGCAGCGCTAGGTCGGGTTCTGGGTCAAAACGTGTGGGCTGTGCATGGACTGGGCTGGAGTAGGTTAGAGCTTAGTGGTAGGGGGTGTAATCAGCAAAACAGGGGGTGTATGCAAGTAAACTAGCCCAAAACCAGTTTTTAGTTCATTTTTAAAGCCCATTTTAAATATAGATATCATTTTAACACCTCCATAACCCAAAATAATTTGTAAAATGATAACATCTTAAATACTAATATTTATAAAAATAAACTAAATATATAATACAATCATATTTTGCCATTAGCATATCAAAATACATTTAAATGTGTTTTCAACTCATTTTAATAACTCAAACACAATAAATTAAAATAATAGTTCATAAAATGGGGTGTTCCATTACATTTCATTTCCAACTTTCCAACTTTCATAAAATGGGGTGTTAAAATAATAGTTCAACAAAAGAATAATTTAAACTAATTTTAATTGAAAATAGTTCATAAAACAAGCACATACTAAAAAAACACAACGCATGAAAAATGGGGTGTTACATTACATTACATTTCCAACTTTCTTTCCATATGTGTCTTTTCCCTTTTCCTCTACACATTAAAGATAATTTTCAGTACACAACAAAGTATTTAACTGTTGAAATTTTAAGTTGACATTTTTTAACTTACATCAACTGAAGCAAGGGATGGCATAGAAGGGGTCATTGTTTCAAATTGCGGACCGCAACACCTGTTTCGGCCGCAATATTGCTGTTGCGGTAGTCGCCGCTACGGCATCGGGCCGCAATTGCGTTGTGAATATAGATCACAGGAAATACCGCAACGGAGCGGCGTTCTGGCCGCAGCAGAACCGCATTTTATCGGCAACGGACCGCAACAGAGGGAACTTCTCTCAGATCTGCATTACTTTTAAAATAGCAAAAAATCAGACATAGAAAAGCATAATTGAGTACCTTATTACATGGATATATATTTTCTTTCTCACTTCTCAAGATCTAGATCTATGGATCACTTTCCTTTTTAGTATGTCTCTCTTCTCTACTTTGACTCTACCTTTCCTCTTCATAATCTAGCTGAACTAAAGTTGTTTATCTGGTGTTGAAAGACAAAATCGTCCTCTATAGTACCGGCGCAACCTGTATTCTTGTATTTTAGTAAGCCTTCATCTTCTATTTGCAACACTGTTGTGGGTATTGTGAAAATAAGAAAGGGGATGGGTTTGTAGGTGGATGATGTTGATGCGTTTAATTTGTCTTTTTTCTCATTTTTTTGGTCCTGTGTGTGGATTTTTAGGTGGATTTTAATTGTTAAATAATGCCATTAGTGAAACAGTGATCAACACGGCTGAGAATATGTGATGGTGTGTGTAATTGGGTCTTTTTTGGCCACGTGTAGTTGAGGTGGGTATTTTCTTGGACAAGATTTGTGTAACTGTGTGGGGGTTTTTTTTTATGAAGATTCGAAAAGATTTACTATTTAGATAATGTTTCAATTAATGATACAATTTTCTAAAAGTGAGGGACAATTTATAAAAAAAACTATAACTAAAAGATAGTTACAGAATTATGGTTATTATAGGATTTTTTCCAGTTTGGTGCGAAACAGAATGCCCGCATCCGCAACCGCAGCAATGTAAAACCCTGCTATGAAGTTCTTACTTCTTTATGTCATGCTTATATTTGCATAAATAATAGATTTTAGAAAGTTTATTATTTAGATCACGTTCGTTTCACTACAATTAATGATCTATTGTCTTAAAAATGAATGAAAGTTTGTAAAAAAAACTATAAATAAAAGTTATATAAAGAATTAAAAATATTATAGGATTTTTTTAAATTTTTTATGCAAATATAAAATTATTTCACGCCGCATCGACCGCAATACGCATCACTGCGACCGCAAATGGCCGCAACCGCAACTACCGCAATCGCAACGCGACCGCAACCGCAATTTGAAACCCTGGAAGGGGTTGTCTTGGTAGGGGATGGTGTAATGTTTGGTGGGTAGATTATCTTCAATGGTGTGGGCTCATTTTGGAAGAGAATTTTAGCCATTGTGTTTGGTGTAGGTAGGTCAGTTGCAAGTGGGGCTTCTGGTGTAGGTGGGTGATGTAATGGTGATGCATTTACTTAGGGTTCACCAAAGAGAATTTTTGCCAATGTGTCTGGTGTAGGTAGGTCAGGTAGAGTTGGTTGATCGGCTGCTAAGTGAGGCATAACAGTATCTGTATTTTGTTGTGCAGTGTTTGTTGTGTCTGAGTGACAGGGGTTTGTTTTTTCTGGGTTAGCAGGGTTTGTTGTTTCTGGGTTTACAGGTTTGGCAGTGTCTGTTGTTACTAGGTCAACAATGTTTGTTGTGCTTTGCTTCTTTCCTACTGGCCTTCCCTGTTGAATTAAAGCAAAAGAATTAGCCTTATACTTGTGTCTTTGCTGTTGAATTAATAAACAAACACAATTAGCCTTATACTTACCCTTTTTTAAGGTGCATTAGTTGCATTAGAAATAGGTGCCTTAGCCTTGTTCTTGCTCCCTTTAGGTCTTCCCTAATACAATAATAAAATCAGAATTAGTTCCACAACTTGACAGATTATTAGTTAAAACTAGAAATTGAATATAAATCCACTCAACTTACCACTTTCTTAGTTGCCAATGTTGTTTGACTACCTTGTGCACCTTCTTGTTGTAGAACTTATTGTGTGCCTTGTTGTGTGTCTTGTGTGTGCCTTTTTGTGTGCCTTCTCATGTCACCTTTTCCAACAAATATTTGTTTGCTTAATTTCGATATCGTTTGCTATGTTAAAGAAATTGTTGAAGTTTACGTATCACTGCTGAAAATTTATTGCACCTAGACTGTCTATGGAAATGCTTGAATGGCTATGTCTTGGCTATAGTTTCTTCGTGATTATGAATGATATGATTGGTTAAATCAAAGTAAATAACTGTTGATTTCTGTTATGGATTGGTTAAAACGTTGTTTTACTCATGTTTCAATGATCAATGCTATAATTTCATGATATGTGACTATGGTATTGAAACGGTTTGATTAGTTATGTACCGAGTGAGGAAAACCTAATGACGTGATGGAGGAATGGACCTTGTGTTCATTAAAGATAGGGTTATTACCCAAGGCAAGGATTAATGACATGTATATAATTAATTATCAAGAATAGGGTGACGACCCATGAGAATTAGCATACTAGGGTAGGGAAGTCATGAGCCCGAACCCTAGGCCTCGTTCATGTTTGCCCGCTAGCGCAGGGTTAGCGGATCGGGTTCACCCACTACAAGAAAAACGGGAATTAGCGTCGGTCGAAAATGGGGTTTAGCGTCGGTTTCAACCGACGCTAAGTTGACTTCCGTCGGTTGCAAAACCACCACTAAATATGGCGCCACTAGACCGAACAACGTCGGTTTCTTCGACCGCCGGAAGTCAATTTCGCGTTAGTAGCAACCAACGCTAAACGTGAAAGATGACTGACATAATTTCTACTTTAGCGTCAGTTACAACCGACGGTAAATGTGAAATTTGCCTGACGTTATTTCTACTTTAGCGTCAGTTGCAACCGACGCTAAACGTGAAAAATGACTGACATAATTTCTACTTTAGCGTCAGTTACAACCGACGGTAAATGTGAAATTTGCCTGACGTTATTTCTACTTTAGCGTCAGTTGCAACCGACGCTAAACGTGAAAGAGGACTGACATAATTTCTACTTTAGCATCAGTTACAACCGATGGTAAACATGAAAGTTGACCGACGTTATTTCTTCTTTAGCGTCAGTGACAACCGACGGTAAATGTGAAAGTCGACTGACGTTGTTTCAATTTTTGCATCTGTTTCAACCGAGAGTAAATCCGAAAGTTGACAGTCATTTTTCTTTTATTTTAGTGGCGATTTGAACCGCCAAGAAGCATTGTTTTTTAGTAATTATTTTAGCGGTGGGTTTCAACCGCCGCCATGCTATTTTGGTTTTGACAGCTGCTATTTTTTAATAAAAACACCTATTTTCAGGACAATAACTCAAAGTAGTCCTAACAATAACTCAAAGTAACTCTTAAATAATAACAGCATAGCATTGTCATTGGTACCATGAGTATAAGTAGAAGTTTTACAATATCAAAGTAGTCCTAACAAAATAATAACAATAGCTCTATAAAGTAGCTCTTGCTATAACAAGATAAAAATTTATCAAATAGCTTTCTAGAGTAGCTCTTGTTAACAAGATAACAATTGCACAAGTAGCTCTCACATATTACATATCAAAATAAGTATGTATTACATTGCAAAATAAGCATTAAGCATAAAAGTCACTTAAGGCCGGCTATTGTTGTTAGTTGATTATGAGGAGGGACCACCAGCACTTTGTTGTTGCTACAACAATAGAAACAAAAGAATAATTTGTCATGTAAAATAATTTATTAAAGAATAATTTATAAAAGAATTAAAAGAAATCATGTAAAAGTGAGAGCATATTACAATAAAATTAAGAAGTGGAACAGGTACGGCCTCTGATGACTTTGTGAGAAGTCCAGCAAGTACTGATGCCATCATCTTCATGGTTTCATCTTTTATCTTTGATTCACTCCTCAACTCAACAATTTCATTTTTAAGTTGTTGCACTTCACCTGTATTAAGGAAATATAGAAATATCAACACCACATGCATTTTTCCAGCACATTAAAAGTCAGAGTACAGAAAGCTTTCCATCTATACCAGAAGCTGAAAATAAAGGTGTTCTTCATGAGGTTGTGGCTGAAAACTTACGTAAAAGTTTGCATGGCTTGAAAAGGAGAGAATGATTTTATTGAACTTTGAACAACCAAAGAATGAAAAGAACAAAAGGAGAAACCTCTACTATAAGGGTTTCCCCTTCTACAACTGAGCCAGTGCTCTAAATTTTTTTCTCTTCATACTAAATTATGTGTTTGTTACAACTTCGAGAAGGGCCAACAGATTATACTAAATTATGTTACAACTTTAACCAAATTGAATCAGTAACACAATGCAACATAAGGAACCTGCAGAATCTTTAAAGTCAAAGAAGATGCATCATCCATCTCTTGCTTATGTTTCTTTTGTCACATTGAAAAAAAAAATTATGTATGTATATTTACCATTATACTATTGTTTGCCATCATCACCTCATATTTCAATATTTCCTGCTGCCATAGTGTCAGTTGGAGGATCTATTGAAATCCAAAGTAGTGCAATGGTAATTGAAAGCAATCCTGACCACACATAAACAATTGTGGGCACTCTTCCTCTCCTACCCATCAATCCTTTAGCAAAAGGGTACATATGAGACCATACCCAAAAACTAAAGAATGTGCTTCCTAATAGCTTGTTCCACTGTGGTATCACACTATATACTGTTCTTAAAAATCCCATGATAAGGGCAATGATATTAATAATGATAATTGTGAGTGGCATGATGAAGAGACTAGTCCATTTCACCATGTAAAGATCAGCATAAACATCATCTTCATCATCTCCACTTGACTTAGAGGTTAAAGTAAATGAAATCTCTATTCCTGCAATGACCTTAAGCAAACCTTGTACGACAGCAACAAGGTGAGCACTTGATCCACCAATGACCCAAAATTGCTCATTACGCCACCATTCTTCAAGGCCAATGCCGGACCACCTTACCTCGAGGAGAGAGATAAGACAGAGACAAACTGTGATGAGTAAAAGGTAGGTGAGAAAAGCTACATCTAAGCCCTGGACTATGAACTTTCCTGAAAAAAGGGACAATGCAGGAAGGAAACAATATGTGACTAAGAATATGGAAGTGAAAGGGTAGATGCCAACGTTGAGGTATGCAACTCTTTGTAAGAATTTAAGGCGTCTGCTTGCAAACAATGCATTGTTTTTTGAGAAGAAAATCTCTACGGAACCCGTTGCCCATCTTAGCACTTGGTGTAGGCGATCAGTTAGATTTATAGGTGCTGTGCCACGAAAAGCATCTCTTTTTGTTATGCAATAAATAGATCTCCATCCGCGATTGTGCATCCTATAACCTGTTACCACATCTTCTGTCACTGACCCATAAATCCAACCTATCCTATCTCCCCATTCTGTCTTCTCCTCAAACCTGTATTGGTACGTTCATGTATAATCCATCACCAATAACAGTATTTGATGAAAATAATTGCTAAACAATTGTACAGTCAACAACAATCTAGATGGTTAACAAAGTTCAAATACATGGTAGTTAATTAGGTTTGATAGAGGGATAATAGATATATTAGGTAATATTGGAACTCATTAACCATTAACACTGAGATAGAAAGAGAGAAGAAGGTAAAGTACGTACCAGCATGAGATGACGGCGATTGCCTCAGCAACAGTTGGAGCATCCAAAGGTGGACGTGGCATGAGCAATGCTCCAGGTGGCCTACCATTCTTGACAGATTTGTGATCAGCAAGTGGTCTTGCTTGGAACTCAGCTACAGGTATGGAATCTGTAAACATGGTTGAGTTTCCAAACTTCTGTGGGAAACCCATATCTGAATCAGCTGTAAGGGGTTCTGTGTCATCATCGACATTCGATCTCATCTGCAATGCATTACGGTTCACCTTGGTTTTTACTCTTCCAAACACGCCTGTGTGCTCAATGAATCTTGGTGGTTCAAATCCATAGAGTGCATATCTTCTAAACATGCAACCGGTCCCCACATACATTGGACCTTGAAGACCATCCAATGCTCTCATATTTCCTAAACAATTATAGATTGTTAAATACAAGTTGATACTAAAAAAAGAATTTGAAATCCTTACCAACTCGGAAGAAAATACAAAATAACAGAATCTTGCATCAAAGAACTAAAGCAACTGATGAATCTTGCATCAAAGAACTAAAGCAACTGATGAACTCAACCGAATCGCTCGGATTAGTTCCTTCCTTTGGAACAAATCCATAAGATAACAGAAGCTCCCCATTTGATTTATTTCCATATGAAATAAACACCTGGCATAATTTGATACAAGAAGTCAATTGCAACATTTGGGTTTAAATCAAATGACTATGAGGAAAGCTAAATGGTGAAGAGTATCACCACCAAACCACCAAACACAGCTCCAATCGATTAATATTTTTACTTTGAGACAATATTGTTAACTTTAGAGACATAGTATATACTTTGGCGAGACACGAAGAATTTGCATTTTATATACCTAGGCACTTGCTTGTTTTCTACTATGTTAAGCAATTGAATTACCAGTAAAGAAGAGAGTAAAAGGTTGACTAGGTAAGGCGGATATATAATTGCTCTATCTTGAAGATTCCATGAAACTAGCTTCACTTATGAGGTAAGTTGCAAGTAATGGCCAATCTGGAACTGAATTCCTTTTCAATACTTCACCAGCGCGCTTCTGGGCAACTCCACTCCTGATAACCAGAATACACAAAAACACACATGAATAGAAAACATGATCCCCAAATGTAAGACATGACTGGATCTGCTAAACTAACAAAGAAGTGCATGCAACCCTTGCAAACGATTGCTTTGATTTATATGAATATAAAAACTCAATAAGATTATTTCAAGACAAAAGACAGAAGTACTCACTTGTAAAAACCAAAACATAGAAACTCCATAATATAGAGAGCTCCAGTTATGGCCAACATTGATTTTGGTGCTTCCTATGGTCACTATTGTAGCATTCAGAATCACAAAAACGCCCTTTGAAACAATGACAAACAACTACAATTCAATAGATCAATTATACTGCAATCCAATATTTTGGTGTATCAAAGTAGCAACTTGTAAAAAAAATGCAATCCAATAAATCAATTAACAATCGCTTTCAAATTTAAATTCATAAAATAAAATTCTTTTAAGTTAAGCTATCAATTCTTTAATTAAGCTACTTTGACATCAGAAATAACAATTATCAACAATGAAACGATGGCCAGAAGGAACATACCTGCATACTGCATAGACAATTATCAAACATTGACAAATGGTGATTAACGAGTAACAGGGACAATGATACCTGCAGCGGCAGTTATCAAACAAAGGCAATTATCAATCATTGAGAGACTCGATTTAAATAACCATGCAAAAATTATAGACATTGAGTTTTACATACATACGCATATAGGAGAAAATATATTCAGGGGAGGGAGAGAACCTGAGAGAGGGCTTTCCTTAAAGAAGATTCCTCCGCTATTAGTCACACACAGAAAGCAAAATAAGAACAAATTACATACTGAAAGAGGAGAAAGATATGGAAATTGAGAGGAAGAAGTTACCGAGAGAGATTATGCACCGATCGAAGATGGGAAGCGCAAATTTTCCAGCGACAACTGGACGCATAAAAGCACAAATTGAAGAAAGGGTTTGGGAAAGAAAGGGGGGCTCGTGTTTTGGAATCACAAATCGAAGTAGGGAATTGGAAATAGGGTTTGAAATGAAAAGCGGAGCTCAAATTTTTGGAAGAAGAGGGATTTCAGAAATTGCGGGAAGCGAAAACGTGAGAGGAAAGGTTATGTAGCGATAATGATTTGTGCATTCCGTCGGTTCACAATCGCCACTAAGTAGCGAACCAGAAAATGAAACTCATTGAATTAAGTACCATGTGCTTGTCTTGGCATCAAAGAATTTCCCACAAGCAATGTCCTTTTGATGCTCATCTTGTTATTTTTTAACACTATCTTATTCTTAGATACTATCTCAGACACACTAACCAACCACAGAAAACCTTTGTTTGGCACATATAGTTAGAGAATTTTTTTTCACATAGATGGAAAGGAGCTCAACAGAGAAAATCTAGATACAACTGCAAAGAGCAAAATTGAACAGACCACTTTAATAAACATTCCCATCCATCTCCTCACATTCTCAATAACAATAAAATCTTTCCCTTCATCATTTATAGGTAGGTAAGTATGTATCAACCCTTCTTCACTTCATCTTCTATTTATCTCTCTCTAAAAATTAAAATTAAAGTTAAAAAAACACCAAAAGCTTGTTTCCTTTCCTTCTGTATTTCCTTTTTGTTGTTACTGTTTTAATTTCATTTACAGTAACTCGCAAAAGCAAAAAAAAACATGAACCATTAAACTTTTCAGAGAGAGAGAGATTGATGACTTACCGACTACGAGAGAGCGACCAACAAAATCTGGCGGAGAGCGACGAACGCGGCGGAGAGTGACGAACGACGGAGGAGAGCGAAGGCGGTTTCTTAATCACTTTGTGCTTCACGAAATAAATCTCTGGATTGCTCAAATCAGAAATTTCAGAATATGACAAACACAAATGAACAGAAAAAAAACAAATCACAAACCTGATGATGCGTGATTCTGGGAAGAACGACGGAAAAATTATTAGCGTTTCTGAGAAGAGAAAGAGGAAATCGGATAGGGTTTTTGAAAAGAGGGATGCAACGAGATAGCGTTTCTGAGATGGAGGCATATCGTTTTAGAGAGAGACTCAGCGTTTCAGAGAGGCTTAGCGTTTTTTAGAAGAGCAAAGTGTGAGAATCGAAATCGGTTGAGCCTTCTCAGAAGATCTTGCGAGAAGTTGGAGAATCAAAATCAAAATCGTTTCTAAGATTTTATTTTACGGTTTGGTTTGAAGATCTAGATTTTGGGTGCTGGAGGATGACATTTGCGGGAAAATGAAATAGGGTGAATTTTAGGATTTGCAAGGAAACCAATAACTATGCGCGCCCATGCACCGCGTCAGTTGCTTGTGGCTTGCCTTCGGTTAACAACGGACGGGAAATGCCGGACTTAGAAACAATCTCCATCCATTTAACGTCAGTTGAGGGCACGCGACGCCAATCAAGTGACGTGAAACTCCTTTTTTCTTGTAGTGACCGGGAATCGAGTAAATGGTTAACGGTTTGTGCTATGTCAAGAAAAAGTTTTCACGTAGTTATTCCCTTGGACTACGATCGAATAAGACATAAAAGACATTGTATGTAGCTTTCAAGAATTGAGCTACGAGTGAATAAAGCATAATGAACCGCAAGTGTAGTAAGGGGTCTCGGTAGAACTCACTAAGATGTTTATCTCACCTATTATATTTGTAGTTTTTACAGAGAAACAGGAAAAAGCAAAAGCAAAGAAACACGGTTAGAAGGTGTGCCACATGAAGACATTGGAGACTTAGTTCTTGATGCTTATGTTAGTTTCTAGTTCTATTGTATTTCCGATATTATGACTTGTACTCGTTAAAAGTTGTAAATCATTTCTACTACTTTTGGTCTTTGAATATTGAACACTAGGATGTGAGAATTTTATAAGACATGGAACTTAAGTTTTTAAGTATTTATGTTTAAGTTATGAGATTCAAATAACTATTTGATGGTTTTTCACCAACGTATTTAGTTGTGCTCAATATCTGAAGCAGAAAGTTATCTCTGATGTATGCTAGATTGTATGTCTTGGTATTTTCTCTATGTTAGAGATACTAGGGTATTACAGGAACAAATTACTACATCTCAAGAAAAACATACTACGCCAAAAAAGGCCTATGACAGTGCTTTTTTTGGGCGTATGACAGCGCATAAAAGCGCTATCTATTCCACCGCTATTATATGTTTTAACAGCGCTTTCTTCTTTTAAAATGATGTAATTGACTACAGTTTACAGCGTTTTATATTACAAGCGCTGTTATAGGTGACTCGAAGCTTTTGTTTGTGTAGCCTGTGACAGCACTTCTGTTGTAGGAAGCGCTGTCATAGAGTGGCATATTACAGCAGTTTATCAAAGAAGCGCTGTTATAGATTATATTTTATTAAAAAAGATATTTTTAACACTTTCACTTCCTACCATATTTGGTGATCATAAGGAGCTTAAAAGCACAAGAGCAACATACAGTTGATCCACTCTAACTTTAACGAAAAAATATTACACCGATCAAATCACACATAAGATTGTTGAGATAAATAATCTTGGAGAATAAAGAAAATAGAAAAGCACTAAAAAGTGTAGCTTTTAAAAGTTAGAGATACATAGTGTCAAAAAAAAGTTAAGAGATACCACTAAGTACATGTCAGTAGCCTATTACAAGAATCACTATAACTCTTAATAGATTATGTTATTTCCCACGTACTGAAGCTAATAATACTACTACATAAGATGAGGAATGAGGACCCAAAAAAATTCATAACTGATAATACTGTTACATAAGATATACCAACCTTGACAACATAAGGCTAGCTGAACACAAAATATTTTAGCATAATTGACCTGAAAAGAACTTCAATATAATTCTCAGGAACCTTTATCCCCGGTAGCTGAATCTAAGATATCCAAGAATTGGAACTATCAGGCTTATGTTCCCGCGAAGACTTCTTCAAGAGCCTGCTAAAAAGAACATTCACAGTTTCACTTAAAATAAATGTTAAAACTATCAGTACTATGCATTTTCTTTCTTTCTAAACTTGACATGCTTCCATAAATAGTTAAATGGAGTGCACCTTGGGCAATGGTTTCAGACATATATAGCCAAGAGGCTTGGATCGACCAGTATCCATAAAAACCAAGAAACTGCAGATGGTATTTATATAATGAAATTAAACCAAGAAACTGCAGATGATATTTATATAGCATATTTGTTGCCAATGACTACTTAAAAACTTAATTCCGAATAAAGAGTAGCAGTAGGAATGAACAGCCACAAAACTTAACATTCAATATCTGCATAGCCACTAAAAAGCTATCGGGAGTAATCGCCAATATGCTGCTATATCAGCAATATTCAATATTAACAAATTCAATTTCAAATTGGAAAATCAACCTACTTAAAAGTATTGGAGAAAATAGAAATATGGGACCATTGAAATACCACTCTGTGTTTGCTCTAATGGATCATTAACCCAACCACTTACGCATTCAATTATAGTAAGAAATTAGTGATAATAGGCCCTCCCCGACTTCCCTGATAGATCATTTTGGGCTGATTTCAAATATAAACTATTTGAGAAACAACATACTTGAAAGAATTTTGTTACACTTTTTTCAGCTTTAACGTGTGTTAATTTTCTAGTTTTCAAAATTAAAACACTGTGAAAGCCCTCTTTCTTGAGATATATATGAAGGCCCATTTAGAATACGCCGTGAAAACAATTTAACCTATGACAACGCTTTCCAAATCAAGTGCTATAAAACACATTTGCATTAACAAAAACAGTTATGACGGCGCTCCTTTCTCAATGGGGTGTTGTTAATGGCGAAACCTATAACAGCGGTTTTACAATAAAGCGTTGCAAAAGACATCCTTGTCATTTTTAACAACACTATCTCCTATGAAGTACTGTTAAAGCAGCGTTATTATTGCCCATTTTTGGTGTAGTGACATGTGTTATGAAACTAGTGTATGATAATGCATCATAATTCTAAAACATAATTTAAAACAAGTGTATGATATTACCTTCTGTTGATCGGAAATAAAACACCATCCCCCAAGTATCTTTTGTCTCTGTCTCAACAACAACAAATGCCAATGGTAGTAAACAACAAACTAAATGCCATTAAATACCCACCACGCCCAATAAAGTAGAAAAGGACCACTAAGATTAAGAAAGAACAACATACTGAAAAGAGGCATAACTATTTCTCTCTCAGGGACCACTGTTTTCTCTGGCTCCTCCTTGGTTGTCCACGGTCTCTCCTTCATTGTCCACAAACGAGGTCGATTTCGTCGCTATGAGAGTGAAAATGAACGAAAGAATGAACAACAGTGTGAGAGTGAGATTGAACGACAGTGAGAGTGAGATGGAACGAGAATGAGAGTGAGTGTCGATTGAGATGGAGTGGGATGAGAGTGAGTCAATACAGAACTGGGATTTAGGTATTTGGTTTTATTTTTAGTGTTATTTTCAATTTTTAATTTCAGTTTTAATTTCTTTTTTAAGTTCTGTTTTAAAATTTATTTCCAACGTGGAAGCTGAGGTGTACCATTTAAATGACGTGGAAAACAACCTAAAATAAAATAGGAACCAAAAGTGTCCAAAATATTTTATATGGACTAAAAACAAAACTCACTGTAATTATAGGGACCAAAAACATATTTAATCATAATTAGTATTACAATGTATATTATAAGGTAATGAATATTAAGTAGAAAGTTATAAAACGGATGATCATTTCTATTTTCTAAAACCAAGCTCAGATTCTATTATTTCAATAGCTATAATTGCATTGATTCATTACCATAAAAAAGCTGTTATTGAAATTAATTTCTGTCAAAGTCTAAAAATTAAATTAAAATAAACATGTCCTTCAAATCACAAAAAATCCTTTATTATTAAAAAATCAATCAATAGGATCACTATATAAAGACATATTTTTGTGTTACACTATATAAAGACACTCATTATAAATATATCTTTTCATTTAATATACTTTAATATCCAACATATTACCATAAGTTGGTATATTTTTTTTGACGGATTCTATATACTGATATTGATTGCATGGAAACAAATCCATGCATCCTAATATTGTTCTCAATTAGTAGGATATTTACCTCTTTTTGTTACACTATATAAAGACACTCATTACAAAATATATCTCTTTTCATTTAATATATATATATATATATATATATATATATTCTAATATCCTACATATTACTATAAGTTGATATATATTTTTTGACCGATACCATATATTGATATTGATTGCATGGAAACAAATCCACGCATCCTAATATTGTTCTTAATTAGTAGGATATTTGCCTCTAGAATTTTTTTTTAATAAAACACTAGAGTATATATATATATATATATATATATATATATATATATATATATAAATATATATATATATATATGTGTGTGTGTGTGTGTTTATCTCAAAAAAAAATTATTAAACAAATATAAAAGTATTAAATATATATGATTCAAATCAATAATATTCAGCTTTGAAAATATTAAATGGTAATTTTTTGAAATATAGCAAGAATAATAATTGACATCGGATACTCAATGGTCTATATATTAAGAACTCTAATGCAACTCTCATCGTCCATAATATCAATAGCAAATAGCAATCACAAAAGAATGAATCCATCAAAAAAATTCTCGCTGTTGTTTGTGATTTCTTTATTTCTTGTATCCTATGCATCAAGCACAAGCTTGTATGAGGACGTATGTAAAGAAGCCAATGATCAAAATGGTCGTTGTTTGAAACTTCTAAGCACAAATCCTCAAATCCCTTTAGCAAAAGACTATATAACCCTTTGCAAACTCATCTTACAAATGGCACTGGATCAAGCAACAAAAGCCCAAAGTCAAATACAAGAATTGACAAAGAAATATCCTTCTTCTGAAGCCATCAAACAATGTGCGAATGTAAGTTATGATGCAGCAATTCATTCGTTTAAAAGTGCATTAAAGGAAATAGTTATGGATCCTAAATCTCAGCCTGGAAACTTTGATGCTGCAAACTATGATGCTTTAGTTGCTGGTGATGGCCCTAAAGCTTGCAGACGTGGTGTTTCTGCGGAAAAGATAGTTGATAACGTTATTTCTACAATAAATGATGATACAGAACTTTTTAGTTTAGTTGCATATTTAGCAACACTTCATCTTTAGTGTGAAGGATTCACTAAAGGGGTCTCTTTTAGTGTCATCTAATAATAATAGTATTCTAACATTTCGGAGCTTAATGTGGTTTTTGTTGTTATATTGGTTTTGAATAATTTACTAAATAGTTTGAAATGATAATTTATTTCTTGCATTTGATGATATCATGCATCAAGCAATAGCTTGTATGAAGACGTATGTAAAGAAGGTGGTCGACGTTGTCTGAAACATCTAAGCACAAATCCTCAAATTCCTTTTGCAAAAGACTATGTAACTCTTCGCAAATTCATCTTACAAATGGCAATCGATCAAGTAACAAAAGCCCAAAATATTAAAATTCCAGAATTGACGAAAAAAAAATATCCTTCTTCTAAAGCCATCAAAAATGTGCAATCGTTGATTATACTGAATCAGTCAATTCATTTAAAAGTGCATTAAGATTGCTAGTTGAGGATCCTAAATGTGAAGCTGTAAACTATGAGGCTATAGTTGCTGGTGATGGTCCTAATGCTTGTGGACGTGGCATTGCTGCGGAAAAGATAGTTGATAATGTTTATTCTAGTTTGGATGATGATATTAGTTTTATTAGTTTTGTTGCATTTACAGCTGCAACTCATCTTTAGTGTGATGAATTCACTAAATGAGGGGGTCTTTTTTGTGTCATCTAATAATAATAGTGTTATTACGAACTTTGGGAGTTTAATAGTGTCATCTAATAATAATAGTCTTATAAAAAACTTTTAAAAGATAATTTATTTCTTGCATTTGGTGATATATATCTTGGACTCTTGTTGGTCATGATTTATATTTCAGACTCAAGTTCACTGTTTTGCCTCTCATTGTCCCTATTCTCGGTCAGATTGATTACACCTTTATCAACAAATCGTTTTACTTTTCGCTTTATCTGCAAATGGGATGGGATCCTTTCTACACCCAAACCAATTCTGGGTTTTTTGGTTATCAGTAAATTTGATCTCTAAAATTAGAGAGAGAGAGAGAGAGAGAGAGAGAGAGAGAGAAAGAAAAGAAAAGAAAAGAAAAGAGCACCAGCTTCATCTTCTCTTCTTCAAACCAAACAAAACCCTCACTCACTTCTATCCACATTGCTACAACATAAACAACTCCACAATCCTTCCTTACACCAGCACTATAGATATGCACAATCTTTTATAATGTATTTTAAGCAATAATCTTTAGAAGCTTTTGGTATTTAGCATTTTTATTTTTAAAGTTATAAAAGAATCAATGGTTCTTCTTTTCAAAAGGCTATTAGAGTTATAAGAAACTTGTATTTTCTAAATGATAAATCTATGACATTATCAAAAGGATTCAAGATTTAGTTGTTAAAACTATTTACAGTTCGATCAAAAATCAAAGTATTATATAAAGGATCACCTATTTGAGTTCAAGAAGTTTTTTACTTATTTATCGTGTAGACATTTTGTTTCTGATCGGCTATATATATACATGATTCCTAATGTATGATATATCTTCATTGTTTTGTTCTTGACCTCTTTGCTCAAAGTAAACCATCAGTTTCATCTCAAAACTTAGGCATGCTCCTACTCCTCGTTGTCGAGACTTGCTCCAAAAAATTGGCATGAGTAGTGAAAAGGAGATATAAGATGAGAATGGTAAGTCAGGTGATGTGAATAAGTAGAGAGGTGTCATTGACTCTATTCTCTATCTCACTGCTAGTCGCCCAATTATTATGGTTAGTGTTTGTAATGATCAAGCACATTACAAGATAGTTCACTCAAGTTGGATTAATGGTACCCTATAGGCGCTGATTGAACTTTAATTGGGTATTCAGATTCAGTTTTTTCATTTGTATGATGAAGTGAAAAAGTACTAGCGGGACATGTCACATACAAGGTAATGTCTTGGTTTTATTGGACTATTCGATTGCATCTTTTGACAAAATTTGATTCCATATATTCGTGTATGATACTTGATCGTATGTTATGTATTTTTTTCATACTTCGAGCATAATGTAGAATAATAAATAACAACAACAAAAAAACCTTCTAGAACTTAACTCTTAGAAGAAAAATTATATGTTTGGAAGTTTAAATTTGGAATACATATACATATTCATTCTAGAGTTAAACTTTAGAAATACATTTTTACTTTGAGAAGTTAAATTCTAACAAAAATATATTACCTTTTGTCCGGGAGAAGTGTATTAGAAATAATAAAAGGTGTAAAAAATATCTCTGAAAAAAGCGTTGGACTTCTAAAAACGTTCCGTCCATGTCCACATTAAATCAAGCCCCATATTTCTAAAAAACCCATCTGTTTTCAACTGGGCTAGGCTTCAATCACAGCTTATACGTCAAAATTAGATTATTTTGATCAAAAAAAGTGATAAGAATAGAGTTTGTCCCAAGAAAGTGCTCGGCTAGGGTTTAGGGTACCTTTTGGTTTTTTCGATTTGTCCTAGGTTGGTTTATTGGTTGTCTTGGTGTTTTCTTTGGTTGGAACAGTTGTGTCTAGGTTTTGTTTCCCTCTTGCCCTAGAAACTTTTGGTGTTTTGTGGTTAACATATCCCAAGCTTACTTTGTCCCTTTGTTGCTAAATCCTCAGTCTTCTCTATGTTGAACGTTGTTGCATCTTCCTCATCTCTATGCGAATGGACTTTCGTTGCCCTCAAAGACTTACTGAAGATGAGTAGGAAGTCATCATTGAGGAGCTCTTTCCACCTACTCTTTATAGTTGCTAGGCCTAGACAAAGGTGGTCAGTGAATGGTGGTAGGCATAATGTGAATACCCACCAGAACCCTAACCATGTTGAGCACGTTCCTGTTACTTTGGATTCAAAATCTAGGACTAGTGAGATATTTGATAGTTCTATACTTGCTGAAAATGTGGTTCAACAGGCTCTTGTTGCTGAAAATGTTGTTGATAGCTTTCATACTGATGACGCTGCTCAAACTGCTTCCCTTGTACCTAGAAATGAAGAAACATCTAGTAAAGTGATGATAAGGTCACAAGCATTTTTTGAAGGCAAGAAACCAGTGAGAAAATTTGTTAGAACTAAGAAGGGCCCTTCTACTTCTAGTCCTTCAAAGGAATATACAATGGAGTTCCCATATGAGGACGGTGAGGCTGGGGAACCAAGAGAAACTGATTTACCAAAAGTGTTTAAGGAGGCTTTGAGCTATAAGTTGGCCTCTAATCTCTTGCTGAAAAGGGGGGGGGGGGGATCACCTAACTATGTACCCCTTTTATCATCCTTTCATCTTCTTAATCTCTGTCTGAAGCATAAAAATCTAAATTTAATACTTAATTAATCCTTTGCTGCAATTTATTTTAAACCATAAAGCTGGAAATACAAATATTTGCATTAATTTTAGTATAATATTTTGTACAAAGCCTTCTATGCAAATATTCACTTTGAAATGTCATAACTTATACACAAGTGGCCTTTAGAACATCCTTAACCTTCAAGTATTTACCCAATGAACCAACAGCTATAAATGTATTTTTTGTGTAGTACACAAATTTTACTATTTGTGTTTCCCAAATGCCACCAATTCTATATGGATCAGATTACAACAGCTTAAACAAATGAACATTCAAGAAACGCAACAATCGCCAGCAAGGTTAACAACAATGCAATGATATTTTAAAGCCCCACCTATGGCTCCAATCCACCACTAATTACCACCCAAAAACTCGCCACAACACTGCCATATTTCTTGGCTTCATCCAACATAGTCCCCACAGCCAAATCTCACCCATCTAAAAAAGATTTTTGGGGAGAAGGAAGAAGAAAAAGGGGATGAAAAACGTTTTGAAAGAGTTTTAAACAACTCACTTCTATGGAGAAAGTTTGGAGGAGGAAAAGGGGAGAGAGAGAGAGAGAGAGGAAAGCAAAGAAGAGAAGGAGATGGGAGAATCTAAGGACAGTTTAATATACCTTTCCCCTAACCCCTCCGGTGTTCCTCATCTTCAGCAACTTGCTGTTTGTTGTTGATCACTGTCATATAATGTAAGTTGTCCAATTTTAGGGCCAATTGTGCGGAGTTTTGATTGTATTATAGTCAGTATGTGGAAATTTAGCTTAGTATTAGAAATTTGTAGTAGGAAGTCCTTTTGTAAGCCATTCCTGCATTGTTGGAGTTATTTTGTACTTGAAGACCTCCAGTTTGTGTGTTATCATTCGGCGAACCAGACACTTGCCCGGAGATGCAGCACAATTGGGAAGACTCAAGTTTCTGTTCAATATCGCGTCGCGACCAGGAGGGTTCACGTCGCGATGGAAGCCTGATGCAGGAGCGTTCTACAATTCTGTCCAATATCGCGTCGCGACGGGCTCGTGTTGTAACACCCCAATTTCCGTTCGTTTTGGCTCTTTTAGTATGTGCTAGTTTTACAAATTATTTTGATTGATAAGATTAAATTATATTGTGTTGGAGTCAATAAAATTGGTTGAAAATCATATTTAAATATATTTTTATATGCTATTAGTAATATATGAGTGTTATTATATATTTATTTTATTTTTATAAATATTATTATTTTAAATGTTATTTATGTTATAAATTATTTTGGGCTTCTGAAGTGTTAAAATAATAGTTGTAATGAAATTGGGCTTTAAAAACGAATAAAAATAGGTTTTGGGCTTTTTATACGCATACAACCCCCATTTTCCTTGCTAAATGCACCCCCTGTGATCCACTCCCTTCAGCGCAGCCCAGTCCACACGCATTACCAGGCCTAGAACCGACCCGACCCACTCCCTTCTTCTTCTTCTTCTTCCGCGCGATAGCATGTGCAGAAAAACGAAAACCCTACCCAGCAGCTCCATCTCGCGTTCTCACACCCCAAGCCACGGCCAGCCACGAAAACCCACCCTCCAACTCGAAAGTAGCCACCGAATCTGAATATGGGCTCAGTTTCATCGATCATAGCGTCGTTTCGTGAAGAGCATCCCACACCACCACCGCGACGGAAACCATGGACCACCGTGAACCGGTAAGGCGTCGCCTTCGTTCAGAATCATTGTTGGCCGGACCTCTTAATCGTTGAGTTGGAGCTAACAGCCTCTCTGGTTCGCGATCCCTCTTCCTCCTTTCGTTCAGAATCCAAGTTCTCACCACCATGGCTATCGAGAATGAACAATTCTAACCACCCTCACACTATCACACCATGACCAAACCATAGAACCACCGTGACCATTCCCACCCATCTCAGTCACGATTTTCCCCTACAATCGTGGTTCTGCCACTACGTTCACACCTTAGTTTCGATTAGCACCATCACTGATTTCGTCTTGCCATTATCGTCTAAGATGGACAGATTTAGCAACCTTGCTTTTGGGTATTGCACGGACAAATAGAACTATTGTGTTCCGTTCATAAATCAGCCTAGCACTTTTGTCATAAAGGAAATAGTTGTTCGTAGCCACAAATCTTCGCCAAAGAACGTGTTCCAACCATCGTTGACTAATCTTATTAAGACAAGCCCCTTCATAATTCGTGCATTCGGCCATTCCAACTTGACCGCATTCATGGCTTCGAACGGTTGTCATTGGCGTCTTGTACTATCCGATAGGTACTCTCTTTCCGAAAATACGATTAATTCATTTATCAAGTGATTAATTATATTTAATATGTTTGGTATATGACTTTTGTACTGTCATCGTTGTTGTTGCATAATTGTACGCGTTCGAGTGACACATAATCTCGTTGGAGTTAGATCACGCTCGAGAACCCGTGACATTCTTTTGTTGTGCCAAAGGAACTATTGCAAATGGATATCAGGTAAGGGTGGGGTTCTATCTCTATAATTGGGTGTATGAATGGCTCTATGTAGGAAGGTTAAGGAACCCTAGGTGTTATTAAGTTTAGAAAACCCTAGTTGTAGGTATTGAACTTTAAATGATAATGTTAATTTCGATTGATGATGATTGTTGCCATTTGACGATGTGTGATCATGCTCGTTGATGTTTTGGAACCAAAATTCTGTGCATGGGCGCCATGGGGGCCATTTTTGATTCTGCCGCAGGGCGCCATGGGCGCCGTCCCGTGTTTGATGTTGCTGGGCGCCTTCCTGGGCGCCATTCTGTGCGTGTTTTGTTGCCTGGGCGCATGGGCGCCGTTCCTGAAATATTGCTGGGCGCCATAGGCGCCATCTTGGTGTTTGTGTGTTGCTGACTTGCAGGTTCCTGGCGCATGGGCGCCAAGGGCGCCAAAACCTGGCCGCCCGGTTGTTGTTCTGTCCTGGGCGCCATGGGCGCCAATTGTGATGTTGCTGTGTTCGAGGCGCATGGGCGCCAAGGGCGCCATGTCTGGCTGCCCGTTGCTGGTTTTGGGCGCATGGGCGCCAAGATTGGCTGCCCGATTTCTGTTGTTGCTTGCTGTGTTCTGGCGCAGGGGCGCCATGGGCGCCAAAATCTGACTGCCTTGTTGCTGTGTCTGGCGTAGGGGCGCCATGGGCGCCAAAAACATGGCTGCCTTGTTGTTGTGTTGTGTTTTGGCGGTGTGGGCGCCAAGTGCGCCAGTGTGGCTGCCTGTGTCGCGTGTTGTGTTGCTGGGCGCCATGGGCGTCAAGGGCACCAGTTTGGCTGCCCGATTGTGTTGCTGGGCGCCAGGGGCCCCAAGGGCGCCGGTTTGGCTGCCCGATCGTGTTGCTGGGCGCCATGGGCGCCAAGAACGCCAGTTTGGCTGCCCAAACGTGAATTTCACATTTGATGCTTGGAATGATGTGTTGATGTTGAATATGTAATTAGGCCCAAAGTTGCCAAAATGTTGGAAGTTGCTAAATTGTTGATGTGTTGCCAAAAATGTTGAAAGCTGCTAAGTTGTTGATGTGTTGCCAAAAATGTTGAAAGTTGCTAAGTTGCTAATTATTGTTGATGATGGTTACCAAGTTGAATTGCCTCTATTTATTGGCAGGTGGTATGTTGTAGGCCTATGGCCAACGATGATTTCCGATGTTGTTGCGTTGTCATGTAATCGTTGTTTATTGGTTGTGCATTTACATAGCGTCGCATACATAGCATATTTTTACGATGGAGCTATGCTCAAAACACGATGGCCTGGACTGGCAAATTATGATGAAATGATGTTACGATGTTGATGCGTCTATTTATTGGCTGGATTATGGTACCACATGCATTATAGGGCGGTGGCCCTGAGTTGAGTCACATTCCGCATCCATGTTGCATACCTATGTGATTGAGATGATGTTGGCTGCTGTTAAATGATGAATTGATGTTATGACCTGAATTACATGTTGTCTTTCATATGTCTGATTATATAGTGCAATATCTCACCCCTTCTGTTTGAATGTTACCCCGATGTTGGTAACGTGCAGGTAATCACGAATGAAGGCTGTTCACCTTCGTTTGATCGGGATGTAACACCCCCTTTCTACCCTTTTATTTTAATTAGGAAAATCAGAGTTCAAAAATCATTTTTTGATTTCACCACGAGGGTGTCACACATACGTCAAAATAAAACCTCAAGTCTCAAACAAAATAGTACGTCGTCAAAGGTGCCATACATAGCACTCCACAATAGGGGGACCTCAAAACATCGATAACTACGTAATAAAATCCAACATCGACGCAGCGGAAAGTAAATCAACCTGTAACATCCCTAATTTTTAAAGACTCGTACTATGATGCCTAAGACCGAGTAATTATTTGTGGGAATAATTGGTCGTGTCTCGGGGATTAATAATCGAGGAAAAGTCCAAAGAAATCCTACTCTACATTTAATTGTGGCTTAGTCATAAATTAAATGAACAATTCAGCTGAAGGGTAAAATCGTCATTTTGCCTCACCTCGAAGACATATCAATTGAGTGAGAAATTAATCTCGAAACGAATAAGGATTAGCCGAGAAACCTAAGCCGAGCGGAAATCCATAAGAGTATTGGGGTTTTAGCCTCAAAACCAAGACTTAATGGGCCAAGGGCATTTTGGTAATTTGACCTCATTAAACCTTCAGCTGGTCAAAACAATTTCCCCCTTCCATATCATCTCATTTATCAAGATTCAGAATTTGAAAGTGAAAGAAAGGAGAGTTGATGAGAAGTTAAGTGAAAAGTTGGTCTAAGGGCAATATGGTGATTTCCTATTGTTTTACAACACCTCAACCATTACTAATTCTGATTTCCCCTCATTTGCCACAACACCCAGCAAAAGTGAAGTTCAGAATATAGAGAGGGAGAGAGAGACTCGAGTGTGGGAAAGAAGGAAGAAGGGAGAAGGAGTTGAAACTCCACTCAAACTTCATTGCATGTAAGCAATGTCTTGACACTTCAATTCAGCTGCTCATTCTCTTTCTAACCAACTAATTTTCATCACCTCATTCTCTTACAAATTGCAACTCACCATTTCTGGAACTCTTGAGCTCAAATTCGTGATTTGCAAGTAGTTAAGGTTGATGATTCAAGATTCATCAAGAATCCAGCTGGGAAACCGTTTTACATACCTTCAGTGTTTTCTTCGTATTTCCCACTACACAACTCCGATGATCACGATTTTTGTTTCTCTGGAAACTAGACTCGAGGCTCTTCATTTTGGGCACAAGAACCGTATGATTTCATGGAGAAATGAAGGAGATATCATGTCCCCAAGTTACGGTTTCAGAATCTGCCACTGTACTGAACCAGTCACATAGTTTCGGTGATATCTCTCAATCTACTGGATGCATGCGCGTGAAACTTCTTCCATCTGAAAGTAGACGAAATTATCTTCACAATGGGCACTGATTTGAGTAGATTTGGTCACGGATTGACCAAATTATGCCTGTTGCAAAACTGTGTCATGTTGCTGGAAAACAGGAAGAAGAATGCTGGAAATGTGGTTCGTCAAATTTGAGTTCGGTTCGCCGAAGTCTCGAACGCCATCAGTTCGATATACTGAAGTGGGGTTCAGTAACAAAAATTTGATCGAATTACTGGTTGTGCATGTGGGACCCATCGAGTTCAGATGCGGAGGCACTAGGAGCGTGTACGTGACTACGGGGATTGTTCGAGTGGTTACAATCCGGCCGTCCGTGTTTCGACGTGATTTCTCGGCAATCGTCAACCGGGTGAGTTCTACTCACGGATAGGGATATTTTTATGTGTCTTGAAAATATATCGGTTTTGAGTCATAAGGCATTATCCTTTTCGAAAGATTTTGGGAACCGAAAACCGTTTTTGAGAAATGTTGCGTTTTTACGGTTTTTATTGAATTGTTGAACAATTTACGAAATTGTGATTTTTAGTGCTTTCACTGGAATATGGTCTGGAATGTTGTTTATTAAATCCGTTTTCAGGTTGGAGAACGATCGGAATTCGATTTGGGCGAGAAATGGAAAACGGAATGAGAAACTAGAATTCGGTAACAGAACAGGCCACACGGGTCGTGCGCCACTGGGCACGGACCGTGCGTCCTCTTCGGGTTGGCTGTGTGATTTTGGTAAATCACGCACGGGTCGTGCGCCCCTGGGCACGGACCGTGCGTGAGCTGCTGTTACCGGACTCCGATTTCTCATTTCGTCGCTCCTTTCGATCCCGAATCACTTTTAATTTTCTCCCCAACCCACTTTAACGATGTTGCCTTATTGACAACCGTATTTTGAACTTATTCGACTCACGATTTTGAAAAAGAGTTTCAAAAGCATATTTGATTGAAAAACCGAAACCCTAGTATACGTGTGGGTACACCGTCTGATGGACTGACTGAATATATATATGTTTATATATGTCAAATGAAAATGATTATAATGCCGGAGGTCTAAATTACGAATTCCTCAAAACGGGTTATAGATCGATATGGATATTGTTTATCCAATTATTATGTGATTGATCCTTTGGTGATCAAAATGAAAAAGAAGATATAAATTATCTAACTCTCGAGAACTTGATGCGTATTGTCATACGTATTGCGTTGGGTGACGACCCGACAAGTAGCATACTAGGGAGGGTAGTCATGACCCCTTACCTAGGCCCTGAATGTGTTTTGGCGTGGTCAACTCACGGGTTACCGGGATTAGCACTGGATTGCAGTCGGTTTATGCTAAATGGAACACACGATTACCGGGATTAGCACTGGATTGCAGTCGGTACGTGTTAAATAAATTCACGAAGTGCGTGGCATTTCGATTATAGCTTGTGATAGCTAATTATCTATTTTTGATAACGGTTTAATAAGTTGAACACACGGTTACCGGGATTAGCACTGGATTGCAGTCGGTACGTGTTAACTAAACCCACGAAGTGCGAGGCATTTCGATTAATGAATAAGACATTGTTATGTCAGCTTTTGTTGTAACGGTTTAATAAATTGAACCGAGTGTCAGTGAGGGGGCACGGTAGGACTCACTGAGACAAGTTGTCTCACCCAATCCATATTTGTTGTTTTTACAGAGAACAGGTTATAAGGACAGCAGGCGGCACAGTTGGTTGTCGGGTTCAAGGAGAAGACTGAAGATTGATTCTTTGATAGTTGTCCATGTTCTCCTGTAGTTGTCTCTGTATTCGGTCGTATGACTCGAGCTTGTATTAATTGTATTTTTATAGTTTCCGCTAATTCTTGTAAAGATGTATATCTAAACAGGAATTTTTATACTCTGATTTATACCAAATTGTATATTTAGGTATTTCTTTGTTAAAGAAATACAGGGGTGTTACATTTGGTATCAGAGCGGTTCGGCCTTGTCGGACGTAGTGACCTTCGGGTCGAGAACATAGGATCGAGTCAGCTAGGGACTTAGACAATTATATGTCAGACCTTTTTAGTATATTATGTGACGTATTGAGTCAGGATCCACTCAATGTTTCATGTAAGTTACTGAAAACTGTGACAGATAGTTGCCTCAGCCCCGAAAATGTCCGAGACCCTACACCATAGGAGTCTCAGCCTTCTCGTTTCATCAGAACGTGCAGCGGCAGCAGAGGGCTACATATTACATTTGGAAACAAGGATGGGCATCCGCGATGGTTCGAGGAAACTGTGGGCGGCTGTTCAGTAAGGGAATCTGATGCAGCTAGTGAATCGCGGCATGAAACGTCGTAGATCTTATCGAGGAGTAAGAATCAAGCAAAGCCCTTGGGCAATAGCAATGTCAGTGTACTGAAAGCTATCAGACTAGTTAACACCCAAAACCCTGACCTTTATTTAGTCAACGTATCAGTTTTTGAAATTTCATTTTCATCGTAAATATTACCTTCTGGAGTAAGTCAATCCCAGTTTAGGTATCAGTTGAGGAAGTCCCTCCAGAAAATTTCAAGTACAGATCTCGATTCTTCTTCTTCCGAGTCACAATGTGACGAATGACAAAGCCAATTGAGTAAAGATACTCCGTCGTCAGTATTGACTAGTGGAATCATAAGTGTCGATCAGGTTAAGTCCCGATCAGGAATTATGAGTCAAATCCTTCAAAGAAGATTAGTTTTTGGAATCGGTAGAAGTGACCTTATTTCAATCCGCTGCTGGAAGCATTCCGATCACGGTCTGTGAGAAATTCTCGTTAGTCTTCCGACTCATTTGTTCGTAACTCCTGCTCCGGAACTCCGATTTTTATGTTCCGAGAGGCGTTGGAAAGCCAACGAAATTATCTACACCGATGAATGGGTTGTGAACCGTATCTTCAATTGTATTTTGAATTGTACCTCTGTTTTGGAATCTGAACCGTAAACTCTAAACATTCGTGGAATGTGGACCTCCCTGTTATTCGGGAAATTGGTAAAAGGACCTCCAATCAGTCAGTTTAGACTTCTAGAACCCGTTCTGAAGCTATATTGATTAATGTAATGTAAGAATTATGTCTGGATAGTCGCGGAAGTTCGGAAAGAGGCTGGACCAAGGAAAGTTCTAAATGATAAATTCAACGAATCAATACGAAGACACTTATGGTGTGCTCGTGTGATTCCCGAAATAATTTTTGTTTTCAAAAATCCCCTGGTGCCACCACAATTTCAATTTCGTGACTAATCCGAGAATAATTACTACATTGAAGTTAATCGAGAAACCAGGATTGCATAGGATGGCACTAAATCGTAACTTCTAAAGAAAACCTTATGTCATCTTAGTAAGAATCCTAATATCGAAATTGCATCTCCTTAGGATCTGAGTGATCAAGAATCTATGAAAGATAGGTATCAAAGTTCAAGCCTAGTTGATTTAGGAAGAACGCTGAAATTGGACAAGTCGTTGACTTAGAAAACTCCGAAAAAGCCATGTTTGGGAAATCATCCTTCGAATGTTATAGCATTCAAGCTTCCGCTACTGAAGTGAAACTCCAATCGTTAATCTTGAATTCGTTAAGATCAACAGTAAGTTGTTGTGGCTTTGATCCATCGGATGGGTCAATGCTAATTCTCCATTCTATTGACCTATGGTTAAATGTCGATAAATCAAGTATGTGCTGAGAATTCGGAATTGTCCGATTGTGATCCAGCACACGATGCTTTTCTAAGAATCCAATGATTTGAGTACCTATAATGTCTTTACCTTTTTACCTACTACACCCGTATGATGGAAGAATATCTGAGGATGAACCGTAGGACGGTCTGAGACTAAATGATTGGACAGTGACTGTATGACACATGAGTCCTTGATAGTGAATCCTACAACCTTTGTGTAGTCTCTTGAGACAATCAAGTCGTGTCTATTTTTCATCCCGAAATACAAACCTTTGTTTTAACCTTGAAGTTTCATCTTGGACTAATTCGAGAAAAGGATGGAAAGGAAGAGAATTGGATCGAATAGATTAGCGGTCAAAGAAAACTTTTAAAATAAAATTTCCGCTTTCATTTCGGCCCAATGTCCTTCCCGATCCCTTCCTCGGACGAACCCAATTGTTTTGTCTTAACGGAGCCGAACTCAAGCACGATAATAGAAGTTTGTGAGATCTGGATTGCACGAATGGCTAGTTCCAACAAAGTAACACTTCTACTCTCACTTTCAAAACTCGTAACTTTTAAATATCAGAGAATGAGATTCCGCTTTATTGGAGTGTCGTGCATTGAGTAAGGTCGTATATAAGTTGGGGTGAATTAACTTTTTGGGATAGTCGTATTTTCAAACTATAGTCATTAGAAACCCCATTGATAAGAATTTTCATTCAAATGGAACTATTGTACTTTCAAGTTTTGGAACCAATTTGATGAAAGAATATTCTGCTATTATTTTAGAGTTTTTCCTGGATTCGGTTGCAAGGAAAATCGTTTCTAGATTCCTTGGACTGAAAGTCAACATGTTTTATGAAATAACTCTGTTTGCTTCAGTCGAGATTTTTAGTATAATGAGTCAAGCGCTTATGTGAGCGTAACTCGGGAAGAGAAGAAAACTTTTCTTCTGGATACCGTATGGTTTGATTCCAAGGAAATTCTCTTAAAGTCATCATTTCGTTCCAATTTAAGCTACGGCTAGGCCGAAACCTTCCGAGTTCCTGACTTCGATAGTGCAGGATTTGTGGATACCATAAATTATAAGTTCGTATTCTCAACAGATTGAAGGCATTCCATTGTCCATAACAATTAGCGTCAGCTTTCAAGAGGACGGAATAGTTGATTTCTGAAGAAATTCTGTATCTTCATGATGTCTTCACGCGTCTCAGTTGAGAAAATGTATTCCCAATCCACTTCAGCCGTTGAGCGTTAAAACGATCGATCTTCGACCGGATTTATCATTCCAACCTTATCCTAGTCATATCCTAGGGCGTGACGTGAAGACATTGAAGTCAAGGACTATTCCGATTGTCAAGGTAGTCTGAGAAGGCTTCTCAGCCGAAGAGGATACTCGGGAAAAGAGAAGAGGACATGATGACCCGATATCAGTATCCTTTTGCTTAAGGTTCGTCTTGTCAATTTTGAGGACAAAATTTTTAAAAGTTGGGGTGATTGTAACATCCCTAATTTTTAAAGACTCGTACTATGATGCCTAAGACCGAGTAATTATTTGTGGGAATAATTGGTCGTGTCTCGGGGATTAATAATCGAGGAAAAGTCCAAAGAAATCCTACTCTACATTTAATTGTGGCTTAGTCATAAATTAAATGAACAATTCAGCTGAAGGGTAAAATCGTCATTTTGCCTCACCTCGAAGACATATCAATTGAGTGAGAAATTAATCTCGAAACGAATAAGGATTACCCGAGAAACCTAAGCCGAGCGGAAATCCATAAGAGTATTGGGGTTTTAGCCTCAAAACCAAGACTTAATGGGCCAAGGGCATTTTGGTAATTTGACCTCATTAAACCTTCAGCTGGTCAAAACAATTTCCCCCTTCCATATCATCTCATTTATCAAGATTCAGAATTTGAAAGTGAAAGAAAGGAGAGTTGATGAGAAGTTAAGTGAAAAGTTGGTCTAAGGGCAATATGGTGATTTCCTATTGTTTTACAACACCTCAACCATTACTAATTCTGATTTCCCCTCATTTGCCACAACACCCAGCAAAAGTGAAGTTCAGAATATAGAGAGGGAGAGAGAGACTCGAGTGTGGGAAAGAAGGAAGAAGGGAGAAGGAGTTGAAACTCCACTCAAACTTCATTGCATGTAAGCAATGTCTTGACACTTCAATTCAGCTGCTCATTCTCTTTCTAACCAACTAATTTTCATCACCTCATTCTCTTACAAATTGCAACTCACCATTTCTGGAACTCTTGAGCTCAAATTCGTGATTTGCAAGTAGTTAAGGTTGATGATTCAAGATTCATCAAGAATCCAGCTGGGAAACCGTTTTACATACCTTCAGTGTTTTCTTCGTATTTCCCAGTACACAACTCCGATGATCACGATTTTTGTTTCTCTGGAAACTAGACTCGAGGCTCTTCATTTTGGGCACAAGAACCGTATGATTTCATGGAGAAATGAAGGAGATATCATGTCCCCAAGTTACGGTTTCAGAATCTGCCACTGTACTGAACCAGTCACATAGTTTCGGTGATATCTCTCAATCTACTGGATGCATGCGCGTGAAACTTCTTCCATCTGAAAGTAGACGAAATTATCTTCACAATGGGCACTGATTTGAGTAGATTTGGTCACGGATTGACCAAATTATGCCTGTTGCAAAACTGTGTCATGTTGCTGGAAAACAGGAAGAAGAATGCTGGAAATGTGGTTCGTCAAATTTGAGTTCGGTTCGCCGAAGTCTCGAACGCCATCAGTTCGATATACTGAAGTGGGGTTCAGTAACAAAAATTTGATCGAATTACTGGTTGTGCATGTGGGACCCATCGAGTTCAGATGCGGAGGCACTAGGAGCGTGTACGTGACTACGGGGATTGTTCGAGTGGTTACAATCCGGCCGTCCGTGTTTCGACGTGATTTCTCGGCAATCGTCAACCGGGTGAGTTCTACTCACGGATAGGGATATTTTTATGTGTCTTGAAAATATATCGGTTTTGAGTCATAAGGCATTATCCTTTTCGAAAGATTTTGGGAACCGAAAACCGTTTTTGAGAAATGTTGCGTTTTTACGGTTTTTATTGAATTGTTGAACAATTTACGAAATTGTGATTTTTAGTGCTTTCACTGGAATATGGTCTGGAATGTTGTTTATTAAATCCGTTTTCAGGTTGGAGAACGATCGGAATTCGATTTGGGCGAGAAATGGAAAACGGAATGAGAAACTAGAATTCGGTAACAGAACAGGCCACACGGGTCGTGCGCCACTGGGCACGGACCGTGCGTCCTCTTCGGGTTGGCTGTGTGATTTTGGTAAATCACGCACGGGTCGTGCGCCCCTGGGCACGGACCGTGCGTGAGCTGCTGTTACCGGACTCCGATTTCTCATTTCGTCGCTCCTTTCGATCCCGAATCACTTCTAATTTTCTCCCCAACCCACTTTAACGATGTTGCCTTATTGACAACCGTATTTTGAACTTATTCGACTCACGATTTTGAAAAAGAGTTTCAAAAGCATATTTGATTGAAAAACCGAAACCCTAGTATACGTGTGGGTACACCGTCTGATGGACTGACTGAATATATATATGTTTATATATGTCAAATGAAAATGATTATAATGCCGGAGGTCTAAATTACGAATTCCTCAAAACGGGTTATAGATCGATATGGATATTGTTTATCCAATTATTATGTGATTGATCCTTTGGTGATCAAAATGAAAAAGAAGATATAAATTATCTAACTCTCGAGAACTTGATGCGTATTGTCATACGTATTGCGTTGGGTGACGACCCGACAAGTAGCATACTAGGGAGGGTAGTCATGACCCCTTACCTAGGCCCTGAATGTGTTTTGGCGTGGTCAACTCACGGGTTACCGGGATTAGCACTGGATTGCAGTCGGTTTATGCTAAATGGAACACACGATTACCGGGATTAGCACTGGATTGCAGTCGGTACGTGTTAAATAAATTCACGAAGTGCGTGGCATTTCGATTATAGCTTGTGATAGCTAATTATCTATTTTTGATAACGGTTTAATAAGTTGAACACACGGTTACCGGGATTAGCACTGGATTGCAGTCGGTACGTGTTAACTAAACCCACGAAGTGCGAGGCATTTCGATTAATGAATAAGACATTGTTATGTCAGCTTTTGTTGTAACGGTTTAATAAATTGAACCGAGTGTCAGTGAGGGGGCACGGTAGGACTCACTGAGACAAGTTGTCTCACCCAATCCATATTTGTTGTTTTTACAGAGAACAGGTTATAAGGACAGCAGGCGGCACAGTTGGTTGTCGGGTTCAAGGAGAAGACTGAAGATTGATTCTTTGATAGTTGTCCATGTTCTCCTGTAGTTGTCTCTGTATTCGGTCGTATGACTCGAGCTTGTATTAATTGTATTTTTATAGTTTCCGCTAATTCTTGTAAAGATGTATATCTAAACAGGAATTTTTATACTCTGATTTATACCAAATTGTATATTTAGGTATTTCTTTGTTAAAGAAATACAGGGGTGTTACACAACCCATCAACAGTATACAAATTTAAGTACATCAGCAAAACATCAAATACATCCCCCCAGGTGCTACGTATCAGAGCATGACGACTCGACTCAAGAAGTGAAGCTAAAGGCCTTCACTGAGAATCACCCGCACGTTACCAACATGGGGGTAACATTCAAACAGGAAAGGGTGAGCATCATTCAATCCATATAATAGAAAATATGACAAGTACTAATCATAGGCTACGCACTAGAACAATCAGCATCCAAAACACTAAATATTCACATCACAGTCATCATTCACATCACTTACAATAACTCATCTCATGTCGTGTAGGCTTATGAAATGCAACCCACTCGCGGGTATATGCATGAGGTACCTTTTCACAAAACGTCGCTTAGCCCTTAAGGCCTCATCGTCACTTAGCCACTCAGGCCTCAAAACGTCACTGGGTTTATGCATATGGGCATGAGACACTATGACATGCACCACTCACAACACACAAACACACAATTACTCAAATCATAGTCAACTATGTGACCTTTCACTTACAGGTTTGCTCGCAAAGAGCACAGCACCTGCCAAATTCATAATCAACACACAACGTCACTTGGCCATTTAGACCTTAACATCACTTAGCCCTTCGGGCCTCAAACGTCACTGGGTTTTCATCGTCACATAAATATCAATCAACTCAAACAATAGCCACTGAGGGCAAAAACGTCATTTACACGTCACTATAAATAATAATAGCCACTAAGGGCAAAATAGTCATTGACACATCACTATAATTAACAATAGCCACTAAGGGCAAAACGGTCATTTACACGTCCTTATAAGTACTAATAGCCACTAAGGGGCAAAACAGTCTTTTACACGTCACAATAGATAATAATAGCCACCAAGGGCATCATCGTCATTTAACTAGCCCCTAGGGGCATCATCGTCAAAATCATCGTTTTTGACACTACTTCGTTAAAGATCACTGGTCGTACCTAAAAGAGAGTTTTCAAAGACACCAAAAATACCTTTACATTGTCACAGCAACGATCACCGGGAACAGCCACTTGGGCGCCCCAGCAACCTTCTGAAATTATAAATTTTTATTTTCAAAAAGGGAACACACAGATAGGCAGCGGAAAATGTTTCACAACGCTTTTTGAATCGTTCAAAACGGATGTCTGAGTCGAAAGTTATGTTAAAAATAAATTTGGGAAAAATTAGACAACATCCTGAAATTGGCGCCTTAGGCGCCCAGGCAACCAGGCAACATGCGCACTGGCGCCCAGCGCCCAGGCGCGCAACACAACGCACACACGCAACACGCCACAGGCGCCCAGCGCCCAGGCGCACAACACACGCACATACGCACGCACAACGGGCGCCCAGCGCCCAGGCGCGCGCCACACACACACGCACGCAAGCAGGCGCCCAGCGCCCAGGCGCGCAACACACACACGCACAGCAGGCGCCCAGCGCCCAGGCGCGCGCCACACTGCACAGTCACTCCCACAAGGGGATCCAGCGCCCATACCCAGATTTTTCCAGCAACAACCAAGAACACAAAAACCCATTTCTTTCACCATTTAAAACATCAAAATTATATTTTTCCAGCATCTAAAACCTCACTCACTCAAAAGTCAATTTTATTCAAATCACCAAACCACATGGACAACTATCATCACCATCACCATGGCGCCCTAGGCGCCTATGCACACACCCACTCAATTTGTGAAAATCTCAAGCATTCCAACATACCAAATCACAGTTTCATGAATACTCAAACGCCACAAGTCATCAAACAAACGCATAGGTCGTATTCACCTCAATGATTATAATCCAACAATTCAATTTCGCATATATAAAAAATCAACATCAACATCATATCAAGAACACATCAAGGATTCATGGCATGCATCAATTCGCATATATATATATATATATATATATATATATATATATGTAAAAATCAACATCAACAACATATCAAGAACACATCAAGAAATCTAGTCTAACCCTAGATCTAGGACCTATCATGGTATTCTATTTGATGGAAAGAAAGAGCTCCCCTAACCTCGCATTCGAAGAGTAGGAGCCTCCGAGACGATCACGAACGGGACTACGGCAACGGAATCACGATCCTTTCCCCTCTTGGTGGCGCGACCTCTCTTCTCTCCTTCCCCTCTCCAATGGCGCGCCTCTCTTCTCTCTTCCCCCTCCTATTCTCAATTTCGCAATTGCCAACACAAATCCCTAACCCCCAATTGGCTTGCCCCCTTCGCATATGATCTTGGATCATGGGCTTGGGCTTTCCACTTAAGCCCAAGTCTAACTAATTGGCGCCCTCCTCCCCTAATACCACCTACACCATTTAAATATAATTTCTAATTAATTAAATTATACCCAATAAATTAATAAATTCCTAAATACTTACTTAATAAATTAATTAAATATTTTAGGGTGTTACAACTCTCCCCCACTTAGAATATTTCGTCCTCGAAATTCACCTGTCAACGCCAACACTCTCCCACTAAGGCCACCTAGACAACTAGTGCTATCAATCGTGCTGATTACTATTGCTTTGATTACCGGCGGTAAGTGCTTGGGCGGCCGTCCCTCCTACTTGTTCAGCTAGGTAACTTCAAGCAGTAATAATTCGACCCACTCTCTACTCCGCTGCGCTACTCTGATAAACTAGCTCGCATTTTACCTCACTCATCTACCCTTAAGGATAACAAAATACATCAATCATCACAGCATCAAGACGGAATTCACAGGATGCATAACAGTCGTACAACAAGTCCCATAATTTTAGTAACACGACAACAGTCATCCACAAACAACTTTGCCACCCAGGCGACATCAACAATCACAACTGCCACTCAGGCAACATCAACAACTACAATTGCCACTCAGGCAACATCAACAATTACAATTGCCACTCAGGCGACATCAACAACTACAATTGCCACTCAGGCGACACCAACAACTAAAAATCAACAACAGAGCAACATCATCAACAACAACAATATTAACAACTCAGTCACACAATCGGGCACTAAGGCACCGGCAACGGTTAACAATCGAATTAGGCACAACTCATAAAAATAGGGGCAGCGCATAAGTTAGGAACAGTAACAGTACTTTTCGGTACAGTGAAAGTAATTTTTAAAGACAGCAACGATGATTTTTCAGGAAACAACAACAATCATCTCAGGAGGACAGCAGCAGTAGTTTTCAGAAAACAGTAACATTTATTCTCCTGAAAAACAGCCAATATAGTTTTCGGAAGAACAGTAGCAATATTTTTCAGAAAACAGCCTCAATAATTTCCAGAAAAACAGCAACAAAAGCAAAACAACGACAACAATAGCGTCAACAACATCACGAGAAAGTTTACCAAATGCGTAAATATAGTAAGACCACAAAATCAGAGTGCTCAATCCTCAAATCAGGTTCAGAAAAATTCAGAGGAATTAACAACTGAGTAATAGGACTTTATTATTTTCCAAGAGTTACAGCATGCTGGTATGGCAACGACACCAAAAACAATTTAGTGGACCCATATCCACAAAACACTTAGCCTAGAGCGCCAACATAGAAGTAGAACATGCTACAGCAAAAGCATTTACATAAAACTACACATCAACCGAACTAAATTAGTTTAAGTTTTCATATGAACGTCTAACAACAAAACTAACTTTAGGAAAACATATATCCATCCTCGGTAGACATTATCATTTTAATATTTTCAAAACCACTCAGGAAGAGGCAACCAAAAGGAAATTTATCATAAAGACTCAAGCGCGCAATATCAAGCTTCACGGGGTACATACTGGATTAGGATATAACTACTAATACAAAATCATGAAGACTCGGTACAGGCGATTTCATTTTATAGTTAAAGGCACATATACGAAATGTACAATCACACACATGCACAAAATACTTATTTAGAATTTTTTTCGACACGGAAAAATAAGGCACGTTATAGGAATTGATTTTCTCGTTATCTTAACCAGTTTGAATAGGGTATCCTCAAGAACATATGACAGTAAAAGTTAACTCAGGGAAGTGCAAAAATAGTGCCAGTGCACATTTTAAATGTCTAGGGCTTCCCAAAATCACGTAGCACAACTGCAAAGGGTATAACAGTCAAGTAAAATCATGCAGAACTTAGTATTGGAAAATTTACAGTTCACGGTCACGAAACAATTCGCAAAGATTCGGCATGTTGAGGAAAACTAGACAAAGGACCGAATGGGGTAAAGTACGTGGGATAATACTAACAACATAACCTATAGTCCACTTTTAAAATCACTTCATGGATTCGTACAAAAGAAGGAAACAATAGTCGTGATATCCAGACCAAAAATTTTATCGTTCGCTGCAGCCAAGGCAGTAAAAACATCCTAACGCAATCGGCAAGACCGATTCACTAGGCACTTAGCGTGTAGCATCATTGTGCAAATCAGGAGTGTACTATAGTAAAACTTTTCACAAAGTTAGAGTCCATTCAAAAATAAATATTTGACGCCAATATTGACATTTAATAGTAAAATCTTTTTACACCAAGTTGAAATCCTTCGAAAAGAATCGAGGACAAACCATAGCACTCGAATGAAAACATTTCCCCTTGAAGTGGTCAAAACACTACGGCAGTTATTAGTGCAGCAACAGCTTGAGATAGTTTACAAAAATAATATTTTCACAACGCACTCGGTTTTTCAAAACATCAAACGTATTCACAGGATTTTTCGTAAAAGCTCAGCGTCGACCTCTTAAAATAGTTCGGACATATCAACATAAGAAAGTACATGCGACTTAACAATCCACAGCAACAACAATTAATTCGACATTTTATGTAAAACACACAGAGCTCAATATCAACTAAAACACATGTGAACATTTAAACAACATGACAATTCATTTAGAAGCACGCAGCAATAAGGTCAACAACAAGGATCACAACAGCAAAACACAGTTCTCACACTGAATACACAATAGGGCACACAGCACTAGTAGGGAAATCTCCCCCACTAGTTCACTTACCAATAGAAACTTTCTGGTGTGCCTGCAACACAAACAACGGTCAGCACTAAAAAGACAACAGTTGGTCACTATCTGACACAACGACTCGACGACTCGGCCGGACAGACCAACCATTGCTCTGATACCACTAATGTAACACCCCCTTTCTACCCTTTTATTTTAATTAGGAAAATCAGAGTTCAAAAATCATTTTTGATTTCACCACGAGGGTGTCACACATACGTCAAATTAAAACCTCAAGTCTCAAATAAAATAGTACGTCGTCAAAGGTGCCATACATAGCACTCCACAATAGGGGGACCTCAAAACATCGATAACTACGTAATAAAATCCAACATCGACGCAGCGAAAAGTAAATCAACCCATCAACAGTATACAAATTTAAGTACATCAGCAAAACATCAAATACATCCCCCTAGGTGCTACGTATCAGAGCATGACGACTCGACTCAAGAAGTGAAGCTAAAGGCCTTCACTGAGAATCACCTGCACGTTACCAACATGGGGGTAACATTCAAACAGGAAAGGGTGAGCATCATTCAATCCATATAATAGAAAATATGACAAGTACTAATCATAGGCTACGCACTAGAACAATCAGCATCCAAAACACTAAATATTCACATCACAGTCATCATTCACATCACTTACAATAACTCATCTCATGTCGTGTAGGCTTATGAAATGCAACCCACTCGCGGGTATATGCATGAGGTACCTTTTCACAAAACGTCGCTTAGCCCTTAAGGCCTCATCGTCACTTAGCCACTCAGGCCTCAAAACGTCACTGGGTTTATGCATATGGGCATGAGACACTATGACATGCACCACTCACAACACACAAACACACAATTACTCAAATCATAGTCAACTATGTGACCCGTCACTTACCGGTTTGCTCGCAAAGAGCACAGCACCTGTCAAATTCATAATCAACACACAACGTCACTTGGCCATTTAGACCTTAACATCACTTAGCCCTTCGGGCCTCAAACGTCACTGGGTTTTCATCGTCACATAAATATCAATCAACTCAAACAATAGCCACTGAGGGCAAAAACGTCATTTACACGTCACTATAAATAATAATAGCCACTAAGGGCAAAACAGTCATTGACACATCACTATAATTAACAATAGCCACTAAGGGCAAAACGGTCATTTACACGTCCTTATAAGTACTAATAGCCACTAAGGGCAAAACAGTCTTTTACACGTCACAATAGATAATAATAGCCACCAAGGGCATCATCGTCATTTAACTAGCCCCTAGGGGCATCATCGTCAAAATCATCGCTTTTGACACTACTTCGTTAAAAATCACTGGTCGTACCTAAAAGAGAGTTTTCAAAGACACCAAAAATACCTTTACATTGTCACAGCAACGATCACCGGGAACAGCCACTTGGGCGCCCCAGCAACCTTCTGAAATTATAAATTTTTATTTTCAAAAAGGGAACACACAGATAGGCAGCGGAAAATGTTTCACAACGCTTTTTGAATCGTTCAAAACGGATGTCTAAGTCGAAAGTTATGTTAAAAATAAGTTTGGGAAAAATTAGACAACATCCTGAAATTGGCGCCTTAGGCGCCCAGGCAACCAGGCAACACGCGCACTGGCGCCCAGCGCCCAGGCGCGCAACACAACGCACACACGCAACACGCCACAGGCGCCCAGCGCCCAGGCGCACAACACACGCACATACGCACGCACAACGGGCGCCCAGCGCCCAGGCGCGCGCCACACACACACGCACGCAAGCAGGCGCCCAGCGCCCAGGCGCGCAACACACACACGCACAGCAGGCGCCCAGCGCCCAGGCGCGCGCCACACTGCACAGTCACTCCCACAAGGGGATCCAGCGCCCATACCCAGATTTTTCCAGCAACAACCAAGAACACAAAAACCCATTTCTTTCACCATTTAAAACATCAAAATTATATTTTTCCAGCATCTAAAACCTCACTCACTCAAAAGTCAATTTTATTCAAATCACCAAACCACATGGACAACTATCATCACCATCACCATGGCGCCCTAGGCGCCTATGCACACACCCACTCAATTTGCGAAAAACTCAAGCATTCCAACATACCAAATCACAGTTTCATGAATACTCAAACGCCACAAGTCATCAAACAAACGCATAGGTCGTATTCACCTCAATGATTATAATCCAACAATTCAATTTCGCATATATAAAAAATCAACATCAACATCATATCAAGAACACATCAAGGATTCATGGCATGCATCAATTCGCATATATATATATGTAAAAATCAACATCAACAACATATCAAGAACACATCAAGAAATCTAGTCTAACCCTAGATCTAGGACCTATCATGGTATTCTATTTGATGGAAAGAAAGAGCTCCCCTAACCTCGCATTCGAAGAGTAGGAGCCTCCGAGACGATCACGAACGGGACTACGGCAACGGAATCACGATCCTTTCCCCTCTTGGTGGCGCGACCTCTCTTCTCTCCTTCCCCTCTCCAATGGCGCGCCTCTCTTCTCTCTTCCCCCTCCTATTCTCAATTTCGCAATTGCCAACACAAATCCCTAACCCCCAATTGGCTTGCCCCCTTCGCATATGATCTTGGATCATGGGCTTGGGCTTTCCACTTAAGCCCAAGTCTAACTAATTGGCGCCCTCCTCCCCTAATACCACCTACACCATTTAAATATAATTTTTAATTAATTAAATTATACCCAATAAATTAATAAATTCCTAAATACTTAATTAATAAATTAATTAAATATTTTAGGGTGTTACAGGTCGGTGTCGTCGCTTTGATATGTAACACTCGGGGGGAATGAACACACGTTTTAATATTGTTGCTATGTTATTTCGTTGTTGAAACTTTAAGTTGTTACGTTGTTGTTTTTGAGCTGTCTTGAGTTGTTAAGACGCCACGTCTATTTGAATTAACTTGTTATGAATCCGCTGCGTAGTAATTAAAGAGGAATTATTTTGAAGACTAAAAGGTTGTTTTATCGGTTCATCCGAAAGCGCAATGTATCTGTTTTCAAAAGCGAATTAACCCGCCTATTGTTTTCACGAAGCAAATGTGGCACTCCATTGTTTGTTGAAAAAGATTTTTATTAACTCTGATTTTGCATTATTTTACCGGGTAGAAATGGGGTGTTACACGTGTCGCGACGCGATGGCTTACTGAAATTAGGGTTTTTATTCAGTTTTCGCGTTTTTGAAAGGGAGCTTGGTGAATTGGAGCGGAGCAGACGTTTTGGGAGCAGAGAAAAGCCAGATCTTGGGAGCTTCACCACTTGGGAACGAGGGTTGAAGGTTCCTATGTCTATCTTTACATGTATTGCTTTCTTTACTTTAGCTATGTCTCTATTCACCATGTGTAACTAATTTTCTAAGATTAGGGAGAGATGATTCTCCCCGAACCTATGTTATGAATACTTTGTTATGGTTAATACAATTAGTTGTTTGAATTATCATAAGTCTATGCCTCTGATTGTAATGCTTTATAGTTACATATGATAATTATAACGATCTAGGTTATGTGATCGCATAGGGATATGGGTTGCATGCTGGATATGGGGTATTAGATAATGTACTTGTGATCACCATAGGAATATGGGGTTGGATGCATGAATTCTTTATTTCTTAAGTTTATTGCTTTACCGGTTGGCATGATTCACCTAAGGAATTAGGGTAACTCAACTAGGTAAAAGGGGTTCTGAGGCAAGGGATTGTCCTTAATCTATTATAGTGAATTGAATCTGGTAATTCAAACAATTAATCTGTAATTAGCTGAAGGTTCGTAACATAGGTGAAGGGAGAGGATTCGACACCTAATCGCTTTTTCTCGCTATTTCAACAACAGTTTTTATTTTTCGCGTTACGCAATTACAACTTGAATCAATTGTCACAATCTAGAATTAATCATATTTGCTACTGTTACAACACGCAATCCCTGTGGAATCGACCGGTTCTTACCGTTTTTACTATTACTTGCAACGTTTCGGTACACTTGCTGAATTGTTAACAAGTTTTTGGCGTCGTTGCCGGGGATTGTTGACTTTGTTGTCGACAAGGCAAACGAGTTTTTTCTAGATTTTTAGTTTTTGTTTTATTTTATTAGTTACTTAATTTTTCTACTTGTTGGGTTCTTGAACTTGTTGACGTTTGTTTAAGTGTTTCAGAGATTTGTGCATGCGGAGCAAGGGTCCACAAGAACTCTTGTTTGTCCCGGAGATTGAAAAACTTGCAAAGGCAAATCGAAGAAAGGCTAAGCTTGCCAAGCAGCAAGCAAGGGAATTGTCACAGGTACAAGCAACTTCTACCTCGCTACCAAAAGATTTTTCGAGTGAAGAGAAAGAAATGGCTGATCCTCCACCTCCACCAAGACGTACTCTAGGTGACTTCGGGCGAAGAAGTCAAGGTGCCCAAGCTTTAGCATTTCAACCAGTGGGCGTGGCCCAGTTTGACATCAAGTCTTCTGTACTCACTGCCCTTAAATCAGAGCAGTTCTCTGGGTCTGATGCGGAAGACCCCAACCAACATCTCTTCCAATTTTATGAGATATGTGGTACTACACACCCTTAGGGGGTGACTGATAATGCAAAGAAGGTTCGGTTGTTCCCATTCACTCTAACGGGAAGGGAGAAAGATTGGTTGAACACTCTCCTAGGGACCGTCAACACTTGGAATGACCTCGAGAATAAGTTCTTGGAACGATTCTTCCCTGTCTCCAAGTTTATAAGGAAAAGAGCTGAAATCTCTAACTTTACTCAAGGGGAGTCAGAGTCGTTGTATGATTCTTGGGAGAGATTCAAACTGTTGCTCAAAAAGTGTCCGGGGCATGGTATAGATGACTTCTTACAACTGCAAACCTTCTGTCATGGGTTGAGACCTCAGACAAGAATGATGCTAGATGCCTCAGCTGGAGGATCTTTGGGTACAAAGACTTGGGAGGAAGCAAAGCAGCTAGTAGAAGACATGGCCTCCAATGAATACAGAATTCAGAATGATCGGGGAGGTGTAAGTAAAAAAGGTGTGCTGGAGCTAGATTCAAACAGTGCAGTGTTAGCCCAGCAGAAATTAATGTCCATGCAGATTGAGGCCCTCACCAAACAATTGGCTGCAGCTTGTGAGGTTGGGTCAAAAGGCCAAGCAATCGCCCAAGCAGTTCAAACAGGTCGGTCCATTTATTGGGGCAGAGAAGCTCATGAAGGGGATTGTGCAGCCCAAGGAGAGGCAATGGAACAGGCCAATTATATGGGAAATTTCCAAATACAAGGTGGGAACCCTTATTCCAACACCTACAATCCTGGGTGGAAGAATCATCCCAACTTTTCTTGGAAAAACAATGAAGCCTCTGGTTCCCAACAACAGTCTCAGGCACCTAATCAACAACAGAAACCCCCTTCTCGGTTAGAAGATGCGTTGATGCAGTTTATGCAGATGACCAAAAACACCTTCCAGTCCCAAGAACAGGTAATGATAAACATGGGAAAGAACCATGAAGCATCCATGAAGAACTTGGAGACCCAAATTGGCCAGCTGTCAAAGCAATTAGCTGAGAAGTCCAATGGCAGTTTCCCTGCAAACACTGTGGACAACCCCAAGAATGAGAACTGCAATGCGATCTCATTGAGAAGTGGTAAAAAGTTGAGACCCGTTGAGGTGACCAAGCACAAGCCTAGTGAGGAATTAACAAAAAAGAATGAGGTGGTAGAAAAAGAAAAAGAAAAAGGAAGTGAGAAAATTGAGGGGGAAGCAAGAGAGAAGGTCCAGGAGATCCCATCATACATGAAATTGCCCTATCCCCCACTACCTAAGAAGAAAGAGAAGGAGGAGCAATTCTCCAAGTTTAAGGAAATCTTCTCACGTCTCCAGATCAACATTCCTTTCGCAGAGGCATTAGAGCAAATGCCCAGGTATGCAAGGTTCATGAAGGAATTGTTGACTAAAAAGAGGAGGTTTAAGGATGATGAAATTCTGGCTCTATCTGAAGAGTGTAGTGCCATAATCCAAAACAAGCTTCCTCAAAAGTTGAAGGATCCTGGGAGCTTCACCCTCCCGTGCAAAATTGGTGAAGAAAAGGTTGATAAGGCACTGTGTGATTTGGGGGCGAGCATAAACTTAATGCCCCTAGCTATGAGGAAGAAACTGGGCAGAGGAGAAGTGAAGCCAACCACCATGACCTTGCGTCTTACTGACAGGTCTATCAGGAACCCTTATGGGGTTGTGGAAGATGTCCTAGTCAAGGTTGGCACATTCCTCTTCCTAGTAGACTTTGTAATTTTGCAACTGGATGGGGATACGAATGTCAAAGGCTCCATGAATGGGGACAATGACATTCATTTCATTCTGGGAAGACCCTTCCTGGCCACCAATAGGGCAGTAATTGATGTGGCTGAAGGGACTGTGAAATTGAGGGTCCAAGATGAATCTGAGACCTTCAATGTGCTTGACTACACAGCCCCAATTAAGGAAAAAGAAGAGTGCCACTGCATTAAGACCATTAATTCCAAGATGGTTGGGAAAAAAATTTACCACCCAACCCGTGAGAAGCCACCTGTTGTCTGGAAGGACTTGAAGGAAACCACAAGTACATCCGGTAAGAACTATAAGATGGAAGTGGAGTATGGCATGAGAGTGCTGGAAGAGGCACTGAAAAAGCTGAATACTCCACCGGAGCCAAACTGAGTCATCTTCTGACAACCGTCAAGCTAGTGACGTTAAAGAAGCGCTGAGTGGGAGGCAACCCACTGTGAGGTAACAAGTATTTAGTTTCGTTTAATTTCAAGTTTGCAACGTAGTTTTAAATTGTTGTTAGTCTAAGGAAAAACTGTGTTAGGTCGAAAATTCGCGTCGCGAAAAAGAAGAATTCAAAGAAAATCTTTTCTGTTTGATTTCGCGGCGCGAAGGAATGGCATCGCGTCGCGACTGTTTAAAAATTTTTCAGCAAAAATTGTTTGTGTTTGATTTAGCGACGCGAAGAGGATGCGTCGCGTCGCGATGCGACGCCAATTTGCCTAGAAACCAGGCAGACTGAACACAGCCACACCCAAACAATTTTCTCCCCTTTTTGCGCGAATTGCAAGCACTCTCCACCTCTAATTCAAATCTGGCACTCAACGTGTGAAAGAGCACATAATTTTGCATCCCCAACACTCTCCAGGTATGATAATTCTCACCATTACTTCTTAATTCTGGATTTGTGATGGTATAGTTTGAATTTGGATAGAAAATTGTTGTTTTTGAGAGTGTAGGTGAGGTGTTTGATGAAATGCTTGAATGAAAAAAAAAATTGTGACCAAGGTGTTTGTGAAAATGCCTAAGTGAGTTTTTGCTAAGCAACCAAACTGTTTGTGAAAATGCTTAAGTGAATGCTGTTTTTGGTTGCTAGCCGGTGCTTTAATTTTGTCAATGCTCATTGAACCTTAGGGTAGTGGACTAGTGCTGAGAAAATTGTATTGCCTGTTTTTGTTGGATTCTATGCTGTGAGTGGGGCCCACACCAGGGACCCACCGTGAACGAACAAATTGTGCTGGATTCTGTTCTATTTCATTACAGGACATTACAGGTAAACAGAATGATGAGGCAAGGCAAAGCAGGCACCTCCAAGAAAAGGCGAGGGGGACCACCAGTTGAGGTTGACAGATTCAAATCCCCCACGCACGAAGAGCGATACCAGCAGGTGGTCAAGGGCAAGAAAATAAATCCTGAGAGGGCTTTTGACCTCTCCACAGATGAGTTCCCGATTATTACCTCCACACTACGGGAGTTGGGGTGGCTTCCCCTCAATAGAATGATTAAGCAGGCGAACCAGAGCCTGGTCAGGGAGTTCTACTCCAACGCCAATTGGGAGGAGGAGCAGGACAAGTCCACATCAGTTTATGTAAGAGGAAAGACTGTGTCCTACTCTCCGGACAGCATCAACAGCCTACTTGGCCTACCCATAGATGCCTACTGTGCTATGTGCTACGCTGCAGTCAACCCCAGAAAGATTGATTATGAGGGGACCTTGAGAGAGCTGTGCCGTCCAGGGGCACAATGGGCCGGATCCCAGAACCTTCCACGCCGTTTTTGCAATATGGGACTCAAGCCAATTCCGAAGGCCTGGAACGCATTCTTCAACCAGACAATCATCTCCTGTTCCAACAACACTGATGTGAAGGTAAAGGTGGCCTTGGGATTATTGGCTATTATGAGAGGACAGAGGGTGAACCTGGGGAGAGCCATTTGAGAGTATTGCTGAGATAGTCAGATGTCCCAGGGCTAGATTGGGACATGCTTCTGTGATCCATGCCTTATGTATACAGCAGGGCTGTCCTGAGTACCCTGATGACCTACTAGTTGATCCCAGGGAGCCCATCACTGCAGCCTGGATTATGAAGCAGCCCGAGGGGCCTATGGATGGAGCAGTTCCACCACCTCAGCCAGCATCTCCAGCACAGCAGCAGTCAGCAGGCCCATCCTACCGTCAGCAATATGGCAGCGACCCTTCCTTCTAGTATGACCTCCATATGGCCAACTGGTGCGGGACGTCGATGCTACTACAGCAGCAGGGCATAGACACCTCTTACCTTGCATCAGCTAGAGTCCACCTGGCCGCCCAGGAATATATGGCAGAAAGCAGGGGAGCAGGTGCATCTTCATCAGCACCACCGGCAGAGCAGCAGCCAGACTCTCAGGACCCCCTACTTTTAGGGGATGAGTACATTGATGATCACATTTCTTTTCCCTGAGCAGGAGGCTCATAGATGTTTCACTGTTATTTTCAGACACTGTTATCTTGTATTTTTACTCCTATTTTTCCCCTTTGACTTTATTTTGCACTTTGGTCTGTACATTATTATTACAACTTATTCTGTGATATTGAGGCACCATTACCCTAGGCTTTTTGCAAGCAGCTTCAATTATGATGATTTGTGGTATTTAGTTTCATATGTTTTACAGTTTACCTTGTGATTGCTAGTGTGTCAAATTTTATCATTAGGTATTGCTAATGGTCATGCCAAAAGTTGAGGCTGACTGAGATCATATGTGGGAATTCTCTCAAGTAACATCTCTTAAAATTCCCAGCTACGAGGTTTGCCCCAAACACTTGTTCTATTCATCGTGTGATTATTCCTTGCTTGCATTAGTCTGCAGAACTTGAGCTTGTACTTAATTATCGTGCATGTGATTTATATACACACTGAGGCAATTTTTGCAACCTGAGCCTTTCAAGCCAACCCTTTAATTGCTATCCCTTGTTAGCCCCTCTGAGCCTAATTGTTTATTTTTTGTAAAATTCCTGCACATCATAGCCTAAATTTTCTTAACTTGGAGTTAGGTAGATTAAAGCATGAGAGTGGGGAAACATTCTAAGTTTGGGGTTGCTCATGGAATAGCAACATTCTAAGTTTGGGGTGGTATACAAGAGAAAGGAATAAAAAAAAGGTTATATATAAATAAATAAGTAAATAAGTCCTTCTCTTGTGGAATGCTTTGAGAAAATGGGTAAGTGAGTGAGCTTGTTGAAATTGACGTAGAGAGAAGTAGGCCTAACTCCAAGTTGTAACCTACTTATCCAAATGTATCCACCCATACCTAAGCCCCATTACAACCTTTGAAAGCCCTCAAAAAGTGTGTATGTATTTCTTGTGTATTGATTTGTATAGTACTTGTTCAAGCCTATGAAACGATGATGCAGGTACTGTGAATTGAATGAATACCCTAAACACCTCAAAGAGAGAAACACCGGTGAGATGTGTGAAAAAGAGATAACTTGAGAATGCTTGCCTGCTTATGATCTTGTGTCTTACCGATTCAGTTGTCTTGCTACTGCATTAGGTTGATGATGACTTTTGATATACTGTGTAGTTACTGGTTTGTGTAGAATTTGTGACAGCTAAATAAAAAAAGTAGCCACAGCCTGAATTGAATGTTTGCTCGAGGACAAGCAAAAGTTTAAGTTTGGGGTTGTGTTGACTCTCTGTCATATGATGTAAGTTGTCCAATTTTAGGACCAATCATGCGGAGTTTTGATCGTATTATAGTCAGTATGTGGGGATTTAGCTTAGTATTAGAAATTTGTAGTAGGAAGTCCTTTTGTAAGCCATTCCTGCATTGTTGGAGTTATTTTGTACTTGAAGACCTCCAGTTTGTGTGTTATCATTCGACGAACCAGACACTTGCCCGGAGATGCAGCACAATTGGGAAGACTCAAATTTCTGTTCAATATCGCGTCGCGACCAGGAGGGTTCGCGTCGCGATGGAAGCCTGATGCAGGAGCGTTCTACAATTCTGTCCAATATCGCGTCGCGACGGGCTCGTGTCACGACGCGATGGCTTACTGAAATTAGGGTTTTTATTCAGTTTTTGCGTTTTTGAAAGGGAGCTTGGTGAATTGGAGCGGAGCAGACGTTTTGGGAGCAGAGAAAAGCCAGATCTTGGGAGCTTCACCACTTGGGAACGAGGGTTGAAGGTTCCTATGTCTATCTTTACTTGTATTGCTTTCTTTACTTTAGCTATGTCTCTATTCACCATGTGTAACTAATTTTCTAAGATTAGGGAGAGATGATTCTCCCCGAACCTATGTTATGAATACTTTGTTATGGTTAATACAATTAGTTGTTTGAATTATCATAAGTCTATGCCTCTGATCGTAATGCTTTATAGTTACATATGATAATTATAATTATTTAGGTTATGTGATCGCATAGGGATATGGGTTGCATGCTGGATATGGGGTATTAGATCATGTACTTGTGATCACCATAGGAATATGGGGTTGGATGCATGAATTCTTTATTTCTTAAGTTTATTGCTTTACCGGTTGGCATGATTCACCTAAGGAATTAGGGTAACTCAACTAGGTAAAAAGGGTTCTGAGGCAAGGGATTGTCCTTAATCTATTATAGTGAATTGAATCTGGTAATTCAAACAATTAATCTGTAATTAGCTGAAGGTTCGTAACATAGGTGAAGGGAGAGGATTCGACACCTAATCGCTTTTTCTCGCTATTTCAACAACAGTTTTTATTTTTCGCGTTACGCAATTACAACTCGAATCAATTGTCACAATCTAGAATTAATCAAATTTGCTACTGTTACAACACGCAATCCCTGTGGAATCGACCGGTTCTTACCGTTTTTACTATTACTTGCAATGTTTCGGTACACTTGCTGAATTGTTAACATTTGTGTCTCTGTTTACTTTATTAATGTCCTTTAGTTTATGTTGTTCGGTCCACCTTACTGACATCGGCGTTCTAGCAAATTTTAATTACAGGAGTAGGTAACTTATAAGTAACAATCACCTTATATTAGTCACTATCTATCAGGGTCAATGTTTATAATAACAAAGGTTTCTTTTGCTGAAAATATGTGTCCCTTTTACATAAAGTGTGTGATTCTCTTCGGAACATTATTTATGGATGGTGGGCTTAAGGATGCACTGTGATTATGTTAGACATGAATAAGGCTTGCGATAGAGTCGAATGAGCACTACAAGAAAAAGTAGATCAGGCAACCGCGGAAAATCGTAGTCGGAAGTGAGAAAACTGTGGCCTAAACTTTAGGCCACAATTTTTCAGGCGTGGAGTATGTGGTCGTGGCCAATTCCTTCGGGCCACGATTTTTTCACATTAGGCCACGAACAACCAAAATTGTGGTTAGACTTATAAAAAGAGGACACTGTTTCTTGGACTAGTTTCTGGACACAGTTTTTGATTGGCCACACATAAATAACCATAGCCTATAATTTTAAACCACGTTTATCGATTGACTACACATACATAACTGAGGCCTATAAGTTTAAGCCATTATTAATTAAGTTTACATTCTTTAACCATGTCTATATATCTGGTTTGTCTTATGTGGGAAATGCATCCTCTAACTTTCTATTCTTTATCTTTTGCTAACTCTAGCTTAATGGACAGAAAATCAGCAAGTTAATTAAAATGCATCCTCTAATTAAATTTTGTATTCTCTTAACTTTTGCTAACTCTATATGAAACATCCTTGTATTTAAAACCTCACCATATAACTCTCGGTGTGTTCATTTCTTTTCTTTTCACTTGGCTTAGCACAACATCGAACAACCACTACTCGGTTCCCCCCGATAAACCCACCCGATAATAGCTATTACCGAGTTATGTTCTTTGGGTCCAAGCTTAGGGCTAATTACCTCCCCTCACTTGGTATGCTATTAACTCGGGATCGTCATCCCCATGGTGTTTTATAATTTAACTTGACACTTGTGTCGTTTTCTCACTCGTTAGTAAACTATACGGTTTAATAACAACGACTACACTTGAATGTCAATCATTTCACATGAAAACTTCAGCAAAGATGCATAAACGTTGGAAAATTATTTGACCGACCAAACGACGATGGAATTCAACAAATGACCCCTCTACAGAAAGTTAAGGATGTCTAGTTTCTGACTATGACTTTGGTTTTGCAAAATAGTGGGCCAATTAGTGCAGTTTCATCAAACAAGCTACTTTGTCCAGAACATGGGACAACTACTGTGACCTAACTTGAAACCCTCCTAAAATGATCAAGACTCACTCGAATTACATGGGACTTGATCCTAATCCGTGGCCAATTAAGTCTAGTTTTCAATAAAACAAGAACCATTCAAAAATAAGTTCAAATGGAAATACCATGCCCAAAATACTGAACCTGTAACAGATTGTTTCCAGAATTTTAACCTAACTTGTGCCACCTATAACTAACCAAACCAGTTCCAAATTAACAAGCATTAAGGCTAGTTTCTAAAAAGGTAATCCACATAATTTTTAGACCACTAGATTGTTCCCAGTTACTGTATAACCAAACCTATACCCAGATTGTTTCCAGAATTTTAACCAAACTTGTGACACCTATAACGCGAGCTATACAACTCTAAATGCAACCAAACCAGTTCCAAATTAACAAGAATTAAGTCTAGTTTCTAAAAAGGTAAGCCACATTATTTTTGGACCACTATCTCGTTCCCAGTTATAGTGTGTTTAGCATCAAAATTGGCATCAAACATTCATTAGACTTCAGCAATCAAAACATATTATCAACCCAGTTCAGTAATACACAAGTTTTAACTGAAAACTCAAGCAAAATCGTATAACTCAACTTAGATTAGTTGAACAACAACATCAAGCAAGGAATTCGAGTTTTCAGCACACCCACAAGCTCTTAGACACCCACAAGATCCTAAGTGCAGACTCCTAGCTGCCAATCTCCCACCTTCGACCCCCCAATCAGCTCACAATCCCAACATGCAATGATCATACAAGCTCCCTCAAGCTCCCTAGACTCACATGCAATTCGAAAAAAGTCCAAAAGGTTGAACATGGAGGAAAGTTCTTTTGTGTTCTTTGCTGAATGTGAGTCTTGCTTTACTAAGATTCAGTAACAAATGGTTGGACTGAAAAGAAGAAGATCAGTTTTTGGTCATGGTTGTGTGAAGGTGGGGATTTGGTCTCTCCACTTCTTCTCTTTTCTCTCTTCCTCTCACTCTCGGTTCTTTCTTTCTTTCTCACCACACTCTCCTCTTTTCTTTTCTTTAGGTTGCTGAATTTGAGAAATGGAATGAGTGTGTTTGGTTTAGTGCTCAGCACTTATAGAGAGGGTGTGTGTGAGTGGTAAATTTCTATCATGCCCTTACTTCTTTCCTAATATGATAACTTAATGAACATGGATGGGTTTCACATCGTTCACATACCACAACTCCTTCAACACATCAGAAGATATCAACCAATCATAATATAGTAGCAAGACAATTGAATTGGAAAACACAAGATCATAAGCAGGCAAGTAGTCTCAAGTCCTCTCTTTTTCACACATCTCACTACTGTTTCGCTCTTTGAGGTGTTTATGGTATTCACTCATTTCACAATACCTGCATCATCGTTTCATAGGCTTGAACAAGTACTATACAAATCAATACACATGAATTGCACACACACTATTTGAGGACTTTCAAGCTTATAGCGGGGCTTAGGTAAGGGTGGACAACATTTGGATAAGTAGGTTACAAACTTGGAGTTGGGCCTACCTCTCTATTTGTCAATTTCAGCACTATTGTTCACTTACCCATTTTCCCCAAAGCATTCCACAAGAGAAGGAACTATTCACTTATTCTTTATGTATAACTTTTTTTTCTTTTTTCTTTGAAATATATCTATATATATTTTTTTCTTTTTTTTTTCTTAAACTTTGTATGTTCCTTTCTCTTGTATACCACCCCAAACTTAGAATGTTGCTATTCCATGAGCAACCCCAAACTTAGAATTTTTCCCCACTCTCATGCTTTTATCTACCTAACTCCAAGTTAAGAAAAACTAGGCTATGATTTGCAGGAAAAAATAAAAATAAACAATTAGGCTCAGAAGGGCTAACACGGGATAACAATTAGTGGGTTGGCTTGAAAGGCTCAGGGGTGCCAAACAAAACATTTGCCTCAGTGTGTATGTAAAACATATGCATGACAGTTAAGTACAAGCTCAAGTTCTGCAGACTAATGCAAGCAAGGAATAATCACACAATGAATAAAATACGTGTTTGGGCTCAAACCTCACAGCTGGGAATAAGAGATGGAACTCAAGAGAACCTGCCCATAGATGATCCAGATCTTCCTCAACCTTTGACTTGGCCTCTAATACTATCTGATGATAAAATCTGATTTGGAGGAGTCACATGGTAGCTGCAACATGTTAGACTGAACAATCACCACAGAGAACCAGTTCAAAGATTGCGGTGCATCATCATCAATGTACAAGCTAGACAGCAACCAAAATGCAACATTAACTTTTTCCGGTTTGCCTTTTACAATCTTCCAATCTCAGGGTCAAGCAGCAATTCTTTCGAATCTTGCCCCCGCATAATTAGCTCGCTGAAACACTAAACAAACCATCAAAAGGTCCAACACAATAACTAAGGATCTGAATAAATAAAACCAAAATAAAATACTGAAATAAATAAAATAAAATAAAATAAAATAAAACTAAGAATCAACTCATTGCCTTATCAATAATGAAATCAACAATCCCCGGCAACGGCGCCAAAAACTTGTTAAGACTTTTGGCAAGTGTACCAATTGTCGTCGCAAATAATATAATTTTACGGTAAGTACCGGTCGTATCCACAGGGATTGTGATTCATTATCAATAGGCAAGTTGTTAATTCTAAGTCGTGATACTTGCCTCATCACCCCTCTATTCTTATATGCCCTTCAACCACTCTCAAAGCAATTATCCAAATTATCCGATTCAATTCACTAAATTAGGCTAAGGACAATCCCTTGCCTCAAATCCCCTTTTACCTAAAGAGATACCCTAATTCCTTAGGTGATTCATGCCAATAGGTAAAGCAATAAGTCCTAGAACTAGAGAATTCACAAACCTATGGTTCCATATTCCTATGACAACAAGTATGTGACCTAAACCCCAATTTCCAGCAAACAAACCCATATTCCTATGGTGATCATCAGCCTAGATCAATACAAATATCATGTGTACTTATAAAGCATTAAGAACACAAGGCATAGGCAATGGATAAAGTGAATAAAAACTTGACTTGACCATAACAAAGCATTCATACAAGAGTTTTAGGAAGAGTCATCTCTCCCAAATCAAAACTATCTAATTACATGGCATAAAAGGGATAAGATTAAAGAGTAGAAGAAGATTACATAGAGATGGATCCATGAGAGCCTTCAAACCCTTGTTCCCAAGGTGTTGGGAAGGCCCCAAAATCACCCCCAGCTGCTGCTCCAAACCCTAGAACTGATCCCAAACCGAAGAGGAATTCAGAAAACGCAAAACTGATATTTTAACCAAAGTTTCGGCCACGCATCGCGTGCGATGGTGCCTGGTCGCGTCGCGACTTTCTCCAGAAAGTTTGGTCGTGGCGCGATCGTTCTGGCTGCTTGGTGCGAAGGCTGTCTAATCTTTTTCCTTTCTTCACTAGGCAAGTGTCTGGTTCGCTAGTAAACGCCACATCAAATTGAAGGTTTTTCATACATTTTGTTACAGCTCAACACTTATTACAAAAAACTAAAATTATGCTAAAACCCTTAGCAATTGGGTGAATCAAACAATAAACCACCGACATTTTGGTTGCAAACTGAATGAAAATCATCATATAATAACGACTCAACAGATGGGTTTGTGTTTCTTTCCTCTTTCTCAAAGTGAGTGAAATGAATGAAATTGGGGATGTGCTTCCCTTTCAGCTGAGATTCAAGTGTGAGTGTGAGTTGTCACTAAAGGAAATTACTATTTTGCCCTTATACTAGGTACCTCTCGTCTCTCTCATACACTACCCAAACTTAATTTGCCCAAATTAGCACACAAGCCTACAAGTATTTCTTTTATTCAAGTAATTTAAATCATCAATCATTGACTCAAACATGACAATCAACCACTCAATTAACATCAATTAAATAAAAAATTAGTCACTAATCAAAACCACTAGAACGATCCCTTTTGGGGGACGTTGCACTATCTTAATGTATTCGGTCCACCTTACTGACATCGGCATTCTTGCAAATTTTAATTGCAGGAGTAGATTACTTATAAGTAACAATCACCTTTATTAGTCACTATCAATCAGGGTCAATGTGTATAATAACAAAGATTTCTTTTGCTGAAAATATGTGTCCCTTTTACATAAAGTGTGATTCTCTTTAGTATATTATTTATGGCCTGAAGAAATTTCGAGGTGGGCTTAAGGATGCACTGTGATTAAGTTAGACATGAATAAGGCTTGCGATAGAGTCGAATGAGCACTACAACAAAAAGTAGTTTAGGCAACAACAGAAAACCGTAGTCGAAAGTGAGAAAACTGTGGGCTAAACTTTAGGCCCAACTTTTCAGACATGGAGTAGGTGGTCAGTGCCAATTCCTTCGGGCCACAATTTTTTCACATTAGGCCATGAACAACGAAACTTGTGGTCAAAGTTATCAAAAGAGGCCACTGTTTCTTGGACTAGTTTCCGGACATAGTTTTTGATTTGCAACACATAAATAATTATAGCCTATAATTTTAAACCACGTTTTTCGATTGACCACACATAGTTAAAGCCTATAATTTCAAACGCACTTTTAGTACAAACGGTGCATATGTTATCGATAAATACCAATCATATCCATTGAAAGAATCATATCTTTCAGGGTACATAATAATTAAAAAAATTGTTTAAGGGACCGGCACAATTGTTTAAGAATCATATCCATTAAAAATTGTTTAATAAATACCAATCATATCTTTCAATCAATTTATCCTTTGATGGTTACTCTCAACACAAAAGCGGTCACGTAAATACAATCTAATTGTTAACCTCCACAACTAGATGTTAACAAACTAAAACCTCACCACTATAGTGGAGTCTTGGGTAGGCATTATGGCTTATGAACTATTGCCCAACTCAATGCTTAAAACCTCTGGTTTTCCTTATTAGTCGATGAACTAACAAATTTCTTTCCAAATTTCCTTCGCAATAGGCTGTCACAATTGGTTAAGAATTGTCTAGCCATCTCTCTTCTCTCAATCTCTTCTTCTTTCTTCTTCATTTCTATTTCTTATATGATTTCTCATATTTGTTCTTATTTGAGTTTAAGTTATTTCCATAACAGAAAATATATAATTATTATGCTACAAGCATTTATCATTCTTTTTGTGCTTCTACCCCATGGTAGTTAAGAATCTTTCATTCTCCTCGTTATTCTATTTTATGATGGTTATGTGATATTTTTTTTTATGTTTCTACATATGGTGGTGAAGTTTTGTTAGTTTAATTTGACATTTGATAGTCTCTCAAGATTGAATTTCATTCGAATGAACGTCCTGGAGATGCAATATGAAGATAAAAAGGGCACAAAAATCCACCAAAGACTTTCAGAAGTTGTGCACCCCAACCACAACCATTTTTTTCAATAACTTATTAATTTTTACCCGATGTCATTAAAGTTTGTATTTTCTTGTAATTGTCATCACCACATTTTTTTTTGTATTTTCTTTATCTTGACTTGTACTGCTCATTCATAGTTAATTATGCATGTTAATCCACACTTTTAACTTGGACGGACAGTTGTACTGTCGTTTTGTGGAATTTCAGATTTTGTCCAGTCGCTTACCCCTAGTTTTGTCCAATACTATGAACCATTTCCAATCAAATAGGATACAATTGTAGTTTATTAGTCCACTCCCTTACTTTTTAGGGAATCAAATGCACTTTTAGTACAAACGGTGCATAAGTTATCGATAAATACCAATCATATCCATTGAAAGAATCATATCTTTCAGTGTACATAATAATTAAAAAAATTGTTTAAGAGGCCGGCACAATTGTTTAAGAATCATATCCATTAAAAATTGTTTAATAAATACCAATCATATCTTTCAATCAATTTATCCTTTGATGGTTACTCTCAACACAAAAGCGGTCACGTAAATACAATCTAATTGTTAATCTCCACAACTAGATGTTAACAAACTAAAACCTCACCACTATAGTGGAGACTTGGGTAGGCATTATGGCTTATGAACTATTGCCCAACTCAATGCTTAAAACCTCTGGTTTTCTTTATTAGTCGATGCCTTAACAACTTTGTTTCCAAATTTCCTTCGCAATAGGCTGGCACAATTGTCACTAGTGCAAAAATGACATTAGAATTAGACATTTAAAGTTAGGCGCCCAGATGCCTGACTACATAGGTAGACACGGTGGCAAACTTGTAAATAAGTGGCAAAACTCGCGAGTATTAAGGTCAAGCGGATGTGAGCCTGACGTCTAAAGTGAAGAAATAGGGAAAAAATAAGACTTTAGAAGTCAGGCGTATATGTGCCTGACTACATAAGTGACACGGTGACAAACTTGTAATTAGGGGTGAATTTTTTTTTTCTGTTCTAATACTTTAGACGTCAGGCGTCTATCTCGCTTGACCTCTAAAGTCCAAAAATAGAAAAAAAATAATATTCACTCTCAGAGCCTCTCACACTCAATTCTCAAACCTTCACTCTCACAATCTCACTACTCGAAGCCTCTCACTCTCACTCTCACTCTCAGAGAAGACGAACGAACCCTAGCATTCTCTCATTCTCAGAACACGAAGAAGAATTCTCATGCCGTTCTCAGAGATCATTCTCTCCTCTCACTCTTCACTCCTCTCAACGCTCATCGTTCGTTCGTTGGCTCCTCTCACTCTCCTCTCACTCTTGGTTCGCTCCTCTCACTCTCCTCTCACTCTTCGTCCGTTCGTTCGCTCCTCTCAACGCTCTAGTTTTCGTTCCTTCGTAAACTGTTCCCAAATCAGCCCAATCTTGCCTCTCCGCTGCCTACGGCGAGGTTCTCGACTCGAAGGTCCGTTTGTTGCAGGATTCGCATCGGATCTAACGCATCGCAACATAGGTACGTTTATCTTCATCTTTTTACCAAAGAGAAGATCGATCGGTTACTATTCGGTTCGGGATCTGTTATTTGTGTTGTTTTTTCCCTTAGATCTGATGATTTTTGTTGCTTTTTTGTTCAGGTTATTAACGATCTGAGACTGGACTGTGCGAGGAGATCTATTTGTTGCTTTTCTGTTCAGGTTATTAACGACCTGATGATTTTTGTTACTAGGTATGTCATTCTTCTGCGAATGTAGACATTATCATGGTTAATAATGGTTGTCTATGCTGTACTGTGCGAGGAGATCTAGTTAAAATGATGCTGGAGCTGGTTAGGAAAAAACGAGACAATTTTGATCACATTGTTATTCATAGAGTAGAATCTGTGCATTGTGCAGTGGGGAAACAGGGAATAAGGTGGAAAAAAGAGAGTAAAAATAGGCAATTTAATGGAAGGCTTTATGTAATATAAAGTAGGGTTAGCAAAGCACAGAGTCTTCACTATTGCCTTTATCTCAATGCATCAATGTTATTTCTAATTGTGTGTGGCTTAAAAATCTTTTAGGGATCCCTCTTAATGGTTCTGTAACTTTTTATAGAAGCTTTAGCCCTTCTCATGGATGGCTAAATGATTGAGGGCACGATTGAAATTTGTGTTTCTTTGTAACTGTGCATGTTAGGTATATGAAACAGTCGAAGAGTGCATATTGTTTTATTGTCTAAACTTTGAATCGTTTTACAGGTCTTGCAAAGCCAGTCCCTGTTATTGAAACTTTTTGCAGCGATGAACTACTTTCTCAGTATGTTAAACTGGATGGAGTTGTAATTTTAGTTGACTGCAAGCATGCCATGCAACATTTATACATTTGAATGAGGTGAAACAAAGATTTATTGTCAATGAGGCAGTAGAACAACTTTATGTTTTTGATTTTGGATTTTCTTTCAATGCTATAATATTTGTTTCATACAAATTTTCCATTGTTTTATTTATAATTGCATTTTTTTAAAACAGAGATGGGTGAAGAAGTCAAGGAAATTGTTCCTGAATCTGTGTTGAAGAAACAGAAGAGGGCAGAGGAATGGGCTTTGGTGAAAAACCAAGAGTTTGAAGCTGCAAAGAAGAAGAGAGCTGAGAACCGTAAGCTGATTTACAACAGAGCTAAAGCAGTATTCCAAGGAGTACGAGCAGCAGGTGGATATCTTGTTGCTATTGTCTTTATTTATTTGTTTGTGTATTTATTTAAACTAGTTTCTTTGTGAAGTGAATAGTTGAGGTTCATTCGCTATTGTTTGAAAGTTGATTTTTCTGTGTGCTTTGGTTGTTTCAGATTCTGGTTGTGTTTTCACTTGTGGGGATGGCTCTTTCGGTCAACTTGGGCATGGGGATTACGCCTCACACGCTTCCCCTGTAAATGTGTCATACTTTGTTGATCAACCTGTTGCAAAGGTAGCATGTGGCATGCGTCATTCACAGTGCTGCATTATCTGGTAAATCCATCAGTTCTTCCTTGCATGATGTCTCACATTTTTCTTAACAATAATTAAGATAAGCTAAATCATCTGATGGAAATTCATGCACTAAAGAGTAATTAATAGTTAATCTTCTCTAATAAACACTCTTACAGTGCCATTAAAATATCAAAATGCAAGTTTGTAGCTGTGGCCAAATATTTTCTGGTTCCCTTCAAGGCTTCAACCACAATGATTGAGATTAAGTGACTTTTTGTTTTAAAAGATATACGTTTGTGCTTCACAATAAACTTCTAAATGTTATTGATTTAAAGAGTGGATTCTTGTTAGTGTAGTTTTTAGTCATCATCTTTAACAAATACTGATCTAAAGATTATTATGGTAACTCATACAAACTATTTAATTTATTTCAAGGTTAACTTGTTGGCAAAGCATACTGAAAAAACACCCGAGCAGATTGAAGCTGATATTCTGCCCCCAAAGTATTTTAGCCCTAGTGAAGCTGTTGAGTATGGAATGATAGACAAAGTACTTTCCATATCTAGGTTAGACTGCTTTTTTCTTTGGGGGTTGCTTTGCAGACTATAATTTAGTGTCCTTTTGCAGGTTTTATACAATGACAGGGGCTCTAAGGATCGTGGAGTTGTTTCTGACCTTAAAGGCACAGCTTATTTGACTGCTAGGAAATTAAATCACTATTTTCTTGAAGATTTAAGGTAACGTATATCTGGAGTCATTATCATATTAAATGCTACTTCAAGCATGATTTCAATCAAAATGTACTTTATGTTGGCTCCAAAAAAACATTTCTTGAACTGAACACTGTTGTTTTAATTTATGTTTCTATAAAATTCTTTGCAGGTAACTGCCCAGGATGTATCAACAATGTTGCGATGCGGTCAAAATACCATCATCTTTTTGATGAACAATGGTGGATATACCATTGAGGTTGAAATTCATGATGGCCCATACAATGTGATTAAGAACTGGAATTACACTGCATTGATTGATGCAATCCACAATGGTGAAGGGAAATGCTGGACTACCAATTAAGGTGAGTTTCTTGAAGTTGTGTTTGGTGTATTCTCCTCAAACTGAGAAATGCTTATCTTATAACCATTTATGCCTTTGATGTATTGTCCTCAAACTGAGAAGTGCTTATCTTATAACCATTTATGCTTTCAGGTCTTCTGTGAAGAGGAGCTAGTTGAAGCAATTGCCACAGCAACAGGACCAAAGAAAGAAAGTTTATGCTTCATTGAGGTGATTGTTCACAAGGATGGCACCAGCAAAGAGTTGCTTGAGTGGGGATCCAGGGTCTCTGCTGCCAATAGCCTTCCTCCCAATCCTCAGTAAACTTTAAAATCAGTCTATTACTACATTGCTGGAATAGCCCTTTTGACTCAAATTTTGAGAATCCTTGTCATTGTTCGAAATTTACTTATGTTTTTGGCTTTCGGGTTTATGTAATTGAATCAACTTGTTTGTATAAATTCATTCACTTGAGTTAAATGGCATCCATCAGTTCCTTTGTTATTTTGTAGCTGAATTAACAAGATGGCTTTCTGAATTATTTGTTATTAGTTATTGATTAGTTATTAGTTCTTTTATGTTTAGTTCATTCACTTTGTTATATGGCCAATTTGTTTGAATATTAGTTATGAATGGTAATAGTAATACTACGTATACGATGCTTCTCTTAGGTTGTGAAGCTGCTTCTCTTAATGTCAATGCATGCTAATCAAATCTGTATACTCTATTGTCCCATGAAGTAGAGAATCTGGGAGTTAATTCAAATGGACTAGCACATAAAACTCAAGATGTTCGTGGCCAAAAATTGAAAACACTGGAAGCACAGGTAAAGTTTTACATTGATGTCATTCTCAAGTCACAAGGTTATTGTACTTGGCCAATGTTTTTCAATTTTATTTTTCTTATTAAATATTGATTCATCAGATTTTAGAACTCAAGAAGAAACAAGAAAAGCAGTTGCAGCTACTAAAGCAAAAGGAGAAGAGTGAAGAAGCTACCAAAAGACTGCAAGCTGAAATACAATATATCAAGGCTCAAAAGGCCAGTTTCTGTTTGTTGTGCTAATTAGTTATTAATTTTTATTCATATCAGACTTTTTTGCTCATATATATTACAGGTTCAGTTGCAGCATAAAATAAAGCCAAGAGGCAGAACAATTTCGACAATGGAAAGCTTCTCGGGAAAAGGAGTTACTCCAGGTAATTTGTTCGCTTTTATTAAGATATCATCATAATTATGTTTTCCAGTTTAAAAAATGTAGAGGAATTGAAATTTGGCTAACTGTGATCAACTTAACTGAATGAATGATGTGCATGCCTTTCGAAGTCCACGTTGTCTCTGAGCGTGTGGCATGCTAGATTATTTTCAGAGTGCTGTGTTTGGAATATTTATGTATTGTTAGGTATAAAACCATTCATGGGTTTTCTTTCAATAGGTCTACTTTTTATTCAAGCAGTGTAAGACATAGGGGGAAAGTGGGCAATCCCCTGTTAGCTGGCCATTGGTAGTTGGAAGCAGACTTGGTTAGGAAAGCTCTTAGAGTGCACCCACCTACACAGGATTCCCACAACTGTAACTAACTGACTGAGTTAGTAATTGTTAGTTCCTACGCCTCCAATATATAAGTTGGAGTGCATTGTATTCATATTCAATCAATGAATTCAATAACAGAAAGTTAGTCAGATCAAAACAGAGTTTCTTGAGTTTCTAACATCAATTATCAAATTGGTGTTTGTCTGATTCAGAGTTGGTCTAGTTGGTCTAGTTGTGCTTCTAAATTTGATGGAAACTGAAATGTTTTGTGACATTGTGAATATATTAGATCTGCTTTCTACTTTAATTTCAGGGAAAAACACACGTGTCTAAAACTTCATTAAAAGTTAAAACAATACTAGTAATTTCCTAGTTGATTCATGAGTGTGCCTTCTTTCAAGTTTATACAGTTAGATCAAAAGCTCGCGATCAACTTTTTATGTCAACTCAAGTGTCGTTGCTTTCTTTCCATTGTTTGTGACAATAAAGTTAAAACAATACAGTTTTGTGACATTTGGGTCCCTTGTTTGTTCTAATAGGTGTTTATCAAGTTCAAGTAGATGCAGAACAACAGAAGGTTACAGTTTCAGGTAGTGTGGATTCTGCAACTTTGATCAAGAAATTGGCTTAGAAAGCAGAATCAAACTACTCAAAGAGATTGCTTCTGAGAACAATATTATTCTGCAGCTTGAACAAGTTTCAACTGTTATAGATGAGGTAATGCAGCAAAATTTTTACAACAATATTATTGTTTGATCACACTTGTTAAAAATATAGTTAATGAGTTTGTTGTCAATGCAGGAACAAGAAACAAATAAGGAAAAGCAAAAGCAGCAAGAGACTGAGATAAGGGAAGAGGAGCTTCAGAAAGAGGGGATTCTGCCATTGCTGCAGCAAAGACATTTTATGTTGCTCCAGACAACCTCAATGGTTCCTTCAAGTGAAACAAGGTTAATTAATAAATTTGTACATGATGTTTTCTTGGCCTATTAATTTTTACTGACCACAATAGGTATTTAACTGGAGATGCTGAACACTGTTGGAGTGAGAATGGTGTCTCCAACATTGAAGGTGGTTGCTATGCCAAATGTATTGATCTGTCCAGGGAGAAAGAGCCTGATATCTGGAATGCAATTAGGTTTGGTACAGGTATTTATTTATCTTTGACTAATTTTTTTTATCAGGAGTATCTTTAACTTATTTTAATTCAACACATTTGGTATTCACCCCTTAATAAAAAAATGTACACTGAATGTTTTTTGTTTTGTTCCTCTCATATGATTATCAGTAGTGGAAAATGTGGTGTTCCATGAGCATACTCGAGAAGTTGATTACTCGGACAAATCAGTTACAGGTAAATACTGATTTTCTTAAGATGAATTTGGTTTCTTATGCTTTTGTTTCAAGATTGACCTCAAATTTGTGTAATGACTTGGATGGTTTCATTTTGAGTTGTATTTAAGATAGCTGACAGCAAGAGGACTCAGCTGTGACTTGGTCTTGCTAATAAACAGTTGACTTCATACTTGCTTAAAAGATCATCTTGAATTCTTGCTCAACAACTAATTTTTTATTTTGAGAGATCACTTTCTATTTTATACAAAAAAATTAGAGGTGATTTGTTCATTAGTAGGTAGAGGCTTACCAATTCAGAAGAAGCCCTTAAAATTTGATTTTGAAGAGCCGGATGAGCATTGATTGGTCCATATAGCCAACCTGAGCCATTTAGCTATCAATTCATGTATTTGTGTTTCATCTATGTTCTGTTTTAGAGTTTAATGATTTTGTGTGATCCTAACTCCACAGCCACTACATTTTTGATTTATTTGTATCTGCATGAAGTTCTGACTGCATACATCTAACATTTTGATTCATTTTATTATAATTTGCAGAGATCTGTTTAACATTTTTGGCTGCTTGCTGGAACCTATCTCACCAACAACCACCCTCAGATCGTCGTCACCGTCGTCACCTTCTGTCTCAGATCGCGTTGCTGTTGCAGAATTTCAAACCCTAAAAACACACACCTGTGATTTTTGTAGATCTGATACTTAGGGTCTTAATCGGACAACCAAACTAAGGTAAAAACCTTATTATTTTTCTGTTTATGTTCTTTGTTATTTTCTAACATGAACCCTAATTTGGTTCTTTGAGACTTTCATAATAAGCATTTAATCTTTCTTTCTCACGTGCTTCATTGTCCTAATTTGATTTTCATAATTTCAGATATAGATGATACCCTTTATCCCTCGAGTTCTGAAATATCTGCCCAAATACCAAACAATATCGAAGGTAATGAATTTGTCACCCATGGATGTGTATAAAGTTTTGGTATTTTTGTTTAGTGTGAATTCACTTATTTATTGAAACTATTGCACAGAGTATATGCTTCAAAAGTTTGGAATGGAGCCTGCTAAAGTTCCCGAATTATCCCATTCATTATACAAGACTTATGGAACAACAATGGCTGGTCTAAGGGTACTATTTACCTTCTTGCTGATTCCTCACACCCTCAAAAACCAGCACTTTTAAGTTTTTTTAATTAAAAAATCTAATTTTGTAGTGTTTGTTTGAATATTTGGGGATTTTTTTTGATTTGGGTAGGGATAAAAATTTATTGAATTGGATGGTGGATGATTTGGGGATTTTCCACATTTTCTTGTAACTTTATGTTTCATGATCAATCTCATTTTTTTTTCCTTATGCAAGGTTGATGAACGAGCTGTTCTGAAGCACTTTGATTGGCCTGAAGGGAAAGAAGATGCACTGATCGGCCAGGTTAGTTAAAACTTATTGGAGACTAAAGGGTGTTTCACTGATGTAGAATTCACTTATTGGAGACTTATTGGATTCTTCCAAGCATTCATTTTATAGCAGGGAAATATATGAAAAGCTGAGAAATATCGTTTGATGTTATGGAATTGCAGATAAGTTTCTCAACTGTTGGCCACATACTTGATGTCATACTTGCACAAAAAACTGCCACAGATAGGTCAGCTGATGAAAAGATAACAAAGAAACAGAAATTGACAACACATCAAGAAGCAGAAGTTCCGACTAATGACATATGCAGAAGAGAGAATCCAGTCTACATTCTTAGCTCCATTCTTGATGTCTTACTACTGAAGAAAGACATAACAAACAGGTGATATGATTACTTCTGAATCTGAATAACTACCATTCTTGATGTCTTATTATGATATTTAAAATAAATAACTACCTCTTTACTATTTTTGTTGTTCCCTTTTATAAGTTTCGTTATTCTTGACAGGAAGAGATGGTGAATGGAATTAACATTAAGCTACTGATAGAGTGCCCAGACTTCCAACGTTGTAGTCACCCGCAACCATATATTTTCTCTGCTTTCTGCTGTTATTAGAGTCTTCCCGGAAAACATTTTCGGGCATATACTTGATATTATGCCTGTTATCGGCAAATCAGCTGTCACACAGGTTTGTTAGTGCTGGTTTTCCCTGTACTGAACTTAGTATATTTTGTGGGCAGAATATCTTTTCTCCCCAACTATGAATTCCCTGTTTCTTTGCTCCAATCATTGCTATTCAGTCGCCAATTTACTGTGGAGAACTTCTTCAGTATATTAGCCATGGTCTCACCATTTATGTGTTTATGTGCCTGTAGATTGACACTCATTCAAAGCTTGTTTTTGAGAAGCTTTTATCTGCAATTGTTCCTTGTTGGTTGTCTAAGACAGATGATGTGGAAAAATTACTGAAGGTTGGCTTTTTCATGAAATTGCTTTTGGGTATTCATGTCTCTCCTACATGATTGAAAGCAACTCTTTGCATATCCATCTTCTGATATGTTATTTCTTCCTTCAGATTTTTGTAGATATTTTGCCGGATATGGTTGAGCACAGAAGGCTGTCAATTGTTTTGTATCTGCTAAGGTATTTTCTACATCATGATCCTAATGTTGTAACTTAGCCATTGTATTCAGTGTACAAGTATAATATTCAGTTCTATTAGGCAAAGTCTTGATGTAATTTAAATCATGAATTTTATTAAGATCCCAATTGTTTTGTTCTAGTTATTTTCCTGTTGCTAACAGCCTCTGTATAGTGTATACTGCTAGTTTGCCTTGAGAATTTTCAAGGTTAATGTTGAAATCAGAGTTGTTTTGGGAAATTATGCTTGTTTTGAGAAATATATATGTTTTACTCTATTTTGAGAATGCAAGTTGACTAGCACTTGATTGGTTACATTCATTAAGCGTTACTTTACTGATATATGAATCCATGGCCCAATGGATAAGGCGCTGGTCTACGGGACCAGAGATCTGGGTTCGATCCCCAGTGGAGTCGCTTATTTTTAATGAAAAATTTGTATAACCAGGGTGTATAGATTAAACCAAAATTTAAAAAAAAAAAAAAACTTTTAAGGTCAGGCGCAATAATGCTTGACCTTAAATCATACATACGAAGTCAAGCAATAATAAAAGCTTGACCTTAAATCAAACATACGAAGTCAAGCAAGTTTAAGCTTGACTTTAAATCATACTTACGAAGTCAGGCAAGAATAAATGCTTGACTTCGTAAGTATGATTTAAAGTCAAGCATTTATTCTTGCTTGACTTTGTAAGTATGATTTAAAGTCAAGCAATAATAAAAGCTTGACCTTAAATCATACATACGAAGTCAGGCAAGAATAAATGCTTGACTTTAAATCATACATACGAAGTCAGGCAAGAATAAATGCTTGACTTTAAATCATACATACGAAGTCAGGCAAGAATAAATGTTTGACTTTAAAACATACTTACGAAGTCAGGCTATCGCTTGACTTTAAAACTCCAGACATACAAAGTCGACTTAATAAAAGTCAAGCGCCCGCCTGACTTTAAATCCCCTTTTCGCCTGACTTTAAATCCCCTTTTTGCACTAGTGTGTTTAAGAATTGTCTAGCCATCTCTCTTCTCTCAATCTCTTCTTCTTTCTTCTTCATTTCTATTTCTTATATGATTTCTCATATTTGTTCTTATTGGAGTTTAATTTATTTCCATAACAGAAAATATATAATTATTATGCTACAAGCATTTCTCATTCTTTTTGTGCTTCTACCCCATGGTAGTTAAGAATCTTTCATTCTCCTCGTTATTCTATTTTATGATGGTTATGTGATATTTTTTTTTATGTTTCTACATATGGTGGTGAAGTTTTGTTAGTTTAATTTGACATTTGATAGTCTCTCAAGATTGAATTTCATTCGAGTGAACGTCCTGGAGATGCAATAAGAAGATAAAAAGGGCACAAAAATCCTCCAAAGACTTTCAGAAGAAGTTGTGCACCCCTACCACAACCATTTTTTTCAATAACTTATTAATTTTTACCCGATGTCATTAAAGTTTGTATTTTCTTGTAATTGTCATCACCATATTTTTTTTTGTATTTTTTTTATCTTGAATTGTACTGCTCATTCATAGTTAATTATGAATGTTAATCCACACATTTAACTTGGACGGAAAGTTGTACTGTCGTTTTGTGGAATTTCAGATTTTGTCCAGTCGCTTACCCCTAGTTTTGTCCAATACTATGAACCATTTCCAAACAAACAGGATACAATTGTAGTTGTTTAGTCCACTCCCTTACTTTTCATGGAATCAATCGCACTTTTAGTACAAACGGTGCATATGTTATCGATAAATACCAATCATATCCATTGAAAGAATAATATCTTTCAGTTTACATAATAATCAAAAAAATTGTTTAAGAGGCCGGCACAATTGTTTAAGAATCATATCCATAAAAATTGTTTAATAAATACCAATCATATCTTTCAATCAATTTATCCTTTGATGGTTACTCTCAACACAAAAGCGGTCACGTAAATACAATCTAATTGTTAACCTCCGCAACTAGATGTTAACAAACTAAAACCTCACCACTATAGTGGAGACTTGGGTAGGCATTATGGCTTATGAACTATTGCCCAACTCAATGCTTAAAACCTCTGGTTTTCTTTATTAGTCAATGCACTAACAACTTTCTTTCCAAATTTCCTTCGCAATAGGCTGGCACAATTGTTTAAGAATTGTCTAGCCATCTCTCTCCTCTCAATCTCTTCTTCTTTCTTCTTCATTTCTATTTCTTATATGATTTCTCATATATGTTCTTATTTGAGTTTAAGTTCTTTCCATAACAGAAAGTATATAATTATTATGCTACAAGCATTTCTCATTCTTTTTGTGCTTCTACCCCATGGTAGTTAAGAATCTTTCATTCTCCTCGTTATTCTATTTTATGATGGTTATGTGATATTTTTTTTTATGTTTCTACATATGGTGGTGAAGTTTTGTTAGTTTAATTTGACATTTGATAGTCTCTCAAGATTGAATTTCATTCGAGTGAACGTCCTCGTGATGCAATAAGAAGATAAAAAGGGCACAAAAATCCTCCAAAGACTTTCAAAAGTTGTGCACCCGAACCACAACCATTTTTTTCAATAACTTATTAATTTCTACCCGATGTCGTTAAAGTTTGTATTTTCTTGTAATTTGTCATCACCATATTTTTTTTTTGTATTTTCTTTATCTTGAATTGTACTGCTCATTCATAGTTAATTTTGAATGTTAATCCACACTTTTAACTTGGACAGAAAGTTGTACTGTCGTTTTGTGGAATTTCAGATTTTGTCCAGTCGCTTACCCCTAGTTTTGTCCAATACTATGAACTATTTCCAATCAAATAGGATACAATTGTAGTTTATTAGTCCACTCCCTTACTTTTTATGGAATCAAACGCACTTTTAGTACAAATGGTGCATAAGTTATCGATAAATACCAATCATATCCATTGAAAGAATCATATCTTTCAGTGTACATAATAATTAAAAAATTGTTTAAGAGGCCGGCACAATTGTTTAAGAATCATATCCATTAAAAATTGTTTAATAAATACCAATCATATCTTTCAATCAATTTATCCTTTGATGGTTACTCTCAACACAAAAGCGGTCACGTAAATACAATCTAATTGTTAACCTCCACAACCAGATGTTAACAAACTAAAACCTCACCACTATAGTGGAGACTTGGGTAGGCATTATGGCTTATGAACTATTACCCAACACAATGCTTAAAACCTCTGGTTTTCTTTATTAGTCGATGCACTAACAACTTTCTTTCCAAATTTCCTTCGCAATAGGCTGGCACAATTGTTTAAGAATTGTCTAGCCATCTCTCTTCTCTCAATCTCTTCTTCTTTCTTCTTCATTTCTATTTCTTATATGATTTCTCATATTTGTTCTTATTTGAGTTTAAGTTATTTCCATAACAGAAAATATATAATTATTATGCTACAAGCATTTCTCATTCTTTTTCTGCTTCTACCCCATGGTAGTTAAGAATCTTTCATTCTCCTTGTTATTCTATTTTATGATGGTTATGTGATATTTTTTTTTATGTTTCTACATATGGTGGTGAAGTTTTGTTAGCTTAATTTGACATTTGATAGTCTCTCAAGATTGAATTTCATTAGAGTGAACGTCCTGGAGATGCAATAAGAAGATAAAAAGGGCACAAAAATCCTCCAAAGACTTTCAGAAGTTGTGCACCCCAACCACAACCATTTTTTTCAATAACTTATTAATTTTTACCCGATGTCATTAAAATTTGTATTTTCTTGTAATTGTCATCACCATATTTTTTTTTGTATTTTCATTATCTTGAATTGTACTGCTCATTCATAGTTAATTATGAATGTTAATCCACTCTTTTAACTTGGACGGAAAGTTGTACTGTCGTTTTGTGGAATTTCATATTTTGTCCAGTCGCTTACCCCTAGTTTTGTCCAATACTATGAACCATTTCCAATCAAATAGGATACAATTGTAGTTGTTTAGTCCACTCCCTTACTTTTTATGGAATCAAACACACTTTTTGTACAAACGGTGCATATGTTATCGATAAATACGAATCATATCCATTGAAAGAATCATATCTTCCAGTGTACATAATAATTAAAAAAATTGTTTAAGAGACCGGAACAATTGTTTAAGAATCATATGCATTAAAAATTGTTTAATAAACACCAATCATATCTTTCAATCAATTTATCCTTTGATGGTTACTCTCAACACAAAAGCGGCACGTAAATACAACCTAATTGTTAAGCTCCACAACTAGATGTTAACAAACTAAAACCTCACCACTATAGTGGAGACTTGGGTAGGCATTATGGCTTATGGCTTATGAACTATTGCCCAACTCAATGCTTAAAACCCCTGGTTTTGTTTATTAGTCGATGCACTAACAACTTTCTTTCCAAATTTCCTTCGCAATAGGCTGGCACAATTGTTTAAGAATTGTCTAGCCATCTCTCTTCTCTCAATCTCTTCTTCTTTCTTCTTCATTTCTATTTCTTATATGATTTCTCATATTTGTTCTTATTTGAGTTTAAGTTATTTCCATAACAGAAAGTATATAATTATTATGCTACAAGCATTTCTCATTCTTTTTTGTGCTTCTACCCCATGGTAGTTAAGAATCTTTCATTCTCCTCGTTATTCTATTTTATGATGGTTATGTGATATTTTTTTTTATGTTTCTACATATGATGGTGAAGTTTTGTTAGTTTAATTTGACATTTGATAGTCTCTCAAGATTGAATTTCATTCGAGTGAACGTCCTACAGATGCAATAAGAAGATAAAAAGGGCACAAAAATCCTCCGAAGACTTCAGAAGTTGTGCACCCCAACCACAACCATTTTTTTCAATAACTTATTAATTTTTACCCGATGTCATTAAAGTTTGTATTTTCTTGTAATTGTCATCACCATATTTTTTTTTGTATTTTCTTTATCTTGAATTGTACTGCTCATTCATAGTTAATTATGAATGTTAATCCACACTTTTAACTTGGACGGAAAGTTGTACTGTCGTTTTGTGGAATTTCAGATTTTGTCCAGTCGCTTACCCCTAGTTTTGTTCAATACTATGAACCATTTCCAATCAAATAGGATACAATTGTAGTTGTTTAGTCCACTCCCTTACTTTTTATGGAATCCAACGCACTTTTAGTACAAACGGTGCATATGTTATCGATAAATACAAATCATATCCATTGAAAGAATAATATCTTTCAGTGTACATAATAATTAAAAAAATTGTTTAAGAGGCCGGCACAATTGTTTAAGAATCATATCCATTAAAAATTGTTTAATAAATACCAATCATATCTTACAATCAATTTATCCTTTGATGGTTACTCTCAACACAAAAGTGGTCACGTAAATACAGTCTAATTGTTAACCTCCACAACCAGATGTTAACAAACTAAAACCTCACCACTATAATGGAGACTTGGGTAGGCATTATGGCTTATGAACTATTGCCCAACACAATGCTTAAAACCTCTGGTTTTCTTTATTAGTCGATGCACTAACAACTTTCTTTCCAAATTTCCTTCGCAATAGGCTGGCACAATTGTTTAAGAACTGTCTAGCCATCTCTCTTCTCTCAATCTCTTCTTCTTTCTTATTCATTTCTATTTCTTATATGATTTCTCATATTTGTTCTTATTTGAGTTTAAGTTATTTCCGTAACAGAAAAAATATAATTATTATGCTACAAGCATTTCTCATTCTTTTTGTGCTTCTACCCCGTGGTAGTTAAGAATCTTTCATTCTCCTCGTTATTCTATTTTATGATGGTTATGTGATATTTTTTTTATGTTTCAACATATGGTGGTGAAGTTTTGTTAGTTTAATTTGACATTTGATAGTCTCTCAAGATTGAATTTCATTCGAGTGAACGTCCTGGAGATGCAATAAGAAGATAAAAAGGGCACAAAAATCCTCCAAAGACTTTTAGAAGTTGTGCACCCCAACCACAACTATTTTTTTCAATAACTTATTAATTTTTACCCGATGTCATTAAAATTTGTATTTTCTTGTAATTGTCATCACCATATTTTTTTTTGTATTTTCATTATCTTGAATTGTACTGCTCATTCATAGTTAATTATGAATGTTAATCCACTCTATTAACTTGGACGGAAAGTTGTACTGTCGTTTTGTGGAATTTCATATTTTGTCCAGTCGCTTACCCCTAGTTTTGTCCAATACTATGAACCATTTCCAATCAAATAGGATACAATTGTAGTTGTTTAGTCCACTCCCTTACTTTTTAGGGAATCAAACACACTTTTTGTACAAACGGTGCATATGTTATCGATAAATACGAATCATATCCATTGAAAGAATCATATCTTCCAGTGTACATAATAATTAAAAAAATTGTTTAAGAGACCGGAACAATTGTTTAAGAATCATATGCATTAAAAATTGTTTAATAAACACCAATCATATCTTTCAATCAATTTATCCTTTGATGGTTACTCTCAACACAAAAGCGGCACGTAAATACAATCTAATTGTTAAGCTCCACAACTAGATGTTAACAAACTAAAACCTCACCACTATAGTGGAGACTTGGGTAGGCATTATGGCTTATGAACTATTGCCCAACTCAATGCTTAAAACCCCAGGTTTTGTTTATTAGTCGATGCACTAACAACTTTCTTTCCAAATTTCCTTCGCAATAGGCTGGCACAATTGTTTAAGAATTGTCTAGCCATCTCTCTTCTCTCAATCTCTTCTCCTTTCTTCTTCATTTCTATTTCTTATATGATTTCTCATATTTGTTCTTATTTGAGTTTAAGTTATTTCCATAACAGAAAGTATATAATTATTATGCTACAAGCATTTCTCATTCTTTTTGTGCTTCTACCCCATGGTAGTTAAGAATCTTTCATTCTCCTCGTTATTCTATTTTATGATGGTTATGTGATATTTTTTTTATGTTTCAACATATGGTGGTGAAGTTTTGTTAGTTTAATTTGACATTTGATAGTCTCTCAAGATTGAATTTCATTCGAGTGAACGTCCTAGAGATGCAATAAGAAGATAAAAAGGGCACAAAAATCCTCCAAAGACTTTCAGAAGTTGTGCACCCCAACCACAACTATTTTTTTCAATAACTTATTAATTTTTACCCGATGTCATTAAAGTTTGTATTTTCTTGTAATTGTCATCACCATATTTTTTTTTTTGTATTTTCTTTATCTTGAATCGTACTGCTCATTCATAGTTAATTATGAATGTTAATCCCCACTTTTAACTTGGACGGAAAGTTGTACTGTCGTTTTGTGGAATTTCAGATTTTGTCCAGTCGCTTACCCCTAGTTTTGTCCAATACTATGAACCATTTCCAGTCAAACAGGATACAACTGTAGTTGTTTAGTCCACTCCCTTACTTTTCATGGAATCAAACGCACTTTTAGTACAAACGGTGCATATGTTATCGATAAATACGAATCATATCCATTGAAAGAATCATATCTTTCAGTGCACATAATAATCAAAAAAATTGTTTAAGAGGCCGGCACAATTGTTTAAGAATCATATCCATTAAAAATTGTTTAATAAATACAAATCATATCTTTCAATCAATTTATCCTTTGATGGTTACTCTCAACACAAAAGCGGTCACGTAAATACAATCTAATTGTTAACCTCCATAACTAGATGTTAACAAACTAAAACCTCACCACTACAGTGGAGACTTGGGTAGGCATTATGGCTTATGAACTATTGCCCAACTCAATGCTTAAAACCACTGGTTTTCTTTATTAGTCGATGCACTAACAACTTTCTTTCCAAATTTCCTTCGCAATAGGCTGGCACAATTGTTTAAGAATTGTCTAGCCATCTCTCTTCTCTCACTCTCTTCTTCTTTCTTCTTCATTTCTATTTCTTATATGATTTCTCATATTTGTTCTTATTTGAGTATAATTTATTTCCATAACAGAAAATATATAATTATTATGCTACAAGCATTTCTCATTCTTTTTGTGCTTCTACCCCATGGTAGTTAAGAATCTTTCATTCTCCTTGTTATTCTATTTTATGATGGTTATGTGATATTTTTTTTTTATGTTTCTACTTATGGTGGTGAAGTTTTGTTAGTTTAATTTGACATTTGATAGTCTCTCAAGATTGAATTTCATTCGAGTGAACGTCCTGGAGATGCAATAAGAAGATAAAAAGGGCACAAAAATCCTCCAAAGACTTTCAGAAGAAGTTGTGCACCCCAACCACAACCATTTTTTTCAATAACTTATTAATTTTTACCCGATGTCATTAAAGTTTGTATTTTCTTGTAATTGTCATCACCATATTTTTTTTTGTATTTTCTTTATCTTGAATTGTACTGCTCATTCATAGTTAATTATGAATGTTAATCCACACTTTTAACTTGGACGGAAAGTTGTACTGTCGTTTTGTGGAATTTCAGATTTTGTCCAGTCGCTTACCCCTAGTTTTGTCCAATACTATGAACCATTTCCAATCAAACAGGATACAATTGTAGTTGTTTAGTCCACTCCCTCACTTTTTAAGGAATCAAACGCACTTTTAGTACAAACGGTGCATATGTTATTGATAAATACCAATCATATCCATTGAAAGAATAATATCTTTCAGTGTACATAATAATTAAAAAAACTGTTTAAGAGGCCGGCACAATTGTTTAAGAATCATATCCATTAAAAATTGTTTAATAAATACCAATCATATCTTTCAATCAATTTATCCTTTGATGGTTACTCTCAACACAAAAGCGGTCACGTAAATACAATCTAATTGTTAACCTCCACAACCAGATGTTAACAAACTAAAACCTCACCACTATAGTGGAGACTTGGGTAGGCATTATGGCTTATGAACTATTACCCAACACAATGCTTAAAACCTCTGGTTTTCTTTATTAGTCGATGCACTAACAACTTTCTTTCCAAATTTCCTTCGCAATAGGCTGGCACAATTGTTTAAGAATTGTCTAGCCATCTCTCTTCTCTCAATCTCTTCTTCTTTCTTCTTCATTTCTATTTCTTATATGATTTCTCATATTTGTTCTTATTTGAGTTTAAGTTATTTCCATAACAGAAAATATATAGTTATTATGCTACAAGCATTTCTCATTCTTTTTGTGCTTCTACCCCATGGTAGTTAAGAATCTTTGATTCTCCTCGTTATTCTATTTTGTGATGGTTATGTGATATTTTTTTTTTATGTTTCTACATATGGTGGTGAAGTTTTGTTAGTTTAATTTGACATTTGATAGTTTCTCAAGATTGAACTTCATTCGAGTGAACGTCCTGGAGATGCAATAAGAAGATAAAAAGGGCAAAAAAATCCTCCAAAGACATTCAGAAGTTGTGCACCCCAACCACAACCATTGTTTTCAATAACTTATTAATTTTTACCCGATGTCATTAAAGTTTGTATTTTCTTGTAATTCTCATCACCATATTTTTTTTTGTATTTTCTTTATCTTGAATTGTACTGCTCATTCATAGTTAATTATGAATGTTAATCCACACTTTTAACTTGGACGGAAAGTTGTACTGTCGTTTTGTGGAATTTCAGATTTTGTCCAGTCGCTTACCCCTAGTTTTGTCCAATACTATGAACCATTTCCAATCAAACAGGATACAATTGTAGTTGTTTAGTCCACTCCCTTACTTTTTAAGGAATCAAACGCACTTTTAGTACAAACGGTGCATATGTTATCGATAAATACCAATCATATCCATTGAAAGAATAATATCTTTCAGTGTACATAATAATTAAAAAAATTGTTTAAGAGGCCGGCACAATTGTTTAAGAATCATATCCATTAAAAATTGTTTAATAAATACCAATCATATCATTCAATCAATTTATCCTTTGATGGTTACTCTCAACACAAAAGCGGTCACGTAAATACAATCTAATTGTTAACCTCCACAACCAGATGTTAACAAACTAAAACCTCACCACTATAGTGGAGACTTGGGTAGGCATTATGGCTTATGAACTATTGCCCAACACAATGCTTAAAACCTCTGGTTTTCTTTATTAGTCGATGCACTAACAACTTTCTTTCCAAATTTCCTTCGCAATAGGCTGGCACAATTGTTTAAGAATTGTCTAGCCATCTCTCTTCTCTCAATCTCTTCTTCTTTCTTCTTCATTTCTATTTCTTATATGATTTCTCATATTTGTTCTTATTTGAGTTTAAGTTATTTCCATAACAGACAATATATAATTATTATGCTACAAGCATTTCTCATTTTTTTGTGCTTCTACCCCATGGTAGTTAAGAATCTTTGATTCTCCTCGTTATTCTATTTTGTGATGGTTATTTGATATTTTTTTTTTATGTTTCTACATATGGTGGTGAAGTTTTGTTAGTTTAATTTGACATTTGATAGTTTCTCAAGATTGAATTTCATTCGAGTGAACGTCATGGAGATGCAATAAGAAGATAAAAAGGGCAAAAAAATCCTCCAAAGACATTCAGAAGTTGTGCACCCCAACCACAACCATTTTTTTCAATAACTTATTAATTTTTACCCGATGTCATTAAAGTTTGTATTTTCTTGTAATTCTCATCACCATATTTTTTTTTGTATTTTCTTTATCTTGAATTGTACTGCTCATTCATAGTTAATTATGAATGTTAATCCACACTTTTAACTTGGACGGAAAGTTGTACTGTCGTTTTGTGGAATTTCAGATTTTGTCCAGTCGCTTACCCCTAGTTTTGTCCAATACTATGAACCATTTCCAATCAAACAGGATACAATTGTAGTTGTTTAGTCCACTCCCTTACTTTTTAAGGAATCAAACGCACTTTTAGTACAAACGGTGCATATGTTATCGATAAATACCAATCATATCCATTGAAAGAATAATATCTTTCAGTGTACATAATAATTAAAAAAATTGTTTAAGAGGCCGGCACAATTGTTTAAGAATCATATCCATTAAAAATTGTTTAATAAATACCAATCATATCTTTCAATCAATTTATCCTTTGATGGTTACTCTCAACACAAAAGCGGTCACGTAAATACAATCTAATTGTTAACCTCCACAACCAGATGTTAACAAACTAAAACCTCACCACTATAGTGGAGACTTGGGTAGGCATTATGGCTTATGAACTATTGCCCAACACAATGCTTAAAACCTCTGGTTTTCTTTATTAGTCGATGCACTAACAACTTTCTTTCCAAATTTCCTTCGCAATAGGCTGGCACAATTGTTTAAGAATTGTCTAGCCATCTCTCTTCTCTCAATCTCTTCTTCTTTCTTCTTCATTTCTATTTCTTATATGATTTCTCATATTTGTTCTTATTTGAGTTTAAGTTATTTCCATAACAGACAATATATAATTATTATGCTACAAGCATTTCTCATTTTTTTGTGCTTCTACCCCATGGTAGTTAAGAATCTTTGATTCTCCTCGTTATTCTATTTTGTGATGGTTATTTGATATTTTTTTTTTATGTTTCTACATATGGTGGTGAAGTTTTGTTAGTTTAATTTGACATTTGATAGTTTCTCAAGATTGAATTTCATTCGAGTGAACGTCATGGAGATGCAATAAGAAGATAAAAAGGGCAAAAAAATCCTCCAAAGACATTCAGAAGTTGTGCACCCCAACCACAACCATTTTTTTCAATAACTTATTAATTTTTACCCGATGTCATTAAAGTTTGTATTTTCTTGTAATTCTCATCACCATATTTTTTTTTGTATTTTCTTTATCTTGAATTGTACTGCTCATTCATAGTTAATTATGAATGTTAATCCACACTTTTAACTTGGACGGAAAGTTGTACTGTCGTTTTGTGGAATTTCAGATTTTGTCCAGTCGCTTACCCCTAGTTTTGTCCAATACTATGAACCATTTCCAATCAAACAGGATACAATTGTAGTTGTTTAGTCCACTCCCTTACTTTTTAAGGAATCAAACGCACTTTTAGTACAAACGGTGCATATGTTATCGATAAATACCAATCATATCCATTGAAAGAATAATATCTTTCAGTGTACATAATAATTAAAAAAATTGTTTAAGAGGCCGGCACAATTGTTTAAGAATCATATCCATTAAAAATTGTTTAATAAATACCAATCATATCTTTCAATCAATTTATCCTTTGATGGTTACTCTCAACACAAAAGCGGTCACGTAAATACAATCTAATTGTTAACCTCCACAACCAGATGTTAACAAACTAAAACCTCACCACTATAGTGGAGACTTGGGTAGGCATTATGGCTTATGAACTATTGCCCAACACAATGCTTAAAACCTCTTGTTTTCTTTATTAGTCGATGCACTAACAACTTTCTTTCCAAATTTCCTTCGCAATAGGCTGGCACAATTGTTTAAGAATTGTCTAGCCATCTCTCTTCTCTCAATCTCTTCTTCTTTCTTCTTCATTTCTCTTTCTTATATGATTTCTCATATTTGTTCTTATTTGAGTTTAAGTTATTTCCATAACAGAAAATATATAATTATTATGCTACAAGCATTTCTCATTCTTTTTGTGCTTCTACCCCATGGTAGTTAAGAATCTTTGATTCTCCTCGTTATTCTATTTTGTGATGGTTATGTGGTATTTTTTTTTATGTTTCTACATATGGTGGTGAAGTTTTGTTAGTTTAATTTGACATTTGATAGTTTCTCAAGATTGAATTTCATTCGAGTGAACGTCCTGGAGATGCAATAAGAAGATAAAAAGGGCAAAAAAATCCTCCAAAGACATTCAGAAGTTGTGCACCCCAACCACAACCATTTTTTTCAATTACTTATTAATTTCTTCCCGATGTCATTAAAATTTGTATTTTCTTGTAATTCTCATCACCATATTTTTTTTTTGTATTTTCTTTATCTTGAATTGTACTGCTCATTCATAGTTAATTATGAATGTTAATCCACACTTTTAACTTGGACGGAAAGTTGTACTGTCGTTTTGTGGAATTTCAGATTTTGTCCAGTCGCTAACCCCTAGTTTTGTCCAATACTATGAACCATTTCCAATCTAACAGGATACAATTGTAGTTGTTTAGTCCACTCCCTTACTTTTTAAGGAATCAAACGCACTTTTAGTACAAATGGTGCATATGTTATCGATAAATACCAATCATATCCATTGAAAGAATAATATCTTTCAGTGTACATAATAATTAAAAAAATTGTTTAAGAGGCTGGCACAATTGTTTAAGAATCATATCCATTAAAAATTGTTTAATAAATACCAATCATATCTTTCAATCAATTTATCCTTTGATGGTTACTCTCAACCCAAAAGCGGTCACGTAAATACAATCTAATTGTTAACCTCCACAACCAGATGTTAACAAACTAAAACCTCACCACTATAGTGGAGACTTGGGTAGGCATTATGGCTTATGAACTATTGCCCAACACAATGCTTAAAACCTCTGGTTTTCTTTATTAGTCGATGCACTAACAACTTTCTTGCCAAATTTCCTTCGCAATAGGCTGGCACAATTGTTTAAGAATTGTCTAGCCATCTCTCTTCTCTCAATCTCTTCTTCTTTCTTCTTCATTTCTATTTCTTATATGATTTCTCATATTTGTTCTTATTTGAGTTTAAGTTATTTCCATAACAGAAAATATGTAATTATTATGCTACAAGCATTTCTCATTCTTTTTGTGCTTCTACCCCACGGTAGTTAAGAATCTTTGATTCTCCTCGTTATTCTATTTTGTGATGGTTATGTGATATTTTTTTTTATGTTTCTACATATGGTGGTGAAGTTTTGTTAGTTTAATTTGACATTTGATAGTTTCTCAAGATTGAATTTCATTCGAGTGAACGTCATGGAGATGCAATAAGAAGATAAAAAGGGCAAAAAAATCCTCCAAAGACATTCAGAAGTTGTGCACCCCAACCACAACCATTTTTTTCAATAACTTATTAAGTTTTACCCGATGTCATTAAAGTTTGTATTTTCTTGTAATTCTCATCACCATATTTTTTTTTGTATTTTCTTTATCTTGAATTGTACTGCTCATTCATAGTTAATTATGAATGTTAATCCACACTTTTAACTTGGACGGAAAGTTGTACTGTCGTTTTGTGGAATTTCAGATTTTGTCCAGTCGCTTACCCCTAGTTTTGTCCAATACTATGAACCATTTCCAATCATACAGGATACAATTGTAGTTGTTTAGTCCACTCCCTTACTTTTTAAGGAATCAAACGCACTTTTAGTACAAACGGTGCATAAGTTATCGATAAATACCAATCATATCCATTGAAAGAATAATATCTTTCAGTGTACATAATAATTAAAAAAATTGTTTAAGAGGCCGGCACAATTGTTTAAGAATCAAATCCATTAAAAATTGTTTAATAAATACCAATCATATCTTTCAATCAATTTATCCTTTGATGGTTACTCTCAACACAAAAGCGGTCTCGTAAATACAATCTAATTGTTAACCTCCACAACCAGATGTTAACAAACTAAAACCTCACCACTATAGTGGAGACTTGGGTAGGCATTATGGCTTATGAACTATTGCCCAACACAATGCTTAAAACCTCTGGTTTTCTTTATTAGTTGATGCACTAACAACTTTCTTTCCAAATTTCCTTCGCAATAGGCTGGCACAATTGTTTAAGAATTGTCTAGCCATCTCTCTTCTCTCAATCTCTTCTTTCTTCTTCATTTCTATTTCTTATATGATTTCTCATATTTGTTCTTATTTGAGTTTAAGTTATTTCCATAACAGAAAATATGTAATTATTATGCTACAAGCATTTCTCATTCTTTTTGTGCTTCTACCCCATGGTAGTTAAGAATCTTTGATTCTCCTCGTTATTCTATTTTGTGATGGTTATGTGATATATTTTTTTTATGTTTCTACATATGGTGGTGAAGTTTTGTTAGTTTAATTTGACATTTGATAGTTTCTCAAGATTGAATTTCATTCGAGTGAACGTCATGGAGATGCAATAAGAAGATAAAAAGGGCAAAAAAATCCTCCAAAGACATTCAGAAGTTGTGCACCCCAACCACAACCATTTTTTTCAATAACTTATTAAGTTTTACCCGATGTCATTAAAGTTTGTATTTTCTTGTAATTCTCATCACCATATTTTTTTTTGTATTTTCTTTATCTTGAATTGTACTGCTCATTCATAGTTAATTATGAATGTTAATCCACACTTTTAACTTGGACGGAAAGTTGTACTGTCGTTTTGTGGAATTTCAGATTTTGTCCAGTCGCTTACCCCTAGTTTTGTCCAATACTATGAACCATTTCCAATCAAACAGGATACAATTGTAGTTGTTTAGTCCACTCCCTTACTTTTTAAGGAATCAAACGCACTTTTAGTACAAACGGTGCATAAGTTATCGATAAATACCAATCATATCCATTGAAAGAATAATATCTTTCAGTGTACACAATAATTAAAAAAATTGTTTAAGAGGCCGGCACAATTGTTTAAGAATCAAATCCATTAAAAATTGTTTAATAAATACCAATCATATCTTTCAATCAATTTATCCTTTGATGGTTACTCTCAACACAAAAGCGGTCACGTAAATACAATCTAATTGTTAACCTCCACAACCAGATGTTAACAAACTAAAACCTCACCACTATAGTGGAGACTTGGGTAGGCTTTATGGCTTATGAACTATTGCCCAACACAATGCTTAAAACCTCTGGTTTTCTTTATTAGTCGATGCACTAACAACTTTCTTTCCAAATTTCCTTCGCAATAGGCTGGCACAATTGTTTAAGAATTGTCTAGCCATCTCTCTTCTCTCAATCTCTTCTTCTTTCTTCTTCATTTCTCTTTCTTATATGATTTCTCATATTTGTTCTTATTTGAGTTTAAGTTATTTCCATAACAGAAAATATATAATTATTATGCTACAAGCATTTCTCATTCTTTTTGTGCTTCTACCCCATGGTAGTTAAGAATCTTTGATTCTCCTCGTTATTCTATTTTGTGATGGTTATGTGATATTTTTTTTTATGTTTCTACATATGGTGGTGAAGTTTTGTTAGTTTAATTTGACATTTGATAGTTTCTCAAGATTGAATTTCATTCGAGTGAACGTCCTGGAGATGCAATAAGAAGATAAAAAGGGCAAAAAAATCCTCCAAAGACATTCAGAAGTTGTGCACCCCAACCACAACCATTTTTTTCAATAACTTATTAATTTTTACCCGATGTCATTAAAGTTTGTATTTTCTTGTAATTCTCATCACCATATTTTTTTTTGTATTTTCTTTATCTTGAATTGTACTGCTCATTCATAGTTAATTATGAATGTTAATCCACACTTTTAACTTGGACGGAAAGTTGTACTATTGTTTTGTGGAATTTCAGATTTTGTCCAGTCGCTTACCCCTAGTTTTGTCCAATACTATGAACCATTTCCAATCAAACAGGATACAATTGTAGTTGTTTAGTCCACTCCCTTACTTTTCATGGAATCAAACGCACTTTTAGTACAAACGGTGCATATGTTATCGATAAATACCAATCATATCCATTGAAAGAATCATATCTTTCAGTGCACATAATAATCAACAAAATTGTTTAAGAGGCCGGCACAATTGTTTAAGAATCATATCCATTAAAAACTGTTTAATAAATACCAATCATATCTTTCAATCAATTTATCCTTTGATGGTTACTCTCAACACAAAAGCGGTCACGTAAATACAATCTAATTGTTAACCTCCATAACTAGATGTTAACAAACTAAAACCTCACCACTATAGTGGAGACTTGGGTAGGCATTATGGCTTATGAACTATTGCCCAACACAATGCTTAAAACCTCTGGTTTTCTTTATTAGTCGATGCACTAACAACTTTCTTTCCAAATTTCCTTCGCAATAGGCTGGCACAATTGTTTAAGAATTGTCTAGCCATCTCTCTTCTCTCAATCTCTTCTTCTTTCTTCTTCATTTCTATTTCTTATATGATTTCTCATATTTGTTCTTATTTGAGTTTAAGTTATTTCCATAACAGAAAATATATAATATTATGCTACAAGCATTTCTCATTCTTTTTGTGCTTCTACCCCATGGTAGTTAAGAATCTTTGATTCTCCTCGTTATTCTATTTTGTGATGGTTATGTGATATTTTTTTTTTATGTTTCTACATATGGTGGTGAAGTTTTGTTAGTTTAATTTGACATTTGATAGTTTCTCAAGATTGAATTTCATTCGAGTGAACGTCATGGAGATGCAATAAGAAGATAAAAAGGGCAAAAAAATCCTCCAAAGACATTCAGAAGTTGTGCACCCCAACCACAACCATTTTTTTCAATAACTTATTAATTTTTACCCGATGTCATTAAAGTTTGTATTTTCTTGTAATTCTCATCACCATATTTTTTTTTGTATTTTTTTTATCTTGAATTGTACTGCTCATTCATAGTTAATTATGAATGTTAATCCACACTTTTAACTTGGACGGAAAGTTGTACTGTCGTTTTGTGGAATTTCAGATTTTGTCCAGTCGCTTACCCCTAGTTTTGTCCAATACTATGAACCATTTCCAATCAAACAGGATACAATTGTAGTTGTTTAGTCCACTCCCTTACTTTTTAAGGAATCAAACGCACTTTTAGTACAAACGGTGCATAAGTTATCGATAAATACCAATCATATCCATTGAAAGAATAATATCTTTCAGGGTACATAATAATTAAAAAAATTGTTTAAGAGGCCGGCACAATTGTTTAAGAATCAAATCCATTAAAAATTGTTTAATAAATACCAATCATATCTTTCAATCAATTTATCCTTTGATGGTTACTCTCAACACAAAAGCGGTCACGTAAATACAATCTAATTGTTAACCTCCACAACCAGATGTTAACAAACTAAAACCTCACCACTATAGTGGAGACTTGGGTAGGCATTATGGCTTATGAACTATTGCCCAACACAATGCTTAAAACCTCTGGTTTTCTTTATTAGTCGATGCACTAACAACTTTCTTTCCAAATTTCCTTCGCAATAGGCTGGCACAATTGTTTAAGAATTGTCTAGCCATCTCTCTTCTCTCAATCTCTTCTTCTTTCTTCTTCATTTCTCTTTCTTATATGATTTCTCATATTTGTTCTTATTTGAGTTTAAGTTATTTCCCTAACAGAAAATATATAATTATTATGCTACAAGCATTTCTCATTCTTTTTGTGCTTCTACCCCATGGTAGTTAAGAATCTTTGATTCTCCTCGTTATTCTATTTTGTGATGGTTATGTGATATTTTTTTTTTATGTTTCTACATATGGTGGTGAAGTTTTGTTAGTTTAATTTGACATTTGATAGTTTCTCAAGATTGAATTTCATTCGAGTGAACGTCCTGGAGATGCAATAAGAAGATAAAAAGGGCAAAAAAATCCTCCAAAGACATTCAGAAGTTGTGCACCCCAACCACAACCATTTTTTTCAATAACTTATTAATTTTTACCCGATGTCATTAAAGTTTGTATTTTCTTGTAATTCTCATCACCATATTTTTTTTTGTATTTTCTTTATCTTGAATTGTACTGCTCATTCATAGTTAATTATGAATGTTAATCCACACTTTTAACTTGGACGGAAAGTTGTACTATTGTTTTGTGGAATTTCAGATTTTGTCCAGTCGCTTACCCCTAGTTTTGTCCAATACTATGAACCATTTCAAATCAAACAGGATACAATTGTAGTTGTTTAGTCCACTCCCTTACTTTTTAAGGAATCAAACGCAGTTTTAGTACAAATGGTGCATATGTTATCGATAAATACAAATCATATCCATTGAAAGAATAATATCTTTCAGTGTACATAATAATTAAAAAAATTGTTTAAGAGGCCGGCACAATTGTTTAAGAATCATATCCATTAAAAATTGTTTAATAAATACCAATCATATCTTTCAATCAATTTATCCTTTGATGGTTACTCTCAACACAAAAGCGGTCACGTAAATACCATCTAATTGTCAACCTCCACAACCAGATGTTAACAAACTAAAACCTCACCACTATAGTGGAGACTTGGGTAGGCATTAACTATTGCCCAACACAATGCTTAAAACCTCTGGTTTTCTTTATTAGTCGATGCACTAACAACTTTCTTTCCAAATTTCCTTCGCAATAGGCTGGCACAATTGTTTAAGAATTGTCTAGCCATCTCTCTTCTCTCAATCTCTTCTTCTTTCTTCTTCATTTCTCTTTCTTATATGATTTCTCATATTTGTTCTTATTTGAGTTTAAGTTATTTCCATATCAGAAAATATATAATTATTATGCTACAAGCATTTCTCATTCTTTTTGTGCTTCTACCCCAAGGTAGTTAAGAATCTTTCATTCTCCTCGTTATTCTATTTTATGATGGTTATGTGATATTTTTTTTTTATGTTTCAGCATATGGTGGTGAAGTTTTGTTAGTTTAATTTGACAATTGATAGTCTCTCAAGATTGAATTTCATTCGAGTGAACGTCCTGGAGATGCAATAAGAAGATAAAAAGGGCACAAAATCCTCCAAAGACTTTCAGAAGTTGTGCACCCCAACCACAACCATTTTTTTCAATAACTTATTAATTTTTACCCGATGTCATTAAAGTTTGTATTTTCTTGTAATTGTCATAACCATATTTTTTTTTGTATTTTCTTTATCTTGAATTGTACTGCTCATTCATAGTTAATTATGAATGTTAATCCACACTTTTAACTTGGACGGAAAGTTGTACTGTCGTTTTGTGGAATTTCAGATTATGTCCAGTCGCTTACCCCTAGTTTTGTCCAATACTATGAACCATTTCCAATCAAACAGGATACAATTGTAGTTGTTTAATCCACTCCCTTACTTTTCATGGAATCAAACGCACTTTTAGTACAAACGGTGCATATGTTATCGATAAATACCAATCATATCCATTGAATGAATCATATCTTTCAGTGTACATAATAATCAAAAAAATTGTTTAAGAGGCCGGCACAATTGTTTAAGAATCATATCCATTAAAAATTGTTTAATCAATACCAATCATATCTTTCAATCAATTTATCCTTTGATGGTTACTCTCAACACAAAAGCGGTCACGTAAATACAATCTAATTGTTAACCTCCACAACTAGATGTTAACAAACTAAAACCTCACGACTATAGTGGAGACTTGGGTAGGCATTATGGCTTATGAACTATTGCCCAACTCAATGCTTAAAACCTCTGGTTTTCTTTATTAGTCGATGCACTAACAACTTTCTTTCCAAATTTCCTTCGCAATAGGCTGGCACAATTGTTTAAGAATTGCCTAGCCATCTCTCTTCTCTCAATCTCTTCTTCTTTCTTCTTCATTTCTATTTCTTATATGATTTCTCATATTTGTTCTTATTTGAGTTTAAGATATTTCCATAACAGAAAATATATAATTATTATGCTACAAGCATTTCTCATTCTTTTTGTGCTTCTACCCCATGGTAGTTAAGAATCTTTCATTCTCCTCGTTATTCTATTTTATGATGGTTATGTGATATTTTTTTTATGTTTCTACATATGGTGGTGAAGTTTTGTTAGTTTAATTTGACATTTGATAGTCTCTCAAGATTGAATTTCATTCGAGTGAACGTCCTGCAGATGCAATAAGAAGATAAAAAGGGGACAAAAATCCTCCAAAGACTTGCAGAAGTTGTGCACCCCAACCACAACCATTTTTTTCAATAACTTATTAATTTTTACCCGATGTCATTAAAGTTTGTATTTTCTTATAATTGTCATCACCATATTTTTTTTTTGTATTTTCTTTATCTTGAATTGTACTGCTCATTCATAGTTAGTTATGAATGTTAATCCACACTTCTAACTTGGACGGAAAGTTGTACTGTCGTTTTGTGGAATTTCAGATTTTGTCCAGTCGCTTACCCCTAGTTTTGTCCAATACTATGAACCATTTCCAATCAAACAGGATACAATTGTAGTTGTTTAGTCCACTCCCTTACTTTTTATGGAATCAAACGCACTTTTAGTACAAATGGTGCATATGTTATCGATAAATACCAATCATATCCATTGAAAGAATAATATCTTTCAGTGTACATAATAATTAAAAAAATTGTTTAAGAGGCCGGCACAATTGTTTAAGAATCATATCCATTAAAAATTGTTTAATAAATACCAATCATATCTTTCAATCAATTTATCCTTTGATGGTTACTCTCACAAAAGCGGTCACGTAAATACAATCTAATTGTTAACCTCCACAACCAGATGTTAACAAACTAAAACCTCACCACTATAGTGGAGACTTGGGTAGGCATTAACTATTGCCCAACACAATGCTTAAAACCTCTGGTTTTCTTTATTAGTCGATGCACTAACAACTTTCTTTCCAAATTTCCTTCGCAATAGGCTGGCACAATTGTTTAAGAATTGTCTAGCCATCTCTCTTCTCTCAATCTCTTCTTCTTTCTTCTTCATTTCTCTTTCTTATATGATTTCTCATATTTGTTCTTATTTGAGTTTAAGTTATTTCCATATCAGAAAATATATATAGTTATTATGCTACAAGCATTTCTCATTCTTTTTGTGCTTCTACCCCAAGGTAGTTAAGAATCTTTCATTCTCCTCGTTATTCTATTTTATGATGGTTATGTGATATTTTTTTTTTATGTTTCTACATATGGTGGTGAAGTTTTGTTAGTTTAATTTGACATTTGATAGTCTCTCAAGATTGAATTTCATTCGAGTGAACGTCCTGCAGATGCAATAAGAAGATAAAAAGGGGACAAAAATCCTCCAAAGACTTGCAGAAGTTGTGCACCCCAACCACAACCATTTTTTTCAATAACTTATTAATTTTTACCCGATGTCATTAAAGTTTGTATTTTCTTATAATTGTCATCACCATATTTTTTTTTGTATTTTCTTTATCTTGAATTGTACTGCTCATTCATAGTTAGTTATGAATGTTAATCCACACTTCTAACTTGGACGGAAAGTTGTACTGTCGTTTTGTGGAATTTCAGATTTTGTCCAGTCGCTTACCCCTAGTTTTGTCCAATACTATGAACCATTTCCAATCAAACAGGATACAATTGTAGTTGTTTAGTCCACTCCCTTACTTTTTATGGAATCAAACGCACTTTTAGTACAAACGGTGCATATGTTATCGATAAATACCAATCATATGCATTGAAAGAATCATATCTTTCAGTGTACATAATAATTAAAAAAATTGTTTAAGAGGCCGGCACAATTGTTTAAGAATCATATCCATTAAAAATTGTTTAATAAATACCAATCATATCTTTTAATCAATCTATCCTTTGATGGTTACTCTCAACACAAAAGCGGTCACGTAAACACAATCTAACTGTTAACCTCCACAACTAGATGTTAACAAACTAAAACCTCACCACTATAGTGGAGACTTGGGTAGGCATTATGGCTTATGAACTATTGCCCAACTCAATGTTTAAAACCTCTGGTTTTCTTTATTAGTCGATGCACTAACAACTTTCTTTCCAAATTTCCTTCGCAATAGGCTGGCACAATTGTTTAAGAATTGTCTAGCCATCTCTCTTCTCTCAGTCTCTTCTTCTTTCTTCTTCATTTCTATTTCTTATATGATTTCTCATATTTGTTCTTATTTGAGTTTAAGTTATTTCCATAACAGAAAATATATAATTATTATGCTACAAGCATTTCTCATTCTTTTTGTGCTTCTACCCCATGGTAGTTAAGAATCTTTCATTCTCCTCGTTATTCTATTTTATGATGGTTATGTGATATTTTTTTTTATGTTTCTACATATGGTGGTGAAGTTTTGTTAGTTTAATTTGACATTTGATAGTTTCTCAAGATTGAATTTCATTCGAGTGAACGTCCTGCAGATGCAATAAGAAGATAAAAAGGGGACAAAAATCCTTCAAAGACTTGCAGAAGTTGTGCACCCCAACCACAACCATTTTTTTCAATAACTTATTAATTTTTACCCGATGTCATTAAAGTTTGTATTTTCTTATAATTGTCATCACCATATTTTTTTTTTGTATTTTCTTTATCTTGAATTGTGCTGCTCATTCATAGTTAATTATGAATGTTAATCCACACTTCTAACTTGGACGGAAAGTTGTACTGTCGTTTTGTGGAATTTCAGATTTTGTCCAGTCGCTTACCCCTAGTTTTGTCCAATACTATGACCCATTTCCAATCAAACAGGATACAATTGTAGTTGTTTAGTCCACTCCCTTACTTTTTATGGAATCAAACGCACTTTTAGTACAAACGGTGCATATGTTATCGATAAATACCAATCATATGCATTGAAAGAATCATATCTTTCAGTGTACATAATAATTAAAAAAATTGTTTAAGAGGCCGGCACAATTGTTTAAGAATCATATCCATTAATAATTGTTTAATAAATACCAATCATATCTTTTAATCAATTTAACCTTTGATGGTTACTCTCAACACAAAAGCGGTCACGTAAATACAATCTAACTGTTAACCTCCACAACTAGATGTTAACAAACTAAAACCTCACCACTATAGTGGAGACTTGGGTAGGCATTATGGCTTATGAACTATTGCCCAACTCAATGCTTAAAACCTCTGGTTTTCTTTTTTAGTTGATGCACTAACAACTTTCTTTCCAAATTTCCTTCGCAATAGGCTGGCACAATTGTTTAAGAATTGTCTAGCCATCTCTCTTCTCTCATTCTCTTCTTCTTTCTCCTTCATTTCTATTTCTTATATGAGTTCTCATATTTGTTCTTATTTGAGTTTAAGTTATTTCCATAACAGAAAATATATAATTATTATGCTACAAGCATTTCTCATTCTTTTTGTGCTTCTACCCCATGGTAGTTAAGAATCTTTCATTCTCCTCGTTATTCTATTTTATGATGGTTATGTGATATTTTTTTTTTATGTTTCTACATATGGTGGTGAAGTTTTGTTAGTTTAGTTTGACATTTGATAGTTTCTCAAGATTGAATTTCATTCGAGTGAACGTCCTGCAGATGCAATAAGAAGATAAAAAGGGGACAAAAATCCTCCAAAGACTTGCAGAAGTTGTGCACCCCAACCACAACCATTTTTTTCAATAACTTATTAATTTTTACCCGATGTCATTAAAGTTTGTATTTTCTTGTAATTGTCATCACCATATTTTTTTTTTTTGTATTTTCTTTATCTTGAATTGTACTGCTCATTCATAGTTAATTATGAATGTTAATCCACACTTCTAACTTGGACGGAAAGTTGTACTGTCGTTTTGTGGAATTTCAGATTTTGTCCAGTCGCTTACCCCTAGTTTTGTCCAATACTATGAACCATTTCCAATCAAACAGGATACAATTGAATTGTACTGCTCATTCATAGTTAATTGTGAATGTTATTCCACACTTCTAACTTGGACTGAAAGTTGTACTGTCGTTTTGTGGAATTTCAGATTTTGTCCAGTCGCTTACCCCTAGTTTTGTCCAATACTATGGACCATTTGCAATCAAACAGAATACATTTGTAGTTGTTTAGTCCACTCCCTTACTTTTTATGGAATCAAACGCACTTTTAGTACAAACGGTGCATATGTTATCGATAAATACCAATGATATGCATTGAAAGAATCATATCTTTCAGTGTACATAATAATTAAAAAAACTGTTTAAGAGGCCGGCACAATTGTTTAAGAATCATATCCATTAAAAATTGTTTAATAAATACCAATCATATCTTTTAATCAATTTATCCTTTGATGGTTACTCTCAACACAAAAGCGGTCACGTAAATACAATCTAACTGTTAACCTCCACAACTAGATGTTAACAAACTAAAACCTCACCACTATAGTGGAGACTTGGGTAGGCATTATGGCTTATGAACTATTCCCCAACTCAATGCTTAAAACCTCTGGTTTTCTTTATTAGTCGATGCACTAACAACTTTCTTTCCAAATTTCCTTCGCAATAGGCTGGCACAATTGTTTAAAAATTGTCTAGCCATCTCTCTTCTCTCAATCTCTTCTTCTTTCTTCTTCATTTCTATTTCTTATATGATTTCTCATATTTGTTCTTATTTGAGTTTAAGTTATTTCCATAACAGAAAATATATAATTATTATGCTACAAGCATTTCTCATTCTTTTTGTGCTTCTACCCCATGGTCGTTAAGAATCTTTCATTCTCCTCGTTATTCTATTTTATGATGGTTATGTGATATTTTTTTTTTATGTTTCAACATATGGTGGTGAAGTTTTGTTAGTTTAATTTGACATTTGATAGTCTCTCAAGATTGAATTTCATTCGAGTGAACGTCCTGGAGATGCAATAAGAAGATAAAAAGGGCACAAAAATCCTCCAAAGACTTTCAGAAGTTGTGCACCCCAACCACAACCATTTTTTTCAATAACTTATTAATTTTTACCCGATGTCATTAAAGTTTGTATTTTCTTGTAATTGTCATCACCATATTTTTTTTTGTATTTTCTTTATCTTGAATTGTACTGCTCATTCATAGTTAATTATGAATGTTAATCCACACTTTTAACTTGGACGGAAAGTTGTACTGTCGTTTTGTGGAATTTCAGATTTTGTCCAGTCGCTTACCCCTAGTTTTGTCCAATACTATGAACCATTTCCAATCAAACAGGATACAATTGTAGTTGTTTAGTCCACTCCCTTACTTTTTATGGAATCAAACGCACTTTTTGTACAAACGGTGCATATCTTATCGATAAATACGAATCATATCCATTGAAAGAATCATATCTTTCAGTGTACATATTAAATAAAAAAATTGTTTAAGAGGCCGGAACAATTGTTTAAGAATCATATCCATTAAAAATTGTTTTATAAATACCAATCATATCTTTCAATCAATTTATCCTTTGATGGTTACTCTCAACACAAAGGCGGTCACGTAAATACAATCTAATTGTTAACCTCCACAACTAGATGTTAACAAACTAAAACCTCACCACTATAGTGGAGACTTGGGTAGGCATTATGGCTTATGAACTATTGCCCTACTCAATGCTTAAAACCTCTGGTTTTCTTTATTAGTCGATGCACTAACAACTTTCTTTCCAAATTTCCTTCGCAATAGGCTGGCACAATTGTTTAAGAATTGTCTAGCCATCTCTCTTCTCTCAATCTCTTCTTCTTTCTTCTTCATTTCTATTTCTTATATGATTTCTCATATTTGTTCTTATTTGAGTTTAAGTTATTTCCATAACAGAAAATATATAATTATTACGCTATAAGCATTTTTCATTCTTTTTGTGCTTCTACCCCATGGTAGTTAAGAATCTTTCATTCTACTCGTTATTCTATTTTATGATGGTTATATGATATTTTTCTTTTATGTTTCAACATATGGTGGTGAAGTTTTGAAGTTTAATTTGACATTTGATAATCTCTGAAGATTGAATTTCATTCAAGTGAACGTCCTGGAGATTCAATAAGAAGATAAAAAGGGCACAAAAATCCTCCAAAGACTTTCAGAAGTTGTGCACCCCAACCACAACCATTTTTTTCAATAACTTATTATTTTTACCCGATGTCATTAAAGTTTGTATTTTCTTGTAGTTGTCATCACCATATTTTTTTTTGTATTTTCTTTATCTTGAATTGTACTGCTCATTCATAGTTAATTATGAATGTTAATCCACACTTTTAACTTGGACGGAAAGTTGTACTGTCGTTTTGTGGAATTTCAGATTTTGTCCAGTCGCTTACCCCTAGTTTTGTCCAATACTATGAACCATTTCCAATCAAAAAGGATACAATTGTAGTTGTTTAGTCCACTCCCTTACTTTTTGTGGAATCAAACGCACTTTTAGAACAAACGGTGCATATGTTATCGATAAATACCAATCATATCCATTGAAAGAATCCAATCTTTCGGTGTACATAATAATTAAAAAAATTGTTTAAGAGGCCGGCACAATTGTTTAAGAATAATATCCATTAAAAATTGTTTAATAAATACCAATCATATCTTTCAATCATTTTATCCTTTGATGGTTACTCTCAACACAAAAGCGGTCACGTAAATACAATCTAGTTGTTAACCTCCACAACTAGATGTTAACAAACTAAAACCTCACCACTATAGTGGAGACTTGGGTAGGCATTATGGCTTATGAACTATTGCCCAACTCAATGCTTAAAACCTCTGGCTTTCTTTATTAGTCGATACACTAACAACTTTCTTTCCAAATTTCCTTCGCAAGAGGCTGGCAAAATTGTTTAAGAATTGTCTAGCCATCTCTCTTCTCTCAATCTCTTCTTCTTTCTTCTTCATTTCTATTTCTTATATGATTTCTCATATTTGTTCTTATTTTAGTTTAAGTTGTTTCCATAACAGAAAATATATAATTATTATGCTACAAGCATTTCTCATTCTTTTTGTGCTTTTACCCCATGGTAGTTAAGAATCTTTCATTCTCCTCGTTATTCTATTTTATGATGGTTATGTGATATTCTTTTTTTTTATGTTTCTACATATGGTGGTTAAGTTTTGTTAGCTTAATTTGACATTTGATAGTCTCTCAAGATTGAATTTCATTAGAGTGAACGTCCTGGAGATGCAATAAGAAGATAAAAAGGGCACAAAAATCGGTCAAAGACTTCTAGAAGTTGTGCACCCAAACCACAACCATTTTTTTCAATAACTTATTAATTTTTACCCAATGTCATTAAAGTTTGTATTTTCTTGTAATTGTCATCACTATATATTTTTTTGAATTTTCTTTATCTTGAATTGTACTGCTCATTCATAGTTAATTATGAATGTTAATCCACACTTTTAACTTGGACGGAAATTTGTACTGTCGTTTTGTGGAATTTCATATTTTATCCAGTCTCTTACCCCTAGTTTTGTCAAATACTATGAACCATTACCAATCAAACAGGATACAACTGTAGTTGTCTAGTCCACTCCCTTGCTTTTTATGGAATCAAACGCACTTTTAGTACAAACGGTGCATATGTTATTGATAAATACCAATCATATTCATTGAAAGAATCATATCTTTTAGTGTACATAATAATTAAAAAAATTGTTTAAGAGGCTGGCACAATTGTTTAAGAATCATATCCATTAAAAAAATTGTTTCATAAATACCAATCATATCTTTCAATCAATTTATCCTTTGATGGTTACTCTCAACACAAAACACAATCAGCGGTCACGTAAATACAATCTAATTGTTAACCTCACAACTAGAGGTTAACAAACTAAAACCTCGCCACTATAGTGGAGACTTGTGTATGCATTATGGCTTATGCACTATTGCCCAACTCAATGCTTAAAACCTCTGATTTTCTTTATTAGTCAATGCACTAACAACTTTCTTTCCAAATTTCCTTCGCAACGGATAGAAAATTTTGGGACATTACCTTTCAGTCCTCTTGGAGATGCATCTAGTACTTTGGGTTAGACTCGGGAACAATCAGTGTTCTCTAAGGACTCACAAAGTGATAGGATTTTTATAAAACTTTACTTAAAATCTTTGAGCATAAAACAATTTTCCGTTACCTATCGGAGTTGACTCTATCAACTAACCCAAAATACTAGTATGAGTGAATCTCCATACCTCTTGAGTTGAGACTTAACTCAACCACCATAGAATCATCAATCATAAAGCTAGTGCAAGGACTCTTGGGGAAACTCTTAGCCAAATTGAATCCTACACGACTAAACTACCCCTTTTTAAACAAAATTTTCTAAAACTCTATCATGATTGATCGTTGACTAATCCAAGTGTAAACATTTACATTTGGATTAAGTATGGAATTGGGATAGTGGTAGCATCAAGGAAATGAGAAAACAGAAGGATTCCTTTAAGGAATCAAACAGGCCACGGTAGTGCTCCTTGTGTTGATTTAGAAAAAAGAATTCTAAACTATTTTGAGCATTCCTTTGGTCCTCCATCTTTCTGAATTCCATAAACAGTACAAACAAAATTATTACAACTTTCGTAATCAATCAGATCCGAAGACTGGCCTTACCCATAGAATAGCAAAACATTCGACACTTAGGTAAACCAAACTATCCCCTTTTTCGACGTACAAACTGGATGCCTAATAGCATAGCACTTTTTACTAAATTTAAATATTTCATAAGGGGAGGTACAGCTGCTAATAGCCATTCCCGAGAAGTAGCCTTCCTTAAGACACCAAAAAGGAGTTGCCCTAATCTCATTCCTAAATTCTTAGCCTTAATCATTGGGGATTCACTACATACTTCTTATGTCAATCTAGGGTTTGTATTCTACGGGCAGTTAGAGCTCAAAGGCTTGGGGGTAGAGTAGAAGTACTTCTTGGAATTAGAATAAAATACAATCCAAAATCCATTGGTATGTGTAGACATTTTCGTTATCTTTCCAACACAGCCCGCAACACATAAATCGGAGTTCCGGATCAAAAGTTATGAATAAAACAAGTTGGAAGACTAGCGAAATATTTTTCAGAGAGAAACTACCATGCTCCTAATCGGAGGGTTGTGATATGGTTACTTCTATTGACATGAAATACTAGTCCCTTTTTTATAGCAACCCAACTCAGAAATTTTGACAAGGAAACTGGTCTAATAAACACTGAGTGGTACTACTTGTCAAAATTGCAAGCGCAATGATAGTTTACTAGTTCGGTTTCATAGCATTGGGTAAGGTGTTTCTTAGGAAAGGAAACATGATCTAGAACCATGACTATCCAGAAGGATCTCACTGGGCTGAACTTAAGTTGGAGTTAACTTCTATTCACATGGTAGGGTTGACTAGAGAGGAATACTAATACAATCCCTAAACATCATCTCAGTAACTGAGAGACGGGTCAGACAACAATTCGGGCATTACAGTGCTCACTAGTCCTGAATAAATCTAAGATACTAACACCTCTTCTACCGGAAGGTTTTCACAACTAATAACTCTCTAGGTAACCTTTTACGACTTACGAGGTGACACCATGGTCAAATCAGCTCCACAGATTAGACGGTCGCCCACAATTCCTCGAACAAACACAGATGCCCATTCTTTTGTTCTGTAACATCATCTGTAGCCCACTAATTCTGCTGCATGCCCTGATGAAATGAGAAGGCTAGGAATCCTATGGTTTAGTGTTTCAGACATTTTCGGGGCCGAGGCAACAAATTGTCAATATTCTCAGTACGTTGCATGAAATATTGAGTGGATCCGGGGTCAATGCCTCACACATAATACTAGGAGGTTCTGACAGTTAATTGTCAAAGTCCCTAAGCCCGACAAGGTCGAACTGCTCTGATACCAAAAATGTAACACCTTAAGATCACAACTATGTGAACTAAAAGCATCAACATAATCATAACACATCAGAGTATAAATCTGCTCATAATGTTGGACCAAATTAAAACTAAAGTGGATTGAAACCACCTAACATAGCTTTGAGATGGAAATTTCTCAAATACAAATCCGAACAAAATACAAATTCGATAAAATAAACATGACTATGGTCTAACTACAAGACAAGGTTTATATCATAAAGATCTCAAAATGATCTTCCATCCAACTGAGTAGCTAAGGCCTCTACTACTCCTCCCCAGTCTGCTTCGCTTTACCCTGTACATCTGAAAACAACACATAAAAACAATGAGATTACAAATCTCAATGAGTTCCTTCGCGACCCCTGGCAATCCCTCAACATGTGATTCTAACTAAACTTTTTGAGAATAATTTCAGCAACATGCATTCAGTTCAAACACCAATTTAAATGCACATATCTTTCCAAAAACTAAACTATGGAACAAAGAACTCACAAAAAATTCCAATTCACAATATAATAGTAAAATAAAGGCATCATTCAAGCATTTTACTAAACACTTAAGGTGCATTATTTTTCAGCAGCTGTACGTGAACTTCGACAATTTATTTAACAAATAAAACTGTAGTCGAAAATGCTGATATGGCTGTAGTCAAATGATGCTGACTTGGCTGTAGTCGAATGATGCTGACTTGGCTGTAGTCGAATGATGCTGACTGCAATCGAAATTCTAAAGTCGAATTTCAGAAGCAAAATTTCGACTGATGCTGTTGAGTGGCAAGGACTGCTGCGAACCAAATGTGCAGAAACAGAAACTGTCGAAATCGAAGTATCTGCTGTCGAATTGTACTGATGCTGTCGAAAATAAACCTGCAAACACAGAAATGTTTGATAAACAACCGGATGCGTCTTGCGACTGCCCTGAAGAATTTATCCGCCTCTACAGCGCAAATTCCCCGAGGTACAACCGGGTCTTCTCAATCGCAGTAGCAAAAGAGGTATCAGAACTAGCAAGAAGAACTGGATATTAACAGGAGAGCAACCCAGAGCTCTTTTTCAAGAAATGTGGAAAATGGATTTTCTGATATGTTTTCAAGTGCAACTCGAAATTGTTTATATAGGCTTTAAGAAAAATAGCTGTTAGAGACATAGGCTCCAGCAATCAATAGCCAGTCAAAAACCGTTTTGAAAATCAATTGTAATTAAAATGTTTAACTATGCGGTTACGGAATAAATGGGTTTAAAAGAAAAGAAGCCGTTGGAAGAAACTGACAGTTACAAAATAAAGGGAATTAAGTTTCAGTTTTCGACCAAATCTTTTCACCAGTCAGTTCGACCAACTTTCAGTTTTCGACCAGATTGTTTTGCCAATCAGTTCGACCAACTTGCAGTTTTTCGACCTGAGCTTTCCGTTACGAAATGTTTCATAAAACATTTCGACCCATGATTGGGTGTATACGGATAGGCTGATAAAAGTAATATTTCATTTAATAAAAATAGTACAAAGCCAGTCGAGCGCACAGGGGGGGGGGGGGGGAATCGAGAGATTCGCACTGATCCAAGCCATGCTGGTCCCTGCTTGTGCGCGCGAGGGAGTCCCTTCTAGTTGCTTGTTTACTAGCTCTCATTAAGCTTTAGTATATGAAGACTTTGGTGAATCCAAAGCCAAGCAATGTGGGGCTTCTCACTTTTGAAATATCTTTTTATTTTCAATAAAATACAACAATCCCCCACATATTTCAAAAGTTGAAAAATAAGTTTAAAAAAAAAGGTTTTCTGGGTTGACATCGTAGATGTAAAGTTTCGGAGCTGTATAGCAAGCTATGGAACCAGTCCTAGATAGATAAAACATAACATACTGTGAATTGGTATAGCAAGCTATGGAACCCAAGACGCATATTATATGTTAGAGGTTTCATTATCACAATACACCCCCACAATTCTTGCTGTTTTCGCGGTGTTGCGCTACTAGGCCCTGCGCGTGCTCGGTATTCAAGAGTGCTCTAGAGACCTCGCTAGGATCTCATGCAAGTGGCCTCACTTGACACTCATATAGGTGATTTCATCAAGTGTATGCTGCAAGTCATACACCACCCATAAGGGATATGAAAATCATTAAAAGCTTTAAGCTTATCCTTTTAACCCTACAGTCTAGCACTATCACAATAACACCATAGGAAGGGACAATAATGAAATTAATTACTTGAATTAATTTCCAGTGCTAGCACTATCAAGAAGTAACTTGTTTTTACCACATTGAACCTTATTCGTGGGATCTCCAATCACAAAGGTTGGGTTACCATCACTTCTTAATATCAGTTGGCTTTTGTTATACCCTAATTTTGCCCGGTCTTTTATCATAATCGCTTTAACCCCGTGTCACAAGCCCATGGCATTTCAAACGCTGTTTTGCTTCTAATTCGGACCGGTTTGTCCAATTGGGCCTATGCCCAACCTTTTGGGCCTGATTTTGTTAGCTTGCCTAATTGGGCTTACGTGGTTATTGGACCTATAATAGTAATTTGTCTAGATTGGACCTGACTTTAGAAAATTGTTCTAATTGGGCTTTATTCTAGTCATTTGTCTAAATTGGGCTTATGTTTAGTTTTGATTGGGCTTGGCCCAATTTAATCATTCTCTTCCATTTTGACCCAAAACAATAAATCTGTCAAAATAGCAGTTTACAAATATCCCAAAAAATATTAAATAAAATCAGAATTAAAAATAATATTTACAATAATCCAAAAATCTAAAAAATACAAAATAATAACCAAAAATACAAAAAAAGTCAGAAAAAACGAAAATTACAAAAAAAAAATGAGAAAAATACAGCAGCTGGGCCTCTCTTCCTTCTTGGTCTCCTTGGTGAACAAGCCTTCTCAACCCTAATCCTGATCCTGAAATGGAAAAAAGATCAATCATCATAATTATTTGATTCTGTTTTTACCTATAAAAGCAAAATGCATTTCATTAGAAAAGGCACCCAAAAAATCACGTAGAAAATACATAGAGATTCAGAACTAAAAGATTAGGGTTTTCACATTGAAACCCTAATCGCAAAACACTAAAAGTTCAGAAACAGAAGGAGTCAAAGCAGAAGAACAACAGTAGCAATAGGCAGCATTCAGCAACAATAAGAAATCAGTTTTCATCCAGGAGGCCAGGTTTGGATTGCTTTTACTCTTATACGCTTTTTTTTATTTACTAGAATAATTTAGAAATCTGAAATATAATATTAGAAGGGTTTTGAAAACTAAGTAGAATTTAGAATCAATGTACAGTAGAATTAGAGTAGAATTAGTAAAAAAAAATTTAGAACAACGTAAGAACATTGAATCAATGTACAGAACAAATAAAATTAGGGTTCAAGATTAACCTCTTAAGTTTTCAGAACAAACCAATGTACAGAACTAAGTAGAATTAAGTTTTCAGTTTAACATTAGGATTTAGGGTCTAGGAAAAATTAGAAAAAAAAGAGGAAAGAAATACATCAAAAAGAAAGGGAATCTGAAGTATACCTGTGAGTTCCGCCCACCGTAGACGGTGGCCGTTCGTCCTATCGTCGCCATCGTCCTCCCCAACCGTGCCATCACTGTCAGTGAACACTGTCAGTGAACACCGTCGCCGCCGTCGTCCTCCCCCTCTAACCTGCCGTAGAAACCGAACCAGAAGCAAGTGACCACCGTACGGTGGTCATCTCCGCCGTTATCCCCTTTGCGTCACCGTGAACTCGTCCGTGCTCCGGCCATTCGCAGTCGCACCCCCATCGAAATGCTTCGAGTGGGACAGCCAGTCAATGCCGTCCAGGGAACGATCAGCGTCGTCAAACCATCGTCGAACCAGACGCGTCTCCGTTAAGATCCATGGAAACCACCACCATCGTCGTCGCCGGAGACGACGCGAATCTCCCACCGTCTCACGCTCGTCTCCTCCACGCACAAATCTGAATCCAAACGTTGTCGTTCACCGCCACCACCACGCCGTCGTTCACCAACCGTCGCTTGCCCGTGGGTCACTCCGCAAACCTCGCCCTTTCTCTCGCCGGAAGTCACTCTCTCTCACCAGAAATTTTGCTTCACTCTCTCTCTCCGCGTTTTGGGTTGGCAGCGCAGTAAATGGAGAAAAAGGGTTGGAAATTAGGTTTAGCTTAAGTGATACGTTTTATACCCTCTCCCATTTCTATTTTCTTCTAACTTTAAAGTTTATAATCAGAATCATTTTTACACCCCCGTCCTTTCATTATCACAGGCCCCCCTGTAAGCCCATCTTTTAAAACCCAGCCCAGTTCACATAAACGAACTGGGCTCTTCATTTGCACCACCCCTTTTTTTAATACAGCCCCCTGTTATCTACACCCCCCTTTTTTACAAATACACTCCGTTTTCATTCTTTTTTCAAATTTTTCTACTACGAAACAATTTATTTCACAAACTTACATCTTTCTAAAACAACAAATAAATTCTCTTCAAAAATACAAATAGGGGACTAAGTCGACTGTACAGTCGGGTTAGTCTGTTTTTTAGGTCACTAATGAACCGTTACGGATCATGGCCTAAAATCCCTATTTAAAACAAACAATTCCTAAATCAAAATAATTACAAACACGTTTCTTCCCACAAATCAAATTCTCAAATTAGGGGACTAAGTCGACTGTACAGACGGGTTGGTCAGCGTTCTAGGATAAATGAACCGTACGGCTCAGGAACCCTAAAACCCATATTCCAATAAAATCAAACAAACACACTTCAAACCATTTTCCAAACTCCAAAAACTCTATTTTCACAAAGTAGGGGAGTAAGCCGACTGTACAGCCAGGTTAGTCATCGTTTTAGGACAAATGAACTGATCACTCAGGAGTCCTAAGATCCCTATATTAAAAAATACCAACCAACAAACATTTTTCTACCAAGAACTACGTGTGATTTGATTCTCTACCAAGAGATACGTAGGAGCAGAGGGCGGCCGACCTCTGTCAATTGCACTAATAACAAACATTTTTTAGTCTTTTCCAAAATAATCACTTGCCTAAATGAAATATCAATTTTTTTCTTTCTTTTTAATTCACAATAAAAGGGTAAAAATAAACATTTTCAAAATTAATATTCTTTCCTACAACTAGTTAGCAGGTAACCTTCCTTAGGAAGGATGTCGTGGGGTGCTAATACCTTCCCCACGCATAACCGACTCCCGAACCCAAATCTGGTCTCAAGGACCCTTACCCAAACTCAAAGGGATTTTCCAATATTTGCCCTTAAACTAAACTTTGGTGGCGGTTTCATTTTTTGAACCTTCGAGAAATCCTCACCCGGATTTTTCGGTCGAGACAGCTTTTAGTCCCATTCCCCTCGATGTTTCACATATCATTTTCTTCCCTAAGGGTTTTGTCAGAGGATCGGCCAAATTCACTTCTGACTTCACATAATCGATCGATATTGCTCCATACTTTTGCAATTGTTTGACAACATTATGTCTTAATTGCACATGTCTATTTTTGCCATTATAGGTCTTATTCTTTGCAACGGCTATTGCCGATTGACTATCACAATGTATTGACACTGATGGTGTCGGTTTTATTCCCAAAGGAATACCAGCTAAAAGGTTCTTCAACCATTCAGCTTCAGTACGAGCCAATTCCAGAGCTACAAATTCCGACTCCATAGTCGATCTAGCAATAATGGATTGTTTGGCTGACCTCCAAGTTACCGCACCACCACCAAGTGTGAAAATGTAACCACTAGTGGATTTTGTCTCATCTGAATCAGATATCCAGTTAGCATCGTAGTATCCCTCTAATACTGCGGGAAATCTACTATAAGTAATACCATAAGTTGTGGTACCTCTCAAATATCTCATGAGGTGAGCAATTGCCTTCCAATGATCCTGACCAGGATTGTGAGTATACCTACTCAGACGAGCGACTGCGAATGCAATGTCTGGTCGAGAAAAGTTCATTAAATGCAGTAGGCTCCCAATTACTTGGGCATACTGAGGTTGGTCAACAGGATCACCTCTATTTTTCTTTAAGCGTGAGTTAGCTTCATAGGGGGTACTCAAGGGGGTTGAGTCATAGTGTCCAAACTTCCTAAGAAGTTTTTCCACATAATGATCTTGTGATAGTGTGATACTATCACCTTCCCGGATGATTCTAACTCCTAATATTACATTGGCCTTACCCATATCTTTCATGTCGAAACTAGATGAAAGAAAGGATTTTGTTTTGATAACAATATCCAGACAAGGACCAAATATGAGCATGTCATCTACATATAAACATATGATCACATGTTCTCCACACTCAGTTTTAGTGTAAACACATTTATCAACTTCAGTTGTGGTGAAACCATCTTCGACTAAAGTTCTGTCGAATTTTTCATGCCATTGTTTTGGTGCTTGTTTTAAACCATATAACGACCTAAGGAGTTTGCATACTTTGTTTTCTTGACTTGAAACTATACATCCTTCGGGTTGATTCATGTAGATTTCTTCTTCTAAGTCACCGTTTAAAAAAGGGGTTTTAACATCCATTTGATGAATAACTAGTTTGTGGATAGAAGCCAAAGCAACTAAAACTCTAATAGAAGAGATTCTTGTTACTGGAGCAAAGGTATCAAAGTAATCAATGTTTTGTTTTTGAGAAAAACCTTTTGCTACTAATCTAGCTTTGTATTTATCAATAGACCCATCAGAGTTATATTTTCTTTTGAAAATCCACTTGCATCTTATTGATTTTGCCCCAGGTGGTAAATCAACTAAGTTCCAAGTGTTACATTTGGAAATTGAGTCTATTTCAGTTTTAATGGCTTCTTTCCAAAATTTCGACTCAGAAGCAGAAGTTGCTTCAAAAAAGGTTTCTGGATCTTTTCCGACAAGATAAGTATAAAAATCATTTCCGAAGGATGTTTCTTTTCTTGGTCTTTTACTTCTCCTTAGTTCTTGATACGGTTCCTCATGAGTTTCATCATTAGTACTTGCTAATGGTTGTCTAGATATACTATCATGTTTCAAAGGAAAAACGGTTTCAAAAAACTCAGCATTTTTAGTTTCTACGATAGTATTATTATCTAGAACATCATTTTTCACAACAAGGAATCTATAAGCAGCACTGTGTTCTGCATATCCTATAAAAACACAAACAGAGGTTTTGCAACCAATTTTTCTTTTCTTAGGATCAGGCAACATAACTTTAGCTAAGCACCCCCACACTTTTAAATATTTTAAGTTAGGTTGATAACCTTTCCACAGTTCATAGGGGGTCTTTCCGGTTTTCCTATGAGGAGTTCTATTTTGTATAAAACATGCAGTTAATATAGCCTCACCCCACAAGTTAGTTGGCGCATTAGAACTTATTAACATAGCGTTCATCATCTCTTTCAATGTCCTATTTTTCCTTTCGGCTATGCCATTAGATTCAGGTGAATAGGGGGAGTTGTTTCATGTATTATACCTTCCTTTTCACAAAAATCATTAAAAGATATGTATTCTCCTCCACGGTCGGATCTAACTCTTTTAATCTTTCTATCTAATTGATTTTCGACTTCAGCTTTATATGAAAGAAAAGCTTCAAATGCTTCATCTTTTTGTCTTAATAAAAACACCTTAGTGTATCGCGAAAAATCATCTATAAACGTTACATAATAATTTTTTCCACCCCTAGTTGGAGTTTGTTTTAAGTCTCCTAGGTCCGTGTGAATTAGACTAAGCAGTTCAGTTTCACGTTGTACTGGGGGACATGGTTTCTTTGTTAACTTGGATTCGACACATACATCGCATTTGCTATGTTAATTATCACTAGTCGAAATTATGCCAAGACGTTGCAATTTAATAACATACTGAAATTTAATATGACCTAGTCTAGCATGCCACATATTATAAGAGTCAATCAAGTAAGCAGAAGTCGAAACATTGTTATTGAAATCAAAAGTGTTGAGTACAAAAAGTCCATGATCATATTATCCCTTTCCAACGAAAATGTTGTTTTTGGTAAGAACAATCTTATCAGATTCAAATGTCACTTTGATACCATGCTTCAGCAGAACCCCAACAGAGATCAGGTTTGCCCTTATGTTAGGCACATGAAGCACATTTGTGAGAGCCAGAGTTTTTCCCGATGTGAGCTTGAGAAGAACTTTTCCTTTCCCCACAACTGGGGCTGGATGTGAGTCACCCAGATAGATATTTTCTTCTCCTTCCCCTACAGCAGTGTAGGAGGTAAAAACTTCTCTATTAGCACAGATGTGCTTGGTGGCTCCAGAATCCACCACCCATTTGTTCACATCAGTTGCCATGTTGACCAGAGAAACGACAGCAGCAATGACATCGTCATCCTCATTATCATCTCCACCAGCATAAGCCAAGTTGGCGTTAGCCTTAGGAGGATTGTCATTTCTCGCCCTATGCCTGCATTTAGGTGCATAGTGTCCTGGCTTTCCACAAACAAAGCAGTATCCTCTTTTCTAGAATTCAGTGCTATGAGTACCAGGATAATGATCATTGTTCCTTTTGTGATACTTTTGATTAGATGATTTCTTGGGATCATACCTTTTGTTTGGAGAGACTGGTTTGCCTTTGTCGAACCTTGAAGGGTTGTTCATCACCATGTTTGCCCGTGAAGCCATTGATTTCGCCTTTGTCTTGTTACTCTCTTTTCGGTTGGTATCTTCGATGATGATATGAGTCAGCAGCTCGTTCAGTGACAATTGCTTGTGTTTGTGCTTCAGTTGTTGCTTGTAGTCCTTCCATGATTCTGGCAGCTTCTCAATCAGAATACCTGCAATGAACTCGTCAGGGAGAACTATGTTTTCAGCCTTCATTTCCTCTAGTAATTTGTGATACTGGTTGATTTGAGTTTTGATTTCGCCAGTTTCACTCATGACCCAATTGTAGTAGTTGCTGATGACAAATTTCTGCTTGCTTGCATCTTCAGCGGTGTATTTGAGAATCATTGATTCCCAGATCTGATTAGCTTCCTTGTAGGTGCTGAGAATTGTGTGACGACACACTTTGTTGGCATGGGTCCAAACTTTGACCTGTTTGGGAGTAGCAGGTTCGACAGGTTTGGAGTCAGTAAGAGCAGCTGCAACTCCATGCATGTCAAGAAGGGAACTCACGCGTTCCTGCCACCTGCGAAAATTTTGGCCTGCGAAGACCTCAATTTTAGAGATGTCAGGGAAAGGTTTCGCATAAGTTACCGAGACAGCAGAAGGGATGATAACAATGCTGCTGTTGATGATGGGAGCACCGTTATCATCGTTGTTGATTGCGTCAGCCATGATAAATTCTTCAGATTGTAGTCGAAAATGCTGATATGGCTGTTGTCATACCCCAATTTTGTCCGGCTTAGGTCCAAACCCTAATTTTCCACACAAAAATAAATTATGCATTTTGGATCCTAGAAACCGCTCCAAAGTTTTCGAAATCATTTTTAGGGTTAGAATGCACTTTCTAAGAAATTAGGGTTTTGAAAAATATGTTATGCATGCATGGCAAGCTTTGAAAAATATTTTGTGCATGCATGGCAAAGACCTAAAAGCATTTTTGTGGAAAGCAAGAATTGATTTCTATTTTGTTCCAAAGGCCAAGAATCGATTTATAGTATATTGCATAGGCCTTGAAATCGATTTTCAGGCTCTTCCATAGGCCATGAATCGATTCCTAATTGTTGTAACTAAGTGAAGAATCGATTTTTACCTATTTAGGATGTCCTGAAAATCGATTTCCCTCTTCTTGCATAGGCCTGGAAATCGATTTTCAGGCTCTTCCATAGGCCATGAATCGATTCCTCATTGTGTTAACTAAAGCAAGAATCGATTTTCACCTATGCAAAAGGTCCTGAAAATCGATTCCTGTTGTTTTCAAAGGAACCAAGAATCGATTCTTTATTATTTTCAAAGGTAAAGAATCGATTCCTACATATTTCCAAAGGCTCAAACAATCGATTCATCCTTGCAATAAATGTTTTTTAAAAATTCTACGCCTATAAATAGGCAGCTTCAAAATCACATTTGGAGGAGGAGACTTGACGAGGTCAGAAAAACAGACACAGCTCACAAGATCAGAGAGAAGAATTGCTACACACATTTTTTCACAAGATCTGAGAAGAATTGCTCCAGAAACATTTTCACAAGATCTGGGAAGACAACTCTCGCAAATCTCATTTTCCAGTTCTCCGCTTCAATTTTGTTCTTCAGATCTGTAATATCTGCCTTCATCAGAGGTATTTCTGTTTTTATATTTGTTAAAATTCAATCATTCTGATCCATGCCAAAATTGCCCTATGTGATTTAATTTAGCTGTAGTGTCCTTGTTGATGATGAACCACATGATTCCCACTTATGCCTAGTGCATCATTTTCTAAGTGGTGAAGATGGTCTCAGATGATTCAACCTCTCCTTTCAAACCCTTTCAAAAAAAAACATTCTTTTTTAGAACTACGTCGCTTTGATTCCCGCTTGGGATACGTAGGAGCGAGCCACGTTCTCGTCAAGCGCCACAAATAAAAACTCTTTTCACCCCCCTAAACCAATCATTTTCATAAAACAAACAAAAATCATTTTCAAACCCATTGTTGCTAGTAGCTCATCAGAGCCTCTGTTCGTTTAGCTATTAGTGACAATGTTCTTTTCTCCTAAAAATAATAAACGACGATCCATCATAACTTTTGTTAGTTTGATCCTCGTACAAATCAATCTCTTTCGAAAATCACTTTCAAAAAGATAATAAAAACAAGTTGTTATCAATAGTCCATCAGAACCTTTGTTCGTTTGACTAGCGGTACAACTCTTTTTGAGCATTTAGCGGTGATTCATCATAGCCTCTGCTAGTTTAATCATTTGCTAATGCTCGTCCTATTTCAAAAACTCACTAAAAAAGATAAAAAAACAAAAACTTTTCAAAAAGAACCAAGAACTACGTAGCTTTGAATTCTCCATCGCACCGGGAGATACGTAGGAGCGGGCCATGTCCCGTCAAGCACTTTTTCTAAAAACCCTTTTTTCCCCCTTCTCACCTAAAATAAAATTTTCATTAAAGATTTCCTATTCATCTCCAAATAAGAAATAAATAGGCAAATCTAGGTATTTTTCAAATCAAACGTTAAAACCACACATTTAATTAGAGGTTCCCTTTCGGTAGAAAGGACGTGCGCGGTGCTAACACCTTCCTCGCACGTAATCGACCCCCGAACCTATATCTCTAGTTTTCAAAAGACCATCCGCCTTGTCCAAAAGACCTTTTTTCAATGTTTTGGTCTTAAAATTAAAATATTGGTGGCGGCTCCAAAATTATTCCACGTTGTACATTGAGAAACCCCAAAGCGGGGATTTTTCGGGGTGCAACAGCTGTAGTCGAATGATGCTGATATGGCTGTAGTCGAATGATGCTGACTTGGCTGTAGTCGAATGATGCTGACTGCAATCGAAATTCTATAGTCGAATTTCACAAGTAAAATTTCGACTGATGCTGTTGAGTGGCAAGGACTGCTGCGAACCAAATGTGCAGAAACAGAAACTGTCGAAGTCGAAGTATCTGCTGTCGAATTGTACTGATGCTGTCGAAAATAAACCTGCAAACACAGAAATGTTAGATAAACAACCGGATGCATCTTGCGACTGCCCTGAAGAATTTATCCGCCTCTACAACGCAAATTCCCCGAGGTACAACCGGGTCTTCTCAATCGCAGTAGCGAAAGAGGTATCAGAACTAGCAAGAAGAACCGGATATTAACAGGAGAGCAACCCAGAGCTCTTTTTCAAGAAATGTGGAAAATGGATTTTCTGATATGTTTTCAAGTGCAACTCGAAATTGTTTATATAGGCTTTAAGAAAAATAGCTGTTAGAGACATAGGCTCCAGCAATCAATAGCCAGTCAAAAACCGTTTCGAAAATCAATTGTAATTAAAATGTTTAACTCTGTTGTTACGGAATAAATGGGTTTAAAAGCCAGTCGAGCGCGTAGGGGGGGGGGGGAATCGAAAGATTCGCACTGATCCAAGCCATGTTGGTCCCTGCTTGTGTGCGCGAGGGAGTCCCTTCTAGTTGCTTGTTTACTAGCTCTCATTAAGCTTTAGTATATGAAGACTTTGGTGAATCCAAAGCCAAGCAATGTGGGGCTTCTCACTTTTGAAATATCTTTTTATTTTCAATAAAATACAACAAAAACAATGTCGAAATTAAGCAAACAAATATTCTTTGGAAAGCTTAGACTGTCTAGTTTCTGAATATAATTTTTATTTATTTGTTTATGTAGCCAAAAATACAGTTTTTCGAAATAAAACATAAGGGTACAGAAATATGACAGCGGCTGTTGTCCAACTTGTAACTCAGTTTTCTTTTTGAATTGTCAACCAAATGAAACAAACCAAGTGTCCAAATTGAAGCTCTGGAAGTCTAGTTTACAATGAGACCAAAACCATTCAAAGAGGAGTTCTATGTAAAACGTTAGGCACAAAACACTGAACATTTACCAATACGAATTTATTAAGTTTTACAGCATCTCCACATAAACACTTTTCACTTCAAGTTATAGACAATCAAAGCACCAAGAATCAACTTAAATCAGTATCCTAACATGAAACCCTAACATTCCAATTCAGAATACAAACACCAAACAACATGCATTTCAGCAAAACACGAAATCGAAGTAAGGAGCTCAAATGTAGTTGCTGAAAATGCAAATTTCTAGTGAGAATGAGACCCTTTGAGCACCACACAAGCTTCCAAGCTTTCCCCAAATACCCAAATTCGAAAATCATGCTCCAAATCTTGTTAAAACTACAATGTGGTTTCCAAGGATGCTTAATCCAGCTCTAAAACCCACATGCAGGCCAAGTTTCACCTCCTAGAATGTCATTCCCCAACATGCAATTCGAAAGAAATGAAGGAAAGAGCTTCCAAGAAATGCTGATTTTTGTGATGAGAAGAAGATGTTTATGGAAGATGAACTAAGGGGGCTGACAGTGAAGAAGAGTTCTTTTTGAAATTGTGGTGAGTGAGGTTTTTGTGAGTTTCCCCTTCTTTCTCTCCCTCTCTCGAACTCCTCTCTTTCTCTCAACTCTAAGTGTGTGTATTTTGAAAGGGAGGAAATAAAATGACTGTGTTTGTGAGCTTTTGATGTTTTCAGCTGGGAAGGTTTTAATTACTCAAGAAAATTCCCTTTTTGCCCCTTTATGTTACTCACATCCTATTATTACTCATACACTATCCATTGCAATTTACATCAACTAACAAACAAGTACACAATCAATTCACTTAAATATTTTCAAAATGACTTAAATCATCAATTATAAACTCAATTGGAAAACAATTAATTAAAATCATCTACTAATCTCGAGAATTTGGATTAGCTACTTTGGGATGTTACATAAAACCCGTAAATTATTGGTTAACAAAACTGTAAATAATTAACATAATTCAACTTTGAACTTCATTGATGCTTCACAAAGTGCATTACTAAGTTACATAAATACTAAGTATAGAACACGTTGAAGTTTGTGGCAGAATTGTCTAGCCATCTCTAGTGCTAACAAAATACAGAATTTGGTGGACCATCATAACAAAATACATAATTTGGTACACCACCAAAACAACAAAATATGAACATTCCCAATCAAAATACAAAAAAGCATCTAAAGTTCTTCATATTCAGTGTGTCAGACTCTTGATGATTTCGTCCAAGCTCTTCAAAGGAGAACCATCATCTTCAATCACCAAAGGAGCATTTGGATCACTCCTAGGCCCTAGCTAGGACAAACATAGCGCCTGCTACTTCTGATCCTGTTACTAAATCTAACAGGTTTCATGTAACATCCCATATTGCCACTAACTAAGGAATATATGGTAGTCGACACTTGATAATAATTCAGAGATTTTTAACTGATATGGATTTGAGATTTTTCTTGAACTTCAACTTGAGGATTAAATATAAACTTAGCCTACTTAATTCAAATACCATGAATCATGAACATCAAGTACAACTTGACGGTGATCCAAATACAATACAATATACATGAGGGTTCCCGTAAACGGGATCTAACATAATATAAATCTAAGGACACTACATGAGCACAATTAAGAACTCCATCTTCTAATGCACATGTAAGCTCAACCATCTTCTAATTATGTCTCCTAGTTCACATGCAACTCCAAACCGACTTTCCACTTTCCTATGCACACCACTTCTCTCTCAAGACTCCAAATGAAGGGGAGGAAGAATGTGATTTGTTTGGTTTGTATTTTGACAATCAAGTGATAAGTGAAAAGAGGAGAGAAAACTGAATCTATTGGGAATTGAAGAAGGAACATGCATCAAGGTTTGGTCTAGCTCTCCCTCCCCCTCTTCCTCTTCTTCCCTTCACAACCCCCTCTCCCTTTCTCTCAAAATTTGTGTTTTATGTTTCTCAAAGTGAGTGGAAATGAATGCAATAATAAGGGCATGTTTTTCCCTTCAACTGAAACTTAAGAGGGAGTGTGGGTTTTTAAAAACGAAAACTACTGTTTTACCCTTATACTAAGTGCACCTCTCCTCTCTTCCCCTACTCTTCCCAAACTTAATTCCCATGACTAACACACAAAAGCACTTAATAATTTTGTTTGGCCATGTATTCAAGCAACTTTAGAAAATAAATTATGGTCCTATCCCCTATTCCCATATAGAACAGAAACGCTTTCCCCCCGTACCTGATATCGAAGTTTATCCCAATAGTGAATTAACGAAGGGAAATCACAAGCTATGGAGCATGATCTAACTCCAGCGGGATTTGACTCGAACGCGTACAATTTTGCAACAACAACAATAACAACAACTGTGCGAAAGTCATACACTAGAAAAACATTAAAGATACTCAAACGCGAATTAATTAAATGTGTTTCAAAAGGAAGTATCTATGGAAAAGTACTCGACAGAGACGATGGTTCGAAGTCGCGAACTGGAGGACTCAAGAGTCGATACGAGATGAAATTTTGTGCAAATAATGGGGTTTTCGAGCATAATTCTGCAGACAGCAATGATTTTGGGCAAGGCTGTCTTGGAAGTGGGATATTAGCCTTTTTCCAAGTAATTTTGCTGAAAATTAGGTACAGTGGCAGGTTAAGGTAATTATTGTAGATTTATAGGAAGAAAATACGGTAGATCACATTAATGTGAAAAGGGAGAACAACGTTTCTGGGCGAAGGTTGCGGCGGTGCTCTCAGCGGCCAAGACCATGGCAGGTTGTGGTGGCAGTGATGGGTTCGCGAAATGGAGGAGAATCGGAAGTGTGAGTTTCTATGGAACTAGTGGCTTGGATTTTTCTGTCATGGTGGGAGGAACACGCGAAGAGGGTAAGGCAAGGAGGTTCTGGTGTGTGGTGGCGACGATACCATTGGTGGTGGCGAAAAGAAGAGCTCGCGGCCGGAAGCTTGCTGTAGCAATAATGGCTATGGAGTTTTGCGAACAAGCGTGATGACAGTGGGAACATAAGAAGATAGTCGAAGAATGTGGAACCAACACCGGATATGAACTCAGCGCTTGATTTCGAGTTGGTCTGTGGATTTTCGGACCTGGCCGTGGTTTGGAGGAGTTGAACGAAGTGGAAGGGGGAGGTTTTGCTAGGGTTTTATGCAGCTTCTGCGTGAGGAAGAAGAAGAGAAGCGCTAGGTCGGGTTCTGGGTCAAAACGTGTGGGCTGCGCATGGACTGGGCCGGAGTAGGTTAGAGCTTAGTGGTAGGGGGTGTAATCAGCGAAACAGGGGGTGTATGCGAGTAAACTAAAAAAACACAACGCATGAAAAATGGGGTGTTACATTACATTTCATTTCCAACTTTATTTCCATATGTGTCTTTTCCCTTTTCCTCTACACATTAAAGATAGTTTTCAGTACACAACAAAGTATTTAACTGATGAAATTTTAAGTTGAAATTTTTTAACTTACATCAACTGAAGCAAGGGATGGCATAGAAGGGGTCATGGTTTCAAATTGCGGACCGCAACACCTATTGCGGCCGCAATATTGCTGTTGCGGTAGTCGCCGCTACGACATCGGGCCGCAATTGCGTTGTGAATATAGATCACAGGAAATACCGCAACGGAGCGGCGTTCTGGCCGCAGCAGAACCGCATTTTATCGGCAACGGACCGCAACAGAGGCAACTTCTCTCAGATCTGCATTACTTTTAAAATAGCAAAAAATCAGACATAGAAAAGCATAATTGAGTACCTTATTACATGGATATATATTTTCTTTCTCACTTCTCAAGATCTAGATCGATCTATCGATCACTTTCCTTTTTAGTGTGTCTCTCTTCTCTACTTTGACTCTACCTTTCCTCTTCATAATCTAGCTGAACTAAAGTTGTTTATCTGGTGTTGAAAGACAAAATCGTCCTCTATAGTACCGGCGCAATCTGTATTCTTGTATTTTAGTAAGCCTTCATCTTCTATTTGCAACACTGTTGTGGGTATTGTGAAAATAAGAAAGGGAATGGGTTTGTAGGTGGATGATGCTGATGCGTTTAATTTGTCTTTTTTCTCAATTTTTTGGTCCTGTGTGTGGATTTTTAGGTGAATTTTAATTGTTAAATAATGACATTAGTGATACCGTGATCAACACGGCTGAGAATATGTGATGGTGTGTGTAATTGGGTCTTCCCACGTGTAGTTGAGGTGGGTATTTTCTTGGACAATATTTGTGTAACTGTGTGGGGTTTTTTTTAATGAAGATTCTAAAAGATTTACTATTTAGATAATGTTTCAATTAATGATACAATTTTCTAAAAGTGAAGGACAATTTATAAAAGAACTATAACTAAAAGATAGTTAAAGAATTACGGTTATTATAGGATTTTTTCCAGTTTGGTGCGAAACAGAATGCCCGCATCCGCAACCGCAGCAATGTAAAACCTTGCTATGAAGTTCTTACTTCTTTATGTCATGCTTATATTTGCTTAAATAATAGATTTTAGAAAGTTTATTATTTAGATCACGTTCGTTTCACTACAATTAATGATCTATTGTCTTAAAAATGAATGAAAGTTTGTAAAAAAACACTATAAATAAAAGTTATATAAAGAATTACAAATATTATAGGATTTTTTAAATTTTTTGTGCGAATATAAAATTATTTCACACCGCATCGACCGCAATACGCATCGCAACGACCACAAATGGCCGCAACCGCAATCGCAACGCGACCGCAGCCGCAATTTGAAACCCTGGAAGGGGTTGCCTTGGCAGGGGGATGTGTAATGTTAGGTGGGTAGATTATCTTCAATGGCGTGGGCTCATTTTGGAAGAGAATTTTAGCCATTGTGTCTGGTGTAGGTAGGTCAGCTGCAAGTGGGGCTTCTGGTGTAGGTGGGTGTTGTAATGGTGATGCATTTACTTAGGTTCACCAAAGAGAATTTTTGCCAATGTGTCTGGTGTAGGTAGGTCAGGTAGAGTTGGTTGATTAGCTGCTAAGTGAGGCATAACAGTATCTGTATTTTGTTGTGCAGTGTTTGTTGTGTCTGAGTGACAGGGGTTTGTTTTTTCTGGGTTAGCAGGGTTTGTTGTTTCTGGGTTTACAGGTTTGGCAGTGTCTGTTGTTACTAGGTCAACAATGTTTGTTGTGCTTTGCTTCTTTCCTGCTGGCCTTCCCTGTTGAATTAAAGCAAAAGAATTAGCCTTATACTTGTGTCTTTGCTGTTGAATTAATAAACAAACACAATTAGCCTTATACTTACCCCTTTTTAGGTGCATTAGTTGCATTAGAAATAGGTGCCTTAGCCTTGTTCTTGCTCCCTTTAGGTCTTCCCTAATACAATAATAAAATCAGAATTAGTTCCACAACTTGACAGATTATTAGTTAAAACTAGAAATTGAATATAAATCCACTCAACTTACCACTTTCTTAGTTGCCAATATTGTTTGACTACCTTGTGCACCTTCTTGTTGTAGAACTTATTGTGTGCCTTGTTGTGTGTCTTGTGTGTGCCTTTTTGTGTGCCTTCTCATGTCACCTTTTCCAACAAATATTTGTTTGCTTAATTTCGATATCGTTTGCTATGTTAAAGAAATTGTTGAAGTTTACGTATCACTGCTGAAAATTTATTGCACCTAGACTGTTTATGGAAATGCTTGAATGGCTATGTCTTGGCTATAGTTTCTTCATGATTATGATTGATATGATTGGTTACATCAAAGTAAATAACTCTTGATTTCTGTTATGGATTGGTTAAAACGTTGTTTTACTCATGTTTCAATGATCAATGCTATAATTTCATGATATGTGACTATGGCATTGAAACGGTTTGATTAGTTATGTACCGAGTGAGGAAAACCTAATGACATGATGGAGGAATGGACCTTGTGTTCATTAAAGATAGGGTTATTACCCAAGGCAGGGATTAATGACATGTATATAATTAATTATCAAGAATAAGGTGACGACCCATGAGAATTGCATACTAGGGTAGGGAAGTCATGAGCCCGAACCCTAGGCCTCGTTCATGTTTGCCCGCTAGCGCAAGGTTAGCGGATCGGGTTCACCGGGAATCGAGTAAATGGTTAACGGTTTGTGCTATGTCAAGAAAAAGTTTTCACGTAGTTATTCCCTTGGACTACGATCGAATAAGACATAAAAGACATTGTACGTAGCTATCAAGAATTGAGCTACGAGTGAATAAAGCATAATGAACCGCAAGTGTAGTAAGGGGTCTCGGTAGAACTCACTAAGATGTTTATCTCACCCTTTATATTTGTAGTTTTTACAGAGAAACAGGGAAAAACAAAAGCAAAGAAACACGGTTAGAAGGTGTGCCACATGAAGACATTGGAGACTTAGTTCTTGATGCTTATGTTAGTTCCTAGTTTTATTGTATTTCCGATATTATGACTTGTACTCGTTAAAAGTTGTAAATCGTTTCCACTACTTTTGGTCTTTGAATATTGAACACTAGGATGTGAGAATTTTATAAGACATGGAACTTAATTTTTAAGTATTTATGTTTAAGTTATGAGATTCAATTAACTATTTGATGGTTTTTCACCAACGTATTTAGTTGTGTTCAATATCTGAAGCAGGAAGTTATCTCTGATGTATGCTAGATTGTATGTCTTGGTATTTTCTCTATGTTAGAGATACTAGGGTATTACAAGAACAAATTACTACATCTCAAGAAAAACATGTGTTATGAAACTAGTGTATGATAATGCATCATAATTCTAAAATATAATTTAAAACAAGTGTATGATATTACCTTCTGTTGATCGGAAATAAAACACCATCCCCCAAGTATCTTTTGTCTCTGTCTCAACAACAACAAATGCCAATGGTAGTAAACAACAAACTAAATGCCATTCAATACCCACCACGCCCAATAAAGTAGAAAAGGACCACTGAGATTAAGAAAGAACAACATACTGAAAAGAGGCATAACTATTTCTCTCTTAGGGACCACTGTTTTCTCTGGCTCCTCCTTGGTTGTCCACGGTCCCTCCTTCATTGCCACAAACGAGGTCGATTTCGTCGCTATGAGAGTGAAAATGAACGAAAGAATGAACAAGAGTGTGAGAGTGAGATTGAACGACAGTGAGAGTCAGATGGAACGAGAATAAGAGTGGGTGTCGATTGAGATAAGTTCTGTTTTAAAATTTATTTCCAACGTGGAAGCTGAGGTGTACCATTTAAATGACGTGGAAAACAACCTAAAATAAAATAGGGACCAAAAGTGTCCAAAATATTTTATATGGACTAAAAACAAAACTCACTGTAATTATAGGGACTAAAAACATATTTAATCATAATTAATATTACAATGTATATTATAAGGTAATGAATATTAAGTAGAAAGTTATAAAACGGATGATCATTTCTATTTTCTAAAACCAAGCTCAGATTCTATTATTTCAATAGCTATAATTCCATTGATTCACTACCATAAAAAAGCTGTTATTGAAAATAATTTCTGTCAAAGTCTAAAAATTAAATTAAAATAAACATGTCCTTCAAATCACAAAAAATCCTTTATTATTAAAAAATCAATCAATAGGATCACTATATAAAGACATATTTTTGTGTTACACTATATAAAGACACTCATTATAAATATATCTTTTCATTTAATATACTTTAATATCCAACATATTACCATAAGTTGGTATATTTTTTTTGACGGATTCTATATACTGATATTGATTGCATGGAAACAAATCCATGCATCCTAATATTGTTCTCAATTTGTAGGATATTTACCTCTTTTTGTTACACTATATAAAGACACTCATTACAAAATATATCTCTTTTCATTTAATATATATATATATATATATATATATATATATATATATATATATATATTCTAATATCCTACATATTACTATAAGTTGATATATATTTTTTGACCGATACCATATATTGATATTGATTGCATGGAAACAAATCCACGCATCCTAATATTGTTCTTAATTAGTAGGATATTTGCCTCTAGAATTTTTTTTTAATAAAACACTAGAGTATATATATATGTGTGTGTGTGTGTGTTTATCTCAGAATAAAATTATTAAACAAATATAAAAGTATTAAACATATATGATTCAAATCAATAATATTCAGCTTTGAAAATATTAAATGGTAATTTTTTGAAATATAGCAAGAATAATAATTGACATCGGATACTCAATGGTCTATATATTAAGAACTCTAATGCAACTCTCATCGTCCATAATATCAATAGCAAATAGCAATCACAAAAGAATGAATCCATCAAAAAAATTCTCGCTGTTGTTTGTGATTTCTTTATTTCTTGTATCCTATGCATCAAGCACAAGCTTGTATGAGGACGTATGTAAAGAAGCCAATGATCAAAATGGTCGTTGTTTGAAACTTCTAAGCACAAATCCTCAAATCCCTTTAGCAAACGACTATATAACCCTTTCCAAACTCATCTTACAAATGGCACTGGATCAAGCAATAAAAGCCCAAAGTCAAATACAAGAATTGACAAAGAAATATCCTTCTTCTGAAGCCATCAAACAATGTGCGAATGTAAGTTATGATGCAGCAATTCATTCGTTTAAAAGTGCATTAAACGAAATAGTTATGGATCCTAAATCTCAGCCTGGAAACTTTGATGCTGCAAACTATGATGCTTTAGTTGCTGGTGATGGCCCTAAAGCTTGCAGACGTGGTGTTTCTGCGGAAAAGATAGTTGATAACGTTATTTCTACAATAAATGATGATACAGAACTTTTTAGTTTAGTTGCATATTTAGCAACACTTCATCTTTAGTGTGAAGAATTCACTAAAGGGGTCTCTTTTAGTGTCATCTAATAATAATAGTATTCTAACATTTCGGAGTTTAATGTGGTTTTTGTTGTTATATTGGTTTTGAATAATTTACTAAAAAGTTTGAAATGATAATTTATTTCTTGCATTTTATGATATCATGCATCAAGCAATAGCTTGTATGAAGACGTATGTAAAGAAGGTGGTCGACGTTGTCTGAAACATCTAAGCACAAATCCTCAAATTCCTTTAGCAAAAGAATATGTAACTCTTCGCAAATTCATCTTACAAATGGCAATCGATCAAGTAACAAAAGCCCAAAATATTAAAATTCCAGAATTGACGAAAAAATATCCTTCTTCTAAAGCCATCAAAAATGTGCAACCGTTGATTATACTGAATCAGTCAATTCATTTAAAAGTGCATTAAGATTGCTAGTTGAGGATCCTAAATGCGAAGCTGTAAACTATGAGGCTATAGTTGCTGGTGATGGTCCTAATGCTTGTGGACGTGGCATTGCTGCGGAAAAGATAGTTGATAATGTTTGTTCTAGTTTGGATGATGATATTAGTTTTATTAGTTTTGTTGCATTTACAGCTGCAACTCATCTTTAGTGTGATGAATTCACTAAATGAGGGGGTCTTTTTTGTGTCATCTAATAATAATAGTGTTATTACGAACTTTGGGAGTTTACTGGGGTTTTTGTTGTTGTGTTGGGTGTTATTGGTTTTAAAATAATTTATCGATGAATTTATAAAAAACTTTTAAAAGATAATTTATTTCTTGCATTTGGTAATATATATCTTGGACTCTTGTTGGTCATGATTTATATTCCAGACTCAAGTTCACTGTTTTCCTCTCATTGTCCCTATTCTCGCTCAGATTGATTACACCTTTATCAACAAATCGTTTTACTTTTCGCTTTATCTGCAAACGGGATGGGATCGCTTTCTACACCCAAACCAATTCTGGGTTTTTTTGGTTATCAGTAAATTTGATCTCTAAAATTTGAGAGAGAGAGACAGAGAGAGAGAGACAGAGAGAGAGAGAGAGAGAGAGAGAGAGAGAGAGAGAGAGAGAGAGAAGGGTGGTGCACCCCGAAAAATCCCCGGTTTAGGTTTCTCGATGTACAACATGGGAAAAGTTTGGAGCCGCCACCAATATTTTAGTTTTAAGATCAAAACATTGGAAAAAAGTCTTTTCAAAGAAAAGGCGGGTGGTCTTTGAAAACTAGAGACATAGGTTCGGGGGTCGATTACACGTGAGGAAGGTATTAGCACCTCACATGTCCTTTCTACCGAAAGGGAACCTCTAACTAAAAGGTGCGGTTTCAACGTTTGATTTCGAAAATATACCTAAATTTGCCTATTCATTTCTTTATTAAAAAAAATGCATTGAAAAAGGACTTAATGAAAATTTTGTTTATTATAGAGAAGGGAAAAAAAAGTTTTTTAGAAAAAGTGCTTGACGGGACATGGCCCGCTCCTACGTATCTCCCGGTGCGATGGAGAACTCAAAGCTACGTAGTTCTTCTTTGTTATGAAAAGGTTTTTTTTGTTTTTTTTATCTTGTTTAGGTGAGTTTTCGAAATAGGACGAGCACCTAGCGAATGATTAAACTAACCAAAGTTATGGGTAATCACTGCTAAGTACTCTTGAAAATGAGAGTCAATACCATTGGTCAGACGAACCAAGGTTCTGATTGACCATTAGTAAAGACTCATTTTTATTTGACCTTTTGAAAATGGTTTTCGAAAAAGGTTAATTGACGCAAATGATCAAACTAACCAAAGTTATGGATGATCACCACTTTGTTGTTCTTCTTGTGAAAAGCCATTGATACCAATGACTAGACGAACCAAAGTTCTGATTAGCCATTAGTAACAATGGGTTTGAAAATAATTTTTGTTTGTTTTATGAAAAGATTTGCTTTATGATTGCGAAAAAGGTTTTCATTTGTTTTGAAATGAAGTGTTCATGATAATCAAACTAACCAAGGTTATGAATGATTATCACTAATAACTTATGTTTAAAAGGATGTTTTTGAAAATTGAAAGCGTTCATGATAATCAAACTAACCAAGGTTATGGGTGATTATCACTAATACCTTATGTTTAAGAGGATGTTTTTGAAAATTGAAAGCATTCATGATAATCAAACTAACCAAGGTTATGGGTGATTATCACTAATAACTTATGTTTTAGAAAATAGTTATATGAAAGAGAAAAAAAAGTTTTAATGAAATGCAAAAGGGTAAAAAGTTAAGAACAACAATGACCTAATTTTATTTCACTCAAAATAGATCAAAGGGGTAAAATTCCAAGCACAACATATGCACAAAATATGGCCCTTGACCGAATGTTCTTCATGCAAAAATCAAATCAATTTCATACTAGAATTCACAAGTTAGCACATAAAATCATCACAAGATGCAACCCTATTCTACACATGAGATTACTATACAAACATCAAATTAATACATGCCTTTATTCAACATAACAATTAAAGGAATAAAAAAAAACATGGAACCCTAATTTTCACCCTCAAACCCAAAGTACAAACTAGCCCCAAATCAAGTCATTCTTCCACTACAAGTCATCAAATATCCAAACAACACATGAACCCTATTTTTTCATCTCTTGGCCGAAACATCTTAAGCATTAATTCATCTTCGATTTCATACTAAAACCTTACAAATTAGCATACAAGAGGAACATAAGGCACAACCCTACACTTTAAGCATTAAACAAAATTGAATCATATAGAGTAATCCTTTCACTTAAATTAAAGTGCCATGGGCACAAGTGAAAATTCACTTACCCCATCATCAACATCTAGCAATGAGTAAAATAGAACACATAAACCAAGAAAATAAAGTTGAATTCTCTCTAGCTATCCCCTCCACTTAAATCAAAGTGCACTAGGCACTAGTGGAGACTCACATAGCTAAATCATCAACAACTAACCAAAAACCAATTAAAGGAACATGTGAACTAATGAACTAGATTAGGGTAAAGATACATGAACAAGTAAGCTAGTTTAGCAAATTATCATATGAAAATTAGAGAGCATCTAAATAAAGTAGAATCCCTTCTAACCATCTCCTCCACTTAAATCAAAGTGCACTAGGCACTAGTGGAGACTCATATGGCTAGATCATCAACAAATAACAACTAAAAAAAAATATTAAACAAGGAAAACTCATAAACAAAGTTGAATCCTATCTTACAATCTTCTCCTTTAAATCATGGTGCTCTAAACACAAGGGTGAATCAAGTTGTAAGATCATCAACATATAACAACTAAAAAAAATATTAAACAAGGAAAACTCATAAACAAAGTTGAATCCTATCTTACAATCTTCTCCCTTAAATCATGGTGCTCTAAACACAAGGGTGAATCAAGTTGTAAGATCATCAACATATAACAACTAAAAAAAAAAATATTAAACAAGGAAAACTCATAAACAAAGTTGAATCCTATCTTACAATCTTCTCCCTTAAATCATGGTGCTCTAAACACAAGGGTGAATCAAGTTGTAAGATCATCAACATATAACAACTAAAAAAAAAATATTAAACATGAAAAATTCATAAACAAAGTTGAATCCTATCTTACAATCTTCTCCCTTAAATCATAGTGTTCTAAACACAAGGGGGAATCGAGTTGTAAGATCATCAACATCACAAGGACTAAAAATCACTTTTAACACAAAACTTTAAACGCTAATAGTAAAAAATAAACATACTCAAGTGAAAAGAAACCACAAGATAATTTTAAAACAAAAATATGCGAAACATAAGAGAGTGAAAATCACATGTTTATTTCACTTAAAAACAAAGATCAACACATATTAACAACAAGCTACATTATTCAAAGGTGAGAAGCCATTTCTCACCCTAACAACAACAATCTACATTTTTAAAAGTGAAAATGATGAGTGCACAAAAATAAGGAAGAGAGTATGAGATGAAGATGATAAGATGAGTCTTGATGCAAAATGTTTGAAGATGATGCTAAGATATTAGGGTTTTTACCTTATCTCTAAAATAGGTAGAAAATTGAAGAAGTAGAGGAGAAATAAATGAAAGGAGCTTCGGCCTTGAATGAAGAAAGGTATGAGGGGCTGTTTTTGGTTTGAATGGAGGGGAGGAAGAGAGGAACTATGTGCTTGATTTTTCTTGAGTGTGAGAGGAGTGGATTGGAGGTGGTTTGATGATGAATTGGTGAAGGAAAGTTGAAAAATGGAAGTGGTTTTAGGATGGAGGAGCTACGGTTTCTTGGAGGAGGAGAGGAGAAGAGAATTGTGTGATTTTTGAGAGTGAGATCAAATGAGAGCTAAAAAAAGGTCCTCTTGTGAAGAAAGGGAGGGTATTTATAGTTTTTTTTCTAGGGTTAAGGGCACTTTGGTCTCCTATTTTTTTAGGTGCTCTAGGATTGCATCTAAATTTTGAACCAAGGGTCAAGATCAAATGTCACATGGATTAGGGGCAATTAGAAAGCACAAAGTGAGGAGAGAGAGGGCTGAGGGGTGTAGCTTAAGGAGGTGGGTGAAAGATAAGTTTAATTACAAAAATGTATTTTCTCATGAAGCATATTACAAGAGTGCCATTTTAATTCAAAAGAAGGGTGAGGATTGCATTTAACACTTGAATGGAAGGCCATGATTTAAACACAATTTGCAACCAATAAAATAAAGCAAAAATGGGGGAAAAAGGGCTGGAATTCGCAGCCAAGGAGAGAGTGTGAGTGGAATTGCAACTTGTACTATTGTACTACACTTGACCTTTCAAAATTCAAAGGGATATTCCTTATTCCCTTCTAGATAATTCTTCTAAATTCTTGCCATTTTGGGCTATGTCCCATGATTCAATGATTGGGCTCTGAATTTTATGATCTCACCAATCCCAAAATTGATTTATTGGCCCCACTCCAAAGGAAATGACCATTTTGCCCTTTTGTTCAAAAACCGAATTTCATGCAAAAAATATTCCAATGATGCACAAAAAAATACACAACTCCACTCACTTGGACTCACATAAATTCCTCAAGAGATGCATAATGGTTTTTACCGAGAAATTATTTATTTTAGTGAAATGACCAAAATGCCCTTTTGGTCCCAAAAACCCTAATTTTGCTTCAAACTTCATTTCCACTCTAACAATGATCCTGAGACCCTTTGGATGACTCTGAAACTCTAGAAATGCATGCATGATGAGAAAATAAGTCTTTTTGGCGAAATTACCAAAATACCCTTTGAACTAGGAAAAACCCTAGAAACCCTAAAAATGCTCTAAAGTGCTCTAAAATGCCATGCAATGCTATTTTAACCCTAAATTGCATTATGAAACTTCTAAAATGCAAGCATGATGCCTTTCCTAACCTCTAGGATGAATGTCAAGACTTTATTTATTTATTTTTGGTTGAAAATTAGGGTTTTGCCCTAAGCCGGACAAAAGTGGGGTATGACAGCTGCCCCTCTTTATTTGGATTTTGACAAGAAATATGAATTGCGCAGGACATATTTCGAGGCAAAATAGAAATAAAGAATTCAGAAATTTTACCGATTTTGTCTGCTTAGGGAGACCCGAATTTTCCTCTTTTTCTTTTTCTATTTTTTTTTTGAATAGATGGGCTTGAGAACAAACGGGGAATGGTTAACACTTGGTGCATTAACCGAGAGAGAAAATGATGGACCACTCGGGATCTGAAGGAGCACTACTAGCTATGGTACTAGTAAAACGGTCTGAGGGGGGCCTTTGCATTCGAGCGGCCCTGATGGGTCAAGATCAGATCCGGAACTGATATGTTGACCATGAAGGACGTCCGCTGTGTCTTAGGCTGACACAACTAGTCTGAAGGACCACTTGGGGTCTGAAGGACTTACCCGCAGCTCGAATACGAGGTGAAGTCTGCTTTTGAAGGGACACTTGGGTCCTGAAGGGATTCACGAATCCTGTTGGTTGATTGATTGAAATGTTCAACTAGAGCAGACAGAAAAGTAAAATGGGCACCTGGCGTGCAAACAGAAAAGTAAATGGGCACCTGGCGTGCAGAAAGCGGTAAAATAAGCACCTAGCGTGCGGAAAGAAGAATAAGCACCTGACGTGCAAGAAGAAAATAAAGCATCTGATATGCAAAAAGAAAAATAAAGAAAGCAGTAAAGAAGGTATCGGCCCTCAGTAAGCTGACACCATATGCTGCCTAAAGCCCTTTAACGAACCGCGAACGATCCGAGCTTGCCCTTGGGCATGGTGGTCTTCACGAGCGACCGGGGGAGGGTACTTTATCAAGTCGCGATCTCGATATTTCCCTAGGACTGCGCCATGTCTTAGGCTGACACAACTATCCTTTTCGTCTGGACCTAACGAGGTCTGAAGGACTTACCTGTAGCTCGAATACAGGGAGAAGTCTGAAGGGATTCACTAATCATGTTGGTTGATTGGCACCTGGCCTGAAGGGACACTGGGTCCTGAAGGGATTCACTAATCCTGTTGATTGGTTGATTGAGGTACCTGCATACGTCAGCTGATGCAAGGTATGGTGCATGAAGTGTGGATGCATGTTATGCACAGGCCTATCATGCAAGGGCATGTTATGCATGTGCGTGCAATGTGAGTGCATGCGATGTGATGATTTAGTGGAATGATGAATGCAATGGGATGCTATTCTTGATTCTTCGTTTCTTTTGTCAGCTTTTTTTTTGACTGTTTGTTTTTTTTTTTTGTTTGTTTTTTTTTTCTTTCTTTGATCAGCTTTCTTTTTTCTGATCGTTGTTTTTTTTTCTTTTGCTCTTTTTTGCTATGTGAGGATGCAAATGCAATACTTTGATGCATGATATGAAATAGTTGATTGGGGAACATAGGCATGCGAATGCAAATGAAAATGTTATGACATGGGATGACGTGTTTTTGCTTTTATGATGCAATGCTTTGATGCTTGATGGAATGAGATGGAAGATTTTTGTTTTTATCCGATGCTTCTTTTTTTGTTGCCTTTCATGAAATGATGATGTTGGCACGATGCAAACTATAATAAACAAAATGGAACGCCTAAATGCATGAGGATATGAATGATTAAACATTTTTTGTGATGATGAGATGCGAGACTTTGAATGCAAGGGATTGAGATGATTATTGACCATTTTGTTGAGAAAAAAATGGAATTTGGTTCAAACTCCGGTGTTCTCAAGATTTTATTTACAAACAAACTCACTTGTTTTCTCTTCCTTCCAATGACGACTGAATCTTAAATATCGCAGGACTAACTTGTGTTCTCCCTCTTTGAAACATTATCTAGTAAGCACGCATAGGGGTGCAAATGTGAATGAGTGAGTCAGTTAACTTGGAATGGACTTTTATTGAAAGTGAAGGAATGACCGACATGGCTATTGCCGAAGCTTATGAGGGACCAAGAGATACAAGATTGCCCCAATTCGGTTTTTTGATGAGTGAATAGTTTGCCCCTGTCTTGTGGTGTCAACAACTAGGGGCGCAGAAGATGATGAATTGGGAATGCTTCGGCTTTTGAAAGGGAAGGTGGATCCAAAGAGATTTTGTCCCAACCCATAAAGTTTAATGTTGCCCCCAGTCATAACAAGGACAAAGCTGCCCCCAATTAGAAAAACAAGGTCTTGTTTTTTTCTTTGACACACTATTTCAGTCCTTTGTCATAGAATGGATGGGATGCAGTGCTTTTGAAAGAAATGCAAATGAGCTATTGATTTGAAAAACTGAGTGCCTTGGAACACCTTGATAAACTTTTTCAAAAAGGATGATTGTTTCGCAAGAACGTCTCGCTTCTCATCGCAACTCTTATTTTATGCAATGAATGAATGAAAAAATTATGATATGCAAGTATGATGCAAATGCAATGCTTTGATGCAAGATTTTTTGTTGTTCTTTTCCTTTTATGAAATGCAAACATTAAGATGATGCAAATGAAATGTTTGAGTCCAACTGCTATGGTACATGTAGCAATAATATGAAATGGTTGATTGGGAAACATTAGGATTTTGGATGGCACGCGATGAATGCATGAAATGTGAATGCAAATGAGATATTTGGATGCCAATGTTATGATGGTTATTTTCTTTTTCTTTCTCCTATGATGAAGGCAAATGCAAATGTCTGAATTTCTCTTTTCTTATTGTTATTTCCTATGTCTGAGGAATGCATGATTTTATGCATGATGAATGTAATGCATGACTGTGTTTGTTTATTGCCCTTTTTTTTTTTTGCTTATATTTTTTTTTTGTTCAGCCAACCCGCGACACTCATGACACGAGACTGAGGAACCTGTTTGACTTGCGGGGCTCATGGGTCGAGTGCATGTTGGTTTTGACTTTGCTGGTTTGAAGCAATCGTGGATGTAGTTGCTCTCTCTTGCATGATTGACTGATTTTGAGGATGTGCTTTCTCTCGGGACTCTTAAGAATCTCGTAATCATTGTAATGCTCCATGATTTATGCACCTGTTTTACAGTTCAGGACCATCATCATCATAAAACGTTTATTTTGAGCAGAAAAAGCAGAAAATAAAAGAGTGAACAGATACGAGAAATTTGAACTTTATTAATGCGGAAACCGGTCGCACAAGAAGTTACGCCGATTGTTTATTGCATTTGAAAGTCTAAACTATAAAAAGACACGAAAAAGAGAGAAACTGAATTCTGACTGTCCGTCTCTGTGGAACAGTGCCAAACATCTATGTCCTTGACCTTGATCACTCCCTCATCCAAGCTTGTAGGAGAGTTGTATGCCTTTCTTTACTTTTCATGCCTAAGTTTTCAGACCCTAATTTTTGCCTGGATCGCCCTTTGCGGGTTTTCAATCCACCGGGTCGCTCTGATTTTGCCTAGGCCGCCCTTTGCGGGTTTTCAACCTAGCGAGCTAATTCTTACTTGGCTTGTCTTTCTCTTTTTTCATCTATTTCTTTTAGGCATAATACTTCTTCACTTGATCTGAATTGACTGGATTCCTGAGATCTTCGCCGTCTATGTTTATGAGTATCGGCGCTCCTTTGGAAAAAGCTTTCTTGACTTCATATGGACCGTCATAAATGGGCATCAACTTCCCACGGAGTCAGTCTGGATAGGTAGGATCTTTTTGAGTACAAGGTCTCATTCGCCGAATTCTCGAAGACGGACTCTCCTGTCGAAAGCTGCCTCCATCTCTTGTTGGTACAACTGGTCATGGCGCAGGGCAGCAATTCTTTTCCTTTTAATGAGATTCAGTTGATCTAGACGAGCTTGGATCCATTTTGCTTCTTCTAACCTGGCCTCCATGACTACTCGTAGAGAGGGTATTTCAACCTTGATGAGAAGAACCGCTTCTGACCCATACACTAGAGAAGAAAGGGGGTGCCCCTGTATGATTTCATGAATGTGAGTGTGACAAGGGATGAGATAGGTGTAGGGTCAATTTCCTCAGTTGTAGGAGGGGTGAAGAGCGACAGGATTGCCCCACTTGGCATATTATAAACAAATTTATTTTTCCTTGAGCTAAAACTTTGAGAAAACAACAGCAATCAATCATTGATCGGAATGGACCTTTCGGGACTGTGGTGTTTTGTGGAGAAGGGACGACTGAGCTTGTTGGAGTGTTTGGGGTTGATGGGAAGATGGGTCTTATTCAGCGTTGGCTGATGATCGATGGTTTATGATGGTTAACCGGCTTGATGAGGTATTAGGAAGCTTTATTCCTGGCTAAGGGTCTGTGGAGGGCGGGTTATCGCGGTCAAAAGGAGAGTGTTTGCGGTTTATGAGAGGTATAGGAATGATACAGTGTTTGAAGGTTTATTGAGACGAGGATCTCTTGGGTTTTGTGGTAACACGTATCAACTCACTACTTACATTTCTGTTGTATTTTTCTTTTGATTTTGGGATTTTCCCTTTTTGAATTTTTTTTTTTTTGGTCATCCTTGTCTAAGGTGACTTTTGGATTTTTGGCCCTCTTTTTTTTTTTTTTTTTTGCTTACAGTGGGTAGGAGAGGATTTTGTTTTTCTCTTTGGGATTTTCTTGACTTAAGGTGGGTAGGAAATGGATTTTCTGGGATTTTAGGTTTTTGAGGGTATGGAGGGATGGTCCAACTTCGTTTCAAATCATGATTGCTCGTTTTCTCGGAAATTAACTCAAAGACAATAATTTACTTATTTTTATTTCTTTCTGTGCTCTAATTTTCCTTTATTGAAGTACCCATCTTGATCTCTTTTCTTGCTGTCCTCTGATGTACTTAAATTGATCACTTCAGTTGATTCTCCGTGAGGCTGAATAACTCTTTCTTCTTGTATCATTAACTTTCTGGAGGATCTTCCCGGTCTTCCTCAACATCCCCCTCTGCTTGATTGATAAGGTGATCAAAGTCAAAATATGGACTGTTGGCACTGTTATTTTGAGAGACAATTGCTGTGGATCCGCTTTTTGCCGAGGCGAAAAAGCAGAATGGAAGGTGAGACAAACAAGCAAAAATAATAACGAAAGGAAGAGACACATGAAATGAAAAGGAATTGATTTTTATTGATTGGAATTCAAAAACAACGTTTTTATTAATGATGATGATTCTGAAAATAAAAACATGATTGCCCCTAACAACTTGCTCCATGACCTTGGGCAGAGCCACAGAGTTGCATTACAATGATCATATTGAATTAAAAGTCACAGGAAAGGCGGCAGCTTCCCCATTCTTCAACTTTCTCTGGCAAGGCAGCGACGAACCAAACCAGTCTCACTTTCTTCAGCTTCGGATCCATTACCGATGACAGCAATTTGGTTGTATTGTTCCTCTTCCTCATCCCATCCTGTGGGCTGGATGTCCTCCATTCGGATTTGAGCACTCTCGGGAACGTCATACCTGACCAAGTAATCAAACTTTCCACTGGGCTCCCCTAGGGTATCCCAACATCCCTCATTATTGATGACAGCAATTTGATCGTATTGTTCCTCTTCCTCATCCCATCCTGTGGGCTGGATGTCCTCCATTCGGATTTGAGCACTCTCGGGAACGTCATACCTGACCAAGTAATCAAACTTTCCACTAGGCTCCCCTAGGGTATCCCAACATCCCTCTTTCACAGGCACCGTTGTTACTTCCTCATTGATTTCTTCTTCACCATCAATGCAGTGACAAACCAGGTTTGCACCACCCTCTTCTGACTTAGGACCATTATTGATGACAGCAATTTGGTCGTATTGTTCCTCTTCCTCATCCCATCCTGTAGGCTGGATGTCTTCCATTCGGATTTGAGCACTCTCGGGAGCGTCATATCTGACCAAGTAATCAAACGGGCTCCCCTAGGGTATCCCAACATTCCTCTTCCACAGGCACCGCTGTTACTTCCTCATTGATTTCTTCTTCATCATCAATATTAGGGGTTCCTATCTGAACCACACACCGATCTATCAGGTCTTGCACTGCATGCTTGAAGGCTCTGCACTCCTCCACAGTGTGACCAACCCCGTTTTCGTGGAAACTGCAGGTAGCACTTGCATTGTGACTTCGGGAGAATGGCGGCTGACGGGCCTTCATTGGCCGAGTGTTGATCAGGTTCTTGGAAGTCAGGTGATTAAACAATTCAGTACATGTCATCGGTATTGGATCAAAACTGGTTCGTCTCTTGTACTGATAACTTTGAGCCTTGTGACTATCACCGCCTTGCTGGGATGGCACAGGAGCAGAGAATGGAACAGTTTGTGGTGGAGGAGGAATGAAAGAAGTGACACCGACTGGACCCACAACGGTGACACCCTCAGCAGCCGTCCCACTCTTTAAGCTCTGCAATATGACCATCATCTCATGTATCTGGGTCTCCATTGCCTTCAGTCGTTCTTCTAGCAAGTGATATCTGTCTCTACGCTGAGTGCTCCCAAACAAATGACCTCCAGGATTTACAACAGCGGTGGCCCCAGCAGCGGTCCCACTTCTCAGATTTTGCAGCATATTCATTATCTCGACCCTCTGAGCTTCCATGGCCTCCACCTTAGCTTTCAGAGCCTGGTTCTCCTGAGCCAGCTGCTCAGGATTAAGGATCTCTATCACCATTTAATCTTGACCTAGACTGTCTTCGTTGGACGCCATCAGTTTCGCTTGCAAACGGGTGAAGTAACGATGTGGACGAACCAGCTTGCCTTTTCTGTTTGTTTAGATTTTATTACATAAGAATCAAGATGAATGTATGAATGGATGTATGAATGTATGTACAATGTTTGCTCGGTGCCGGGAACCACGGGATGTCTTATCTTGTCATAAGCGCATAAACTTTTTTTCTTTTTTTGATTTAAGAAGTGAAGTAAACGAGGAATCGAAATAGCAAATCAACCTTCTTCAAAACTGGGAAGCGAGAAGCAAGTGAAGCCTTGCTATTTGATTCCATTCTGATGCACCTATGACAAAACGGTATATTGTTCGGTGATCCCCGGCAAGCAAAATGCAAATGAGATGTAGTATGAATGCAAGTAAATGAATGCGGTATGATGCAACTATGATATGAATGATGCGTGTGGAAAAAAAATAAAGGCGAGGCATATGGACGGAAGTTCAAAAATTGAGGAGTCACGCTACGTGCCGCCTCACGCACTGGTTTATTTGAAGAAGGAAAATATATTATTATTTTTTTGAAAATGAGGACCGTACGTCATTTCATATGGACCGGTATGAGAAAGGCTACAGCGGTAACTCTTTCTTTCTTTTTTTTTTTTTTTTTTGAAAATGAAGTGGGCCATATGTCACTTCGTACGGACCGGCAAAAGAGAAGGCTACAATGGCAACACTTTCCTCTTTTCTCCTTTTTTTTTGAAAATTTCTTTTTTATTATAGTAAAGACATGCCTAAACTACAATGCAACATACAATTCATATGCCCTCGTGTCCTACCAAGGTGGGAATCCTAAGTTCTAGGGAAACTTCAAAGGTTCCTCCCATGTAGCTCTATTCACTCCCTTACGAGGCCACCAGAGCTACAGTCCCTTTCACAAAACTCCCCACAAATGCAGCAAACTGCTAGGTGTGAGGCATCATGAAAGAGCACAACTCTGGTTGAAACTTTCGCAAGTAGCCAAACGGACAAAGGTCCTGATGGGCTCTCACTACTCGAATCCACTCTCCTAAGTTTTTGCAGACCTGGGTTATGGTCCCACTCAGAATATGTAATCATATGGTACAAGTGTAGTGTGTGTCAAGGGCATTTTCCCTAACACTACCCCACCTGCAAATGAAAGCCAGACCAGTCCAGAAAATAGCAATCAATATCAAGTTGTCTACCCTAGGGTTTCATTCCTAAGATATCTACAAACAAGGATATTACTTACCTTAAGAAGAGGAGCCAAGAAGAGGGAACATAATAGAATAGGGGGAAAGATGCATAAACTTATCGAAGAAAGGGAGCGAAGAGAAAGTGATCATGGGGATTGGAAGAATGCATGAGCATAAGCAAATAAAAGAAGAGGAGTAGAAGAAGACAAATACCTATGCTTACAATTAATTATAAGAAAGAAAGGCAAACAAGATATTAATCAAATCACAATACATTGAACCACACGTTTTAGTTAGTTAGGCTTGACCCTCGTCTTTTTTAAAAAAAAGGTCCCCAGCGGAGTCGCCAGCTGGTGCACCCCGAAAAATCCCCGGTTTAGGTTTCTCGATGTACAACATGGGAAAAGTTTGGAGCCGCCACCAATATTTTAGTTTTAAGACCAAAACATTGGAAAAAATTCTTTTCAAAGAAAAGGCGGGTGGTCTTTGAAAACTAGAGACATAGGTTCGGGGGTCGATTACACGTGAGGAAGGTATTAGCACCTCACATGTCCTTTCTACCGAAAGGGAACCTCTAACTAAAAGGTGCGGTTTCAACGTTTGATTTGGAAAATATACCTAAATTTGCCTATTCATTTCTTTATTAAAAAAATGCATTGAAAAAGGACTTAATGAAAATTTTGTTTATTATAGAGAAGGGAAAAAAAGTTTTTTAGAAAAAGTGCTTGACGGGACATGGCCCGCTCCTACGTATCTCCCGGTGCGATGGAGAACTCAAAGCTCCGTAGTTCTTCTTTGTTTTGAAAAGGTTTTTTTTGTTTTTTTATCTTGTTTAGGTGAGTTTTCGAAATAGGACGAGCACCTAGCGAATGATTAAACTAACCAAAGTTATGGGTAATCACTGCTAAGTACTCTTGAAAATGAGAGTCAATACCATTGGTCAGACGAACGAAGGTTCTGATTGACCATTAGTAAAGACTCATTTTTATTTGACCTTTTGAAAATGGTTTTCGAAAAAGGTTAATTGACGCAAATGATCAAACTAACCAAAGTTATGGATGATCACCACTTTGTTGTTCTTCTTGTGAAAAGCCATTGATACCAATGACTAGACGAACCAAAGTTCTGATTAGCCATTAGTAACAATGGGTTTGAAAATAATTTTTGTTTGTTTTATGAAAAGATTTGCTTTATGATTGCGAAAAAGGTTTTCATTTGTTTTGAAATGAAGTGTTCATGATAATCAAACTAACCAAGGTTATGAATGATTATCACTAATAACTTATGTTTAAAAGGATGTTTTTGAAAATTGAAAGCGTTCATGATAATCAACCTAACCAAGGTTATGGGTGATTATCACTAATACCTTATGTTTAAGAGGATGTTTTTGAAAATTGAAAGCATTCATGATAATCAAACTAACCAAGGTTATGGGTGATTATCACTAACAACTTATGTTTTGGAAAATAGTTATATGAAAGAGAAAAAAAAGTTTTAATGAAATGCAAAAGGGTAAAAAGTTAAGAACAACAATGACCTAATTTTATTTCACTCAAAATAGATCAAAGGGGTAAAATTTCAAGCACAACATATGCACAAAATATGGCCCTTGGCCGAATGTTCTTCATGCAAAAATCAAATCAATTTCATACTAGAATTCACAAGTTAGCACATAAAATCATCACAAGATGCAACCCTATTCTACACATGAGATTACTATACAAACATCAAATTAATACATGCCTTTATTCAACATAACAATTAAAGGAATAAAAAAAAACATGGAACCCTAATTTTCACCCTCAAACCCAAAGTACAAACTAGCCCCAAATCAAGTCATTCTTCCACTACAAGTCATCAAATATCCAAACAACACATGAACCCTATTTTTTCATCTCTTGGCCGAAACATCTTAAGCATTAATTCATCTTCGATTTCATACTAAAACCTTACAAATTAGCATACAAGAGGAACATAAGGCACAACCCTACACTTTAAGCATTAAACAAAATTGAATCATATAGAGTAATCCTTTCACTTAAATTAAAGTGCCATGGGCACAAGTGAAAATCCACTTACCCCATCATCAACATCTAGCAATGAGTAAAATAGAACACATAAACCAAGAAAATAAAGTTGAATTCTCTCTAGCTATCCCCTCCACTTAAATCAAAGTGCACTAGGCACTAGTGGAGACTCACATAGCTAAATCATCAACAACTAACCAAAAACCAATTAAAGGAACATGTGAACTAATGAACTAGATTAGGGTAAAGATACATGAACAAGTAAGCTAGTTTAGCAAATTATCATATGAAAATTAGAGAGCATCTAAATAAAGTAGAATCCCTTCTAACCATCTCCTCCACTTAAATCAAAGTGCACTAGGCACTAGTGGAGACTCATATGGCTAGATCATCAACAAATAACAACTAAAAAAAAAATATTAAACAAGGAAAACTCATAAACAAAGTTGAATCCTATCTTACAATCTTCTCCTTTAAATCATGGTGCTCTAAACACAAGGGTGAATCAAGTTGTAAGATCATCAACATATAACAACTAAAAAAAATATTAAACAAGGAAAACTCATAAACAAAGTTGAATCCTATCTTACAATCTTCTCCCTTAAATCATGGTGCTCTAAACACAAGGGTGAATCAAGTTGTAAGATCATCAACATATAACAACTAAAAAAAAAATATTAAACAAGGAAAACTCATAAACAAAGTTGAATCCTATCTTACAATCTTCTCCCTTAAATCATGGTGCTCTAAACACAAGGGTGAATCAAGTTGTAAGATCATCAACATATAACAACTAAAAAAAAAAAATATTAAACATGAAAAATTCATAAACAAAGTTGAATCCTATCTTACAATCTTCTCCCTTAAATCATAGTGTTCTAAACACAAGGGGGAATCGAGTTGTAAGATCATCAACATCACAAGGACTAAAAATCACTTTTAACACAAAACTTTAAACGCTAATAGTAAAAAATAAACATACTCAAGTGAAAAGAAACCACAAGATAATTTTAAAACAAAAATATGCGAAACATAAGAGAGTGAAAATCACATGTTTATTTCACTTAAAAACAAAGATCAACACATATTAACAACAAGCTACATTATTCAAAGGTGAGAAGCCATTTCTCACCATAACAACAACAATCTACATTTTTAAAAGTGAAAATGATGAGTGCACAAAAATAAGGAAGAGAGTATGAGATGAAGATGATAAGATGAGTCTTGATGCAAAATGTTTGAAGATGATGCTAAGATATTAGGGTTTTTACCTTATCTCTAAAATAGGTAGAAAATTGAAGAAGTAGAGGAGAAATAAATGAAAGGAGGTTCGGCCTTGAATGAAGAAAGGTATGAGGGGCTGTTTTTGGTTTGAATGGAGGGGAGGAAGAGAGGAACTATGTGCTTGAATTTCTTGAGTGTGAGAGGAGTGGATTGGAGGTGGTTTGATGATGAATTGGTGAAGGAAAGTTGAAAAATGGAAGTGGTTTTAGGATGGAGGAGCTACGGTTTCTTGGAGGAGGAGAGGAGAAGAGAATTGTGTGATTTTTGAGAGTGAGATCAAATGAGAGCTAAAAAAAGGTCCTCTTGTGAAGAAAGGGAGGGTATTTATAGTTTTTTTTCTAGGGTTAGGGGCACTTTGGTCTCCTATTTTTTTAGGTGCTCTAGGATTGCATCTAAATTTTGAACCAAGGGTCAAGATCAAATGTCACATGGATTAGGGGCAATTAGAAAGCACAAAGTGAGGAGAGAGAGGGCTGAGGGGTGTAGCTTAAGGAGGTGGGTGAAGGATAAGTTTAATTACAAAAATGTATTTTCTCATGAAGCATATTACAAGAGTGCCATTTTAATTCAAAAGAAGGGTGAGGATTGCATTTAACACTTGAATGGAAGGCCATGATTTAAACACAATTTGCAACCAATAAAATAAATCAAAAATGGGGGAAAAAGGGCTGGAATTCGCAGCCAAGGAGAGAGTGTGAGTGGAATTGCAACTTGTACTATTGTACTACACTTGACCTTTCAAAATTCAAAGGGATATTCCTTATTCCCTTCTAGATAATTCTTCTAAATTCTTGCCATTTTGGGCTATGTCCCATGATTCAATGATTGGGCTCTGAATTTTATGATCTCACCAATCCCAAAATTGATTTATTGGCCCCACTCCAAAGGAAATGATCATTTTGCCCTTTTGTTCAAAAACCGAATTTCATGCAAAAAATATTCCAATGATGCACAAAAAAATACACAACTCCACTCACTTGGACTCACATAAATTCCTCAAGAGATGCGTAATGGTTTTTACCGAGAAATTATTTATTTTAGTGAAATGACCAAAATGCCCTTTTGGTCCCAAAAACCCTAATTTTGCTCCAAACTTCATTTCCACTCTAACAATGATCCTGAGACCCTTTGGATGACTCTAAAACTCTAGAAATGCATGCATGATGAGAAAATAAGTCTTTTTGGCGAAATTACCAAAATACCCTTTGAACTAGGAAAAACCCTAGAAACCCTAAAAATGCTCTAAAGTGCTCTAAAATGCCATGCAATGCTATTCTAACCCTAAATTGCATTATGAAACTTCTAAAATGCAAGCATGATGCCTTTCCTAACCTCTAGGATGAATGTCAAGACTTGATTTATTTATTTTTGGTTGAAAATTAGGGTTTTGCCCTAAGCCGGACAAAATTGGGGTATGACAAAGAGGGATAGAAAATAAAAGAAAAGAAAAGAAAAGAGCACCAGCTTCATCTTCTCTTATTCAAACCAAACAAAACCCTCACTCACTTCTATCCACATTGCTACAACATAAACAACTCCACAATCCTTCCTTACACCAGCACTATAGATATGCACAATCTTTTATAATATATTTCAAGCAATAATCTTTAGAAGCTTTTGGTATTTAGCATTTTTATTTTTAAAGTTATAAAAGAATCAATGGTTCTTCTTTTCAAAAGGCTATTAGAGTTATAAGAAACTTGTATTTTCTAAATGATAAATCTATGACATGATCAAAAGGATTCAAGATTTAGTTGTTAAAACTATTTACAATTCGATCAAAAATCAAAGTATTATATAAAGGATCACCTATTCGAGTTCAAGAAGTTTTTTACTTATTTATCGTGTAGAAATTTTGTTTCTGATGAGCTATATATATACATGATTCCTAATGTATGATATATCTTCATTGTTTTGTTCTTGACCTCTTTGCTCAAAGTAAACCATCAGTTTCATGTCAAAACTTAGGCATGCTCCTACTCCTCGTTGTCGGGAGTTTCTCCAAAAAAATTGGCATGAGTAGTGAAAAGGAGATATAAGATGAGAATGGTAGGTCAGGTGATGTGAATAAGTAGAGAGGTGTCATTGACTCTATTCTCTATCTCACTGCTAGTCGTCCAATTATTATGGTTAGTGTTTGCATGAATACACGTTTTCAAGCTAATCATAGGGAATCATTTCTCTATGTGATCAAGCACATTACAAGATAGCTCACTCAAGTTGGATTAATGGTACCCTATAGGCGCTGATTCAGTTTTTTCATTTGTATGATGAAGTGAAAAAGTACTAGCGGGACATGTCACATACAAGGTAATGTCTTGGTTTTATTGGACTATTCGATTGCATCTTTTGACAAAATTTGATTCCATATATTCGTGTCTGATACTTGATCGTATGTTATGTATTTTTTTTCATACTTAGCATAATGTAGAATAATAAATAACAACAAAAAAAAATCTTCTAGAACTTAACTCTTAGAAGAAAAATTATATGTTTGGAAGTTTAAATTTGGAATACATATACATATTCATTCTAAAGTAAACTTTAGAAATACATTTTTACTTTGAGAAGTTAAATTCTAACAAAAATATATTACCTTTTGTCCAGGAGAAGTGTATTAGATATAATAAAAGGTGTAAAAAATATCTCTGAAAAAAGCGTTGGACTTCTAAAAACGTTCCGTCCATGTCCACGTTAAATCAAGCCCCATATTTCTAAAAAGCCCATCTGTTTTCAACTAGGCTAGGTTTCAATCACAGCTTATACGTCTAAATTAGATTATTTTGATCAAAAAAAGTGATAAGAATAGAGTTTGTCCCAAGAAAGTGCTCGGCTAGGGTTTAGGGTACCTTTTGGTTTTTTCGATTTGTCCTAGGTTGGTTTATTGGTTGTCTTGGTGTTTCCTTTGGTTGGAACAGTTGTGTCTAGGTTTTGTTTCCCTCTTGCCCTAGAAACTTTTGGTGTTTTGTGGTTAACATATCCCAAGCTTACTTTGTCCCTTTGTTGCTAAATCCTCAGTCTTCTCTATGTTGAACGTTGTTGCATCTTCCTCATCTCTATGCGAATGGACTTTCGTTGCCCTCAAAGACTTACTGAAGATGAGTAGGAAGTCATCATTTAGGAGCTCTTTCCACCTACTCTTAATAGTTGCTAGGCCTAGACAAATGTGGTCAGTGAATGGTGGTAGGCATAATGTGAATACCCACCAGAACCCTAACCATGTTGAGCACGTTCCTGTTACTTTGGATTCAAAATCTAGGACTAGTGAGATATTTGATAGTTCTATACTTGCTGAAAATGTGGTTCAGCAGGCTCTTGTTGCTGAAAATGTTGTTCATAGCTTTCATACTGATGACGCTGCTCAAACTCCTTCCCTTGTACCTAGAAATGAAGAAACATCTAGTAAAGTGCTGATAAGGTCACAGGCATGCTTTGAAGGCAAGAAACCAGTGAGAAAATTTGTTAGAACTAAGAAGGGCCCTTCTACTTCTAGTCCTTCAAAGGAATATACAATGGAGTTCCCATATGAGGACGATGAGGGTGGGGAACCAAGGGAAACTGATTTACCAAAAGTGTTTAAGGAGGCTTTGAGCTATAAGTTGGCCTCTAATCTCTTGCTGAAAAGTGGGGGGGATCACCTAACTATGTACCCCCTTTTATCATCCTTTCATCTTCTTAATCTCTGTCTGAAGCATAAAAATCTAAATTTAATACTTAATTAATCCTTTGCTGCAATTTATTTTAAACCATAAAGCTGGAAATACAAATATTTGCATTAATTTTAGTATAATATTTTGTACAAAGCCTTCTATGCAAATATTCACTTTGAAATGTCGTAACTTATACACAAGTAGCCTTTAGAACATCCTTAACCTTCAATTATTTACCCAATGAACCAACAGCTATAAATGTATTTTTTGTGTAGTACACAAATTTTACTATTTGTGTTTCCAAAATGCCACCAATTCTATATGGATCAGATTTCAACAGCTTAAACAAATGAACATTCAAGAAACGCAACAACCGCCAGCAAGGTTAACAACAATGCAATGATATTTTAAAGCCCCACCTATGGCTCCAATCCACCACTAATTACCACCCAAAAACTCGCCACAACACTGCCATATTTCTTGGCTCCATCCAACATAGTCCCCACAACCGAATCTCACCCATCTAAAAAAGATTTTTGGGGAGAAGGGAGAAGAAAAACGGGATGAAAAACGTTTTGAAAGAGTTTTAAACAACTCACTTCTATGGAGAAAGTTTGGAGGAGGAAAAGGGGAGAGAGAGAGACAGCGGAAAGCAAAGAAGAGAAGGAGATGGGAGAATCTAAGGACAGTTTAATATACCTTTCCCCTAACCCCTCAGGTGTTCCTCATCTTCAGCAACTTGCTGTTTGTGTCTCTGTTTGCTTTATTAATGTCCTTTAGTTTATGTTGTTCGGTCCACCTTACTGACATCGGCGTTCTAGCAAATTTTAATTACAGGAGTAGGTAACTTATAAGTAACAATCACCTTATATTAGTCACTATCTATCAGGGTCAATGTTTATAATAACAAAGGTTTCTTTTGCTGAAAATATGTGTCCCTTTTACATAAAGTGTGTGATTCTCTTCAGATCGTTATTTATGGACGGTGGGCTTAAGGATGCACTGTGATTATGTTAGACATGAATAAGGCTTGCGATAGAGTCGATTGAGCACTACAAGAAAAAGTAGATCAGGCAACAGCGGAAAATCGTAGTCGGAAGTGAGAAAACTGTGGCCTAAACTTTAGGCCACAATTTTTCAGGCGTGGAGTATGTGGTCGTTGCCAATTCCTTCGGGCCACGATTTTTTCACATTAGGCCACGAACAACCAAAATTGTGGTCAGAGTTATAAAAAGAGGACACTGTTTCTTGGACTAGTTTCTGGACACAGTTTTTGATTGGCCACACATAAATAACCATAGCCTATAATTTTAAACCACGGTTATCGATTGACCACACATACATAACTGAGGCCTATAAGTTTAAGCCATTATTAATTAAGTTTACATTCTTTAACCATGTCTATATATCTGGTTTGTCTTATGTGGGAAATGCATCCTCTAATTTTCTATTCTTTATCTTTTGCTAACTCTAGCTTAATGGACAGAAAATCAGCAAGTTAATTAAAATGCATCCTCTAATTAAATTTTGTATTCTCTTAACTTTTGCTAACTCTATCTGAAACATCCTGGTATTTAAAACCTCATGGAAATACCAAGACATACATAAATAGCGTACATTAGAGTACTAAACCTGCTTAAAGCTTCGAACACAATAACTTAGACGATTAAAATTTCGTCAACTTGACTTAAAGGCATAATTTCCAGCCATAACGAGTAAATGACATAAAAGCATAGCAATAGGTCATTAGTAAATCCTTGGTGTTCAATAACTAAAAGCAAGTTCAAATCGTCATTTTTAAACTAGTTTGAAACCATAGGTTCAAAATGACATAACTAGTTACATAATGTAACCCTAGGACAAATATAAGCAAACATAAATATCGGATCCCAAAAGATACCTCAAACTCTTGCAACCCCAGCCAACAGTTGCACTTACTCCGTTTGCTTCACCTGTCCCTGTTATTTGTAAAAATCACAAATTTTAAACAGTGGGAGTTAAGTCTCAGTGAGTTCTTTCGGAACCCCTCACCATATAACTCTCGGTGTGTTTATTTCTTTTCTTTTCACTTGGCTTAGCACAACATCGAACAACCACTACTCGGTTCCCCCGATAAACCCACCCGATAATAGCTATTACCGAGTTATATTCTTTGGGTCCAAGCTTAGGGCTAATTACCTCCCCTCACTTGGTATGCTATTAACTCGAGATCGTCATCCCCATGGTGTTTTATAATTTAACTTGACACTTGTGTCGTTTTCTCACTCGTTAGTAAACTATACGGTTTAATAACAACGAATACACTTGAATGTCAATCATTTCACATGAAAATTTCAGCAAATATGCATAAACGTAGGAAAATTATTTGACCGACCAAACGACGATGGAATTCAACAAATGACCCCTCTACAGAAAGTTAAGGATGTCTAGTTTCTGACTATGACTTTGGTTTTGCAAAATAGTGGGCCAATTAGTGCAGTTTCATCAAACAAGCTACTTTGTCCAGAACATGGGACAGCTACTGTGACCTAACTTGCAACCCTCCTAAAATGATCAAGACTCACTCGAATTACATGGGACTTGATCCTAATCCGTGGCCAATTAAGTCTAGTTTTCAATAAAACAAGAACCATTCAAAAATGAGTTCAAATGGAAAAACCATGCCCGAAATACTGAACCTGTAACAGATTGTTTCCAGAATTTTAACCTAACTTGTGCCACCTCTAACTAACCAAACCAGTTCCAAATTAACAAGCATTAAGGCTAGTTTCTAAAATGGTAATCCACATAATTTTTAGACCACTAGATTGTTCCCAGTTACTGTATAACCAAACCTATATCCAGATTGTTTCCAGAATTTTAACCAAACTTGTGACACCTATAACGTGAGCTATACAACTCTAAATGCAACCAAACCAGTTCCAAATTAACAAGAATTAAGTCTAGTTTCTAAAAAGGTAAGCCACATCATTTTTGGACCACTATCTCGTTCCCAGTTACAGTGTGTTTAGCATCAAAATTGGCATCAAACATTCATTAGACTTCAGCAATCAAAACATATTATCAACCCAGTTCAGTAATACAAAAGTTTTAACTGAAAACTCAAGTAAAATCGTATAACTCAACTTAGATTAGTTGAACAACAACAATCAAGCAAGGAATTCGAGTTTTCAGCACACCCATAAGCTCTTAGACACCCACAAGATCCTAAGTGCAGAGTCCTAGCTGCCAATCTCCCACCTTTGACCCCCCAATCAGCTCCCAATCCCAACATGCAATGATCATACAAGCTCCCTCAAGCTCCCTAGACTCACATGCAATTCAAAAGAAGTCCAAAAGGTTGAACATGGAGGAAAGTTCTTTTGTGTTCTTTGCTGAATGTGAGTCTTGCTTTACTAAGATTCAGTAACAAATGGTTGGACTGAAAAGAACAAGATCAATTTTTGGTCATGGTTGTGTGAAGGTGGGGATTTGGTCTCTCCACTTCTTCTCTTTTCTCTCTTCCTCTCACTCTCGATTCTTTCTTTCTTTCTCACCACACTCTCCTCTTTTCTTTTCTTTAGGTTGCTGAATTTGAGAAATGGAATGGGTGTGTTTGGTTTAGTGCTCAGCACTTATAGAGAGGGTGTGTGTGAGTGGTAAATTCCTATCATGCCCTTACTTCTTTCTTAAAATGATAACTTAATGAACATGGATGGGTTTGTGTTTCTTTCCTCTTTCTCAAAGTGAGTGAAATGAATGAAATTGGGGATGTGCTTCCCTTTCAGCTGAGATTCAAGTGTGAGTGTGAGTTGTCATTAAAGGAAATTACTATTTTGCCCTTATACTAGGTACCTCTCATCTCTCTCATACACTACCCAAACTTAATTTGCCCAAATTAGCACACAAGCCTACAAGTATTTCTTTTATTCAAGTAATTTAAATCATCAATCATGGACTCAAACAAGACAATCAACCACTCAATTAACATCAATTAAATAAAAATTAGTCACTAATCAAAACCACTAGAACGATCCCTTTTGGGGGACGTTACACTATCTTAATGTATTCTGTCCACCTTACTGACATCGGCATTCTTGCAAATTTTAATTGCAGGAGTAGATAACTTATAAGTAACAATCACCTTTATTAGTCACTATCAATCAGGGTCAATGTGTATAATAACAAAGATTTCTTTTGCTGAAAATATGTGTCCCTGTTACATAAAGTGTGTGATTCTCTTTAGTATATTATTTACGGCCTGAAGAAATTTCGAGGTGGGCTTAAGGATGCACTGTGATTAAGTTAGACATGAATAAGGCTTGCGATAGAAACGAATGAGCACTACAACAAAATGTAGTTTAGGCAACAACAGAAAACCGTAGTCGAAAGTGAGAAAACTGTGGGCTAAACTTAAGGCCCAACTTTTCAGGCATGGAGTAGGTGGTCGTTGACAATTCCTTCGGGCCACAATTTTTTCACATTAGGCCATGAACAACGAAACTTGTGGTCAAAGTTATAAAAAGAGGCCACTGTTTCTTGGACTAGTTTCCGGACATAGTTTTTGATTTGCAACACATAAATAATTATAGCCTATAATTTTAAACCACGGTTTTCGATTGACCACACATAATTATAGCCTATAATTTCAAACGCACTTTTAGTACAAACGGTGCATATGTTATCGATAAATACCAATCATATCCATTGAAAGAATCATATCTTTCAGTGTACATAATAATTAAAAAAATTGTTTAAGAGGCCGGCACAATTGTTTAAGAATCATATCCCTTAAAAATTGTTTAATAAATACCAATCATATCTTTCAATCAATTTAACCTTTGATGGTTACTCTCAACACAAAAGTGGTCACGTAAATACAATCTAATTGTTAACCTCCACAACTAGATGTTAACAAACTAAAACCTCACCACTATAGTGGAGACTTGGGTAAGCATTATGGATTATGAACTATTGGCCAACTCAATGCTTAAAACCTCGGGTTTTCTTTATTAGTCGATGCACTAACAACTTTCTTTCCAAATTTCCTTCGCAATAGGCTGGCACAGCTGTTTAAGAATTGTCTAGCCATCTCTCTTCTCTCAATCTCTTCTTCTTTCTTCTTCATTTCTATTTCTTATATGATTTCTCATATTTGTTCTTATTTGCGTTTAAGTTATTTCCATAACAGAAAATATATAATTATTATGCTACAAGCATTTCTCATTCTTTTTATGCTTCTACCCCATGGTAGTTAAGAATCTTTCATTCTCTTCGTTATTCTATTTTATGATGGTTATGTGATATTCTTTTTTTTTTATGTTTCTACATATGGTGGTGAAGTTTTGTTAGTTTAATTTGACATTTGATAGTCTCTCAAGATTGAATTTCAGAAGTTGTGCACCCCAACCACAACCATTTTTTTCATTAACTTATTAATTTTTACCCGATGTCATTAAAGTTTGTATTTTCTTGTAATTGTCATCACCATATTTTTTTTTGTATTTTCATTATCTTGAATTGTACAGCTCATTCATAGTTAATTATGAATGTTAATCCACACTTTTAACTTGGACGGAAAGTTGTACTGTCGTTTTGTGGAATTTCAGATTTTGTCCAGTCGCTTACCCCTAGTTTTGTCCAATACTATGAACCATTTCCAATCAAACAGGATACAATTGTAGTTGTTTAGTCCACTCCCTTACTTTTTATGGAATCAAACGCACTTTTAGTACAAACGGTGCATATGTTATCGATAAATACCAATCATATCTGTAACACCCCTTTTCTACCCGGTAATTATTTAATAAAATCAGAGTTTCAAAAATTTATTTCATACTTCGAAAGGGATGTCACACATTCATCGCTAAATAAAATGTCTCATACGATATAAATAACTCGTCAAAAAGGGACTAAGCCCATAACACCTATTTAATTAACTACATCACCAAAAATTACATCACCACGCAGCGGAATATAACATAAGTTTTAAAACATGAAATAACAACGTCCTGAATGGACTCCAAATAACAAAATATAATAATCCTAAGTTTAGCGTTTATTCCCCCCCTTGAGTGTTACACATCAAAGCAAAGGACACCGACGACACCGACTCAGAATAGGGAAGGTACCTAAGCCTTCACTCGCAATCACCTGCACGTTACCGCATAGGGGTAACATTCAAACAGAAGGGGTGAGATATCTTCAATATAATAGCATAAAATGATAGGAAGTATGCTAGGATATGATACTATATCTACCACTTCACTACACACATCAACTTATAACATACGTCCAATTATAAACATTACATCAAATTATAAACAATCTCAACCAGTCACCAAATGTCATGACGATGCATGAATGCAACCCACACCAACGGGCATATGAATGTGGTACCAAAATCACCAAAAGTCTTGCCCGTAATAGGGGCGTCACCAAAATTGAGAGCTTTCACACCAGGCTCACCAATTCACCAAAAATCGAGCTTTCACACCAGGCTCACCAGTTTTTATAGAAATTTGAGCTTTCACACCTAGCCAAGACCAAAGGTCTTCACCAAAATAATGCATATGTTGTATGCGACACCATGAATGCACACAGACAATCACCAAGTTGCTCACAATGTGACACACCAACAACAATCACCAAGATATCACCAAAGTTGGGCTTTCACACCTAGCCACAACGACACCAAAAACACCAACCACCCGACACAACGGAACACCAAGACTTGGAACCTTCACACCTAGTTCCAACAACACCAAGGTTTGAGCCTTCACACCTAGCATCAAACCGCACCAAGACACCTAGAGGACAACAATCTTCCAAAATAACACCAAGACACCAAGAAGACAACAATTTTCCGAAACAGCACCAATACATCAAGATGACAACATTTTTCTAAAACATTTGAGACACGAGGGTTTTTCACAACACCGGAGACAAACGGCAATTTTTCCAAAATATGGAAGGCATGACAACTTTCTTTTTAAAATGTCAATATTTAACGATTACACCAATGGTTAACAACTTTTCCAGAAAAATGGATTACTTTGCCTCATAATAGAATATTCAGCTAGGCCTCTGAATAAGCTTTCCAAAACATTTTGAAATGTCTAAATCGGACACCCGAGTCAAAAGTTATGTCAAAAACAAAACCGGGGAACATTTGAGCAACATCCTGAAAATGGCGCCAAGGCACTGGGCGCCTAGCAGGAAAACGCAACACAGCAAACTGGCGCCCAGGAGCAGGGCGCCCAGCAACAGGCAACAACACTGAACTTGGCGCCCAGGAGCAGGGCGCCTGGCAACCAACGCAACACAGATGACTTTGGCGCCCAGGAGCAGGGCGCCTAGCAACAGGCAGCAACACAACAGGCAACACTGCAGGACTTGGCGCCCTTGGCGCCCAGACAACCCAGAGCAAAACGCAACACCAGCAAGACACATCCAGACACAGCGCCCATGGCGCCCCCTGCGCCAAGACAGCGCGCAACACACCGAGGAAACAGGCGCCCAGGACTCAGAACACAGCAGCAACAACATCCTGGCACACGCACACACCACCAGACACGGCGCCCATGCACTGGGCGGCAGAAACAGCAACACAAACACAACACCCAGCGCCAAGCATGGCGTCCAGCGCCAGGGACCCAAAATCAGCAACACACCGAAACGCAACATGACTCAGACACGGTGCCCTTGCACTGGGCACCAAAAACAGCATCACCCAAACTCACCAAAACACCACATATGCAAATCATATCACCAATTTAGCTCATCAATTTTTAAATCACCAATGCCAATCACCATAATTTGGGAATCACAACATTAAACAAACATTTTATCGAACACCTAACATACAATTAGTTATAACAACAACGAATCACCAATGTTTAGGGTCACAACAATCACCAACAAGCAAGTATTTTCAATCAACCTAGCTACGATTCACCTACCATCAAACTACACATCGAAATCAAGCCCTAGGCATCATAGGATCTATTCCCACATAAACCCCATCATAAAACCCCATTATAAGGAAGAACCCCACCCTTACCTTATATTAGGAGAGCACCAATTCTCTTGATTAAGTCACCAACAGAACCTCCGCAACACAGCTCCTCTCTGCTTCCTTGAAATTCGCGAATCCTCCTCTTCTTCTCCTCTCCCTTGTGCGCCGTACCCTTCTCTCTTCTCCTCTCTCTATTTCGCAACTCTCCTTTCTTTTCCTCTCCAAAATGCGAAATGTTCCAAACCCTCACTAACCCTCACTACATGCGCCTAAGCCTTGGACATGGATCACGGGCTTTCCTCCAGCTTAAGCCCGATTACTAACACCATCTCCTATTATTCAATTATACACCTCTTAGTCCATAGTTAATATAATTACACCAATTAAAATAAATAAAATAAATAATTGAATACCTAAATATTTAATTAAATAATTTAATTAAATATTTGGGCGTTACAACTCACCCCCACTTAGAATGTTTTCGTCCTCGAAAACTCACCTGAATCAAACAGCTCTGGATAGGACTCCCGCATCTTACTCTCCAACTCCCAAGTCATGCTCTCACCGGCAGCTCCTAACCAGACCACCTTCACCAATGCAATCTCCTTGCCTCTTAACACCTTCACCTCATGGTCTTCAATCCGTACAGGCATAGTCTCCACCGTGAGATTATCCCGCACCTCCACGTCATCCATGTGGATCACATGAGATGGATCCGAAACATACTTCCGAAGTTGCGACACATGAAACACGTCGTGCAAATTCGAAAGATTTGGCGGTAAAGCCACTCTATACGCCACATTCCCAACTCTTCCGGAAATCTGATAAGGACCAATGAATCTAGGAGTGAGCTTCTTCGACTTCAAAGCACGGCCAACACCGGTCACTGGAGTGACTCTCAAAAATACATGCTCACCTTCCTGGAACTCTAAATCTTTTCTCCTCTTGTCATGATAACTCTTCTGACGACTCTGCGAAGCCTTCATCTTCTCACGGATCAACTTTATCTTCTCGGTTGTCTCCCAAACAATTACCGGTCCAAGCACCACACTATCTCCAGACTCATACCAACACAGCGGGGTTCTACACTTCCGACCATATAATGCTTCAAAAGGTACCATCCCGATACTAGAATGGTAACTACTGTTATACGTGAACTCTATCAGTGGAAGGTAGGAATCCCACGAACCTCCTTGTTCCAAAACACAAGCCCTCAACAAATCTTCTAATGACTGAATCGTCCTCTCTGACTGACCATCTGTCTGAGGATGATATGCCGAACTCAACCTCAGCTTAGATCCCAACTTCTCTTGCAAACTCTTCCAGAAATCTGAAGTGAACCTCGGATCTCTATCCGAAACAATACTCTTAGGAACCCCATGAAGCTTCACAATCTCCCGGATATAAATCTCTGCCAACTTCGACACCGGATACGTGATGCTGATAGGAACAAAATGAGACGATTTCGTCAACCTGTCAACAATCACCCAAATTGCATCATACCCTTTCGCAGTATTAGGCAATTCTGTCACAAAATCCATCGAAATGCTATCCCATTTCCACTCCAGAATTTCTAACGGTTGCATCAGTCCAGCAGGCTTCTGATGCTCCACCTTTGACTTCTGGCAAGTCAAACAGGCATACACAAATTGCGCTACATCTTGCTTCATACCATGCCACCAAAACAACTTCTTCAGATCTTGATACATCTTCGTAGCTCCCGGATGAATACTAAACTTACTTCGATGACCCTCTTCTAAAATTGCTCTCTTCAGCTCTGGGCCTTCAGGAATACAAATCCTATTACGGAATCTAAAAACACCATGCGCATCCAACTTAAAATCACTACCCTCAGGCTGATCATTGTAACGCCCCAAAATAATTTAATTATTTATTTAATTAAGTTATTTAAGGCTTACAATATTTATTTAATTTAATTAAATAATTCAAGGTTTAATTCATTTTATTTTAATTTTTAGGAGGTGTTGTCTCGAATTAGATGGTGCACAGGGCCCATGACCCACAAGTGAGCCCATGACCCATTGGATAGTCATAGGAGTCGACTCACTTAGGGGTCTTGGGAGTTAGTTCTAATTTTTGACTCAAGTGTGAAAAGAAAGAAAAGAAACGTAAAAAAGAGAGAGTGAGAAGAGGAGAAGTGCGAAGTGAAGAGGAGAAGAAGAGAAAGGGGCGAATCACTCAAGGAGGAGGAAGAGCTTGATTGGAGTCTTGCAATTCTTTGGAGCCTTGCTTAGCAATTTCGACTTCTAAGAGGTTAGGGGGTCCTCTTTTTATTTTTAATAGCCTATGCGAATTGGTAGTGCCTAGGGTTAGGGTTTTAGAATGAATTATATGAATGGATTGTGGTGTTGTTGATTCAATTTCAATGTTGTGATATATGATTATGAATTGCCTATGTTGAAATCGCATGATTGATGTTTGAATTGTTGCTAATGCGAATTGTATGTCATATGTTTGAATATATGACTTGTTGGTGCTTGCTTGGTGAAAATTGAGGATCATGATGATGATTGAATTATATATATATATATATATGATTGGGTGTTTGGTGAATTTAAATAGGTGTTTGAATTTGAAGAATTCTGATTTTGGAAGCCCCTAGGCGCCTTGGGCGCCATATGCATGTTGCTGTGTTTTTGTGTTCTGCGCCTCAGTCATGGGCGCCAGGCGCCCAGCCAATGTGCCTGCGCCAGTTTTTCCAATTCTGTTGCCACTGTGTTGCTGTGTCTGTTGCCACTGTGTTGCTGTGTCTGTTGCCACTGTGTTGCTGTTTCTGTGTCACTGTGTTGCCAGTTTTGGCGCTAGGTGCTTGTGCCATGGGCGCCAAGGGTCCCCATTTTCTGTTGATTATTTTGCGAAACTTGATACTGGGTTTTCATGTCTAAGTTAAATGGCTCGTGCAAAACAATTTTTGAAGTCATAGGAGTTGTGGTTCGTCTTGGCCTTAGGCGCCTAGTGCATGGGCGCCAAAAATGCGTGTCACTTTTTGACAAAAATTTTATTGGGTTCTCACATTCTGAGCATTTGGCTCGCATAAAATCAATTTCGAAGTAAAATGAGTTTTTTTGCGTTTTGGTCTTAGGCGCCTAGTGCCTGGGCGCCGTGTTGCTGTTCTGGGCGCCAGCGCCTATGCGTGTTGCTGTTCTGGGCGCCAAGCGCCTATGCGTGTTGCTGTTCTGGGCGCCAGCGCCTATGCGTGTTGCTGTTTCCTGGGCGCCGAGCGCCTATGCGTGTTGCTGTCTCCTGCGCGCCGAGCGCCTATGCGTGTTGCTGTTCCTGGGCGCCAAGCGCCCATGCGCCAATGTTCCGTGTTGCTCCTGGGCTCCCAGCGCCTGGGCGCCAGTTTCCAGGATGTCTAAGTATTTTTCCGGTTTTATTTTTAATGTAACTTTTGACTCGGTTATCCAAATTTGACGGTTCAAAATGCGTTTCGAAGCTAATTTCAGTGTCTATCCAAATGTTCTAATTTTATGCAAAAATGAATTATTTTACTGGTGTTTCTGGGCTGAGGTGTTCAAGTGTCTAAACGGCAATTTTTATCCACTTTCCCTATGTCGTGTCAAACCATAAATTGGCCTATTGAAAATTGGTGTTGGTGTGAGTGGTGAGTTGAGTTGGTGAGTGTATTATGGTGTGATTGGTGAGCAGAGGCTTCGGCCTAATTTTAAATTGGTGAGCCGATTAATGAAATGGTGAGAATATGAATAAAATGGTGAGCTGAATTAAATGGTGAATTTGATTGAATTGTGGTGTGTTGTGATGCATTTCCATAGCATCTCATGAAACATGTGCATTATTGGTGAGCAGAGGCTTCGGCCTAGTTTTATTTGGTGAGCCGAGGCTTCGGCCTAGTTTTATTTGGTGAGCAGAGGCTACGGCCTATTTGTATTTGGTGACGGATCCGACATGCACGTGCCCGTGGTGTTTGGGTTGCATTTTCATGCATAACCATATATTGTGTAGTACTGCTTGGAAATGTAATGTTGATGTGATTTGTTGCCATTGTTGTGAACCGGTGTGCCTAGTTGCCCTTTTCCTATGCAGTGCTTATTTCCATATGTTATTAATTATGAAAAGAGACTCACCCTACTGCTTTTATGTTGCTTCTTATGTCGGCAACATGCAGGTAATAACGAGTGAAGGTTTCCCTTATGCCTTCGTCTTGTAGGAAGTGTCATGCTCTGATACGTAGCACCAGGGGGGGTGTCCTATGTTTATGTGTTATTTTCCTTATACCGTTAGATTGTTATTGGTGATGTATTGGTTTTTATTTTCGAACTTATTATTATTCCGCTGCTGGTGGTGACTGAATTTAGTTGATGCGAACTAAACGTTTTTTTTATGGTGCTATGTATCTTGTGTTTTGAACCGAACTGCTAAAAGTGAAGTGGTTGATTTAATGCAGTAAGTGTAGCACTCGCTTAAATTGTTTTCAAAAAAAAAAGAAACTCTGATTTTATTAAATAGTAAGGTTACTAGAAAAGGGGTGTTACATTAGTGGTATCAGAGCAGTTCGGTCTGTCCGGCCAAGTCGTCCTGTCATAGTGTCTTATGACAAATAGAATTGTTAGATTAGTTCTAAATTTCTGTTTGTGCTGCAGTGATCGTTTGAAATGGCTGGGAGGAACGACGCTGCTCTTGCTGCTGCTTTGCAGGCTATGGCTCAGGCTGTTGGGAACCAGCAAAATGGTGCTGAAAATGCTGGGACTCGCAGTTTAGCCACGTTCCAGAGGGAGGATCCACCTGTTTTTAAGGGCAAGTACAATCCAGATGGTGCTCTAGCATGGCTGAAAGAGATCGAAAGGATATTTCGTGTCATGGATTGTGATGATGCGCAGAAGGTCAGGTATGGTACCCATACGCTGGCAGAGGAAGCTGATGATTGGTGGATGGAGGTTAGGCAGAGGTTAGAGACTGCTAATGAGGAGATAACTTGGGCTGTTTTCCGCAGAGAGTTCCTACGGAAGTATTTTCCAGAAGATGTGAGGGGAAAGAAAGAAATAGAATTCCTTGAGCTAAAGCAAGGAAGCATGTCAGTGACAGAGTATGCTGCCAAGTTCACTGAATTGGCTAAGTTTTATCCCCATTATGCTGATGCTGATTCTGAGTTCTCAAAGTGTATTAAGTTTGAGAATGGACTGAGGGCTGATATAAAGAAAGCTGTAGGGTACCAGAAGATTCGGGTATTCGCTGATTTGATCGACAGTTGCAGGATATTCGAAGATGATAGTAATGCTCACTCCAAGGTCATGAGAGATCAGAGGGGTAAATTTCAGAACCGGGGTAAGCCATATGAGGTTCCGGCTGGTAAGGGTAAGCAGAGGTATGCTGATAAGAAGAAACCAAGTGGGGGAGATGCCCCTGCGAAGGTTGTGTGCTACAGGTGTGGCAAGCCGGGTCATAAGAGTTTTGACTGCTCGGATAATAAGTGTTTCAAGTGCGGTAAAGAAGGTCATGTGGCTGCGAAATGTGAGAAAAGGGATGTGGTGTGCTACAATTGTGGGGAGTCAGGTCATATTAGTACTAAGTGTACTAAGCCGAAGAAAGAGAAGTCCCATGGAAAAGTGTTTGCTCTCGCAGGATCAGAGGATACTAATGAGATTAGAGGTACATGTTTTATTAATGGTATTCCTTTGATTGCTATTATTGATACTGGTGCTACGCATTCATTTATTGCTGCTTTATGTGCTGAGAAATTGGACCTTGTTTTATCTTCTATGATGAGGGAGATGGTTATTGACACTCCAGCTAAGGGTTCAGTAACTACCTCTCTTGTGTGTGCTAAGTGCCCTCTGTCAATCTTCGGCAGAGATTTCCTTGTTGACCTTATTTGTTTGCCGTTGGGAGGGTTGGATGTCATTCTTGGTATGGACTGGTTAGTAGTTAACCACGTACATATTAATTGTTTTCGAAAATCTGTAAGTTTCCTTCCTCCCGAAGAAGAAGAATCCGTTTTGTTGCCTGCTGGTCAATTGCATAAGGTAATGAAAGAGGAAGTTCATCTGTTTGCTTTGATGGCGTCATTGTCTGCTGAGAATCAAGCGATCATTGAAGGGGTACAAGTAGTGTGTGAGTTTCCTGAAGTGTTCCCGGATGAAATTCCAAGTGTTCCTCCAGAGAGGAAGGTTGAGTTTGCTATTGATCTTATACCTGGTACTAGGCCTGTGTCTATGGCACCGTACCGAATGTCAGCCTCAGAGTTGTCTGAATTGAAAAAGCAATTAGAAGATCTACTTGAGAAGAAATTTGTAAGACCAAGTGTGTCACCATGGGGTGCTCCGGTATTGTTAGTGAAAAAGAAGGATGGGAGTATGAGACTTTGTGTCGATTATAGGCAATTGAACAAGGTGACAATAAAGAACAGGTATCCGCTCCCCAGAATTGATGATTTGATGGACCAGTTGGTAGGTGCTAAAGTGTTTAGCAAAATCGATTTGAGGTCGGGTTATCACCAGATCAAGGTAAAGGATGAAGACATTCAGAAAACCGCCTTCAGAACGAGATATGGGCACTATGAGTATTCTGTGATGCCGTTTGGTGTTACCAACGCGCCGGGAGTGTTTATGGAGTACATGAATCGTACTTTCCATAGTTATTTGGATCGGTTTGTGGTTGTGTTTATTGACGACATTCTGGTGTATTCTAAAACGGAAGAGGAACACGCAGAACATTTGAGGTTAGTGCTAGAAGTGTTGAAAGAAAAGAAATTGTATGCAAAATTGTCTAAGTGTGAGTTCTGGCTAAATGAAGTAGGTTTCCTTGGTCATATTATCTCTGGTAATGGTATAGCTGTGGACCCAGCCAAGGTTGATGCTGTGTCGCAATGGGAGAGCCCGAAGTCAGTTACAGAGATTAGAAGCTTCTTGGGATTAGCTGGTTATCACAGGAGATTTATTGAAGGTTTCTCGAATTTGGCCCTGCCGTTGACTCAATTGACATGTAAGGGAAAGGCCTTTGTGTGGGATGCTCGCTGTGAGGAGAGCTTCAATGAGTTGAAGAAGAGGTTGACAACATCGCCCGTGTTGACTTTGCCTGTTCCGGATCAACCGTTTGTAGTATATTGTGATGCTTCCAAGATGGGTTTGGGAGGTGTGTTGATGCAAGAAGGTAAGGTAGTAGCTTATGCGTCCAGACAGTTGAGGACCCATGAGAAGAACTACCCTACTCATGATTTGGAGCTAGCTGCAATTGTGTTTGTGCTGACAATTTGGAGGCACTATCTGTATGGTACTAGATTTGAAGTGTTTAGTGACCATAAGAGTTTGAAATACTTGTTCGATCAGAAGGAGCTGAATATGAGACAGAGACGTTGGTTAGAATTGCTGAAGGATTATGATTTCGGCTTGAATTATCACCCCGGCAAAGCTAATGTCGTGGCGGATGCTTTAAGTCGGAAGAGTTTGCATATGTCGGCTATGATGGTGAAAGAATTAGAGTTGATTGAGCAGTTTCGGGACATGAGTCTGGTTTGTGAAGTGACACCGCAGAGTGTCAGATTGGGAATGTTGAAGATTGGCAATGAATTTTTGGTTAGTGTTCGAGAAGCTCAAAAGTCAGATGTAAAGTTGGTAGACTTGTTAGTTGCGAATGATCAAGCTGCGAATGGGGACTTCAAGTTAGATTCCCAGGGTGTATTGAGATTCAGGGATAGGATTTGTATTCCTGATGATGCTGAGATGAAGAGAATGATTCTTGAGGAGAGCCATAGGAGCAAGTTGAGTATTCATCCAGGGGCTACAAAAATGTACCAAGATTTGAAGAAGTTGTTCTGGTGGCCTGGTATGAAGAAGGATGTGGCACGGTTTGTGTATTCTTGTCTGACTTGTCAGAAGTCTAAGATTGAGCATCAGAAGCCTGCGGGGTTGATGCAACCATTAGAAGTTCCGTAATGGAAATGGGATAGCATTTCCATGGATTTTGTGACTGGTTTGCCCAATACAGTGAGAGGGTTTGATGCTATATGGGTGGTTGTGGACAGGTTGTCAAAGTCTGCTCATTTCTTACCAATTAATATGACTTATCCAGTTCCAAAGTTGGCAGAGATCTACATCAAAACAATTGTGAAGTTGCATGGCGTTCCGCTCAGTATTGTGTCTGATAGAGATCCAAGATTCACATCTGAATTTTGGAAGAGTTTGCAAGAAGCTTTGGGTTCTAAGTTGAGGTTGAGCTCCGCTTATCATCCGCAGACAGATGGTCAGACGGAGATGACTATTCAGTCGTTAGAGGACTTGTTGAGAGCATGTGTTCTCGAGCAGGGAGGTTCATGGGATTCTCATCTTCCGTTGATAGAGTTCACCTATAATAACAGTTTTCATTCTAGTATTGGTATGGCACCGTTTGAGGCGTTGTATGGTCGGAGATGTAGGACTCCGTGATGTTGGTATGAATCTGGAGAGAGTGCAGTATTGGGGCCTGAGATCGTGCGAGAAACAACTGAGAAGGTAAAATTAATCCGTGAGAAGATGAAAGCGTCGCAGAGTCGGCAAAAGAGCTATCATGATAAGAGAAGGAAGGATTTAGAGTTTCAGGCCGGTGATCATGTGTTCCTGAGAGTCACTCCGGTGACTGGTGTTGGGCGTGCCTTGAAATCAAAGAAGTTAACTCCCCGTTTCATTGGTCCGTATCAGATTACGGAGAGGGTGGGAAGTGTTGCCTATAGGGTGGCCTTGCCGCCTAATCTTTCGAACTTGCATGACGTGTTCCACGTGTCACAACTTCGAAAGTATGTTCCAGACCCGTCTCATGTGATTCAGATGGACGAAGTAGAGGTACGGGATAATCTCACGGTGGAGACTATGCCTGTGCGAATTGAAGATAGAGAAGTGAAGATTCTGAGAGGGAAGGAGATTCTTTTGGTGAAAGTGGTTTGGTTAGGAGCTGCTGGTGAGAGTATGACTTGGGAGCTGGAGAGTAAGATGCGGGAAGCATATTCGGAGTTGTTTGATTCAGGTAATTTCGAGGACGAAATATTCTAAGTGGGGGAGAGTTGTAACGCCCCAAAATAATTTAATTATTTATTTAATTAAGTTATTTAAGGCTTACAATATTTATTTAATTTAATTAAATAATTCAAGGTTTAATTCATTTTATTTTAATTTTTAGGAGGTGTTGTCTCGAATTAGATGGTGCACAGGGCCCATGACCCACAAGTGAGCCAATGACCCATTGGATAGTCATAGGAGTCGACTCACTTAGGGGTCTTGGGAGTTAGTTCTCATTTTTGACTCAAGTGTGGAAAGAAAGATAAGAAACGTAAAAAAGAGAGAGTGAGAAGAGGAGAAGTGCGAAGTGAAGAGGAGAAGAAGAGAAAGGGGCGAATCACTCAAGGAGGAGGAAGAGCTTGATTGGAGTCTTGCAATTCTTTGGAGCCTTGCTTAGCAATTTCGACTTCTAAGAGGTTAGGGGGTCCTCTTTTTATTTTTAATAGCCTATGCGAATTGGTAGTGCCTAGGGTTAGGGTTTTAGAATGAATTATATGAATGGATTGTGGTGTTGTTGATTCAATTTCAATGTTGTGATATATGATTATGAATTGCCTATGTTGAAATCGCATGATTGATGTTTGAATTGTTGCTAATGCGAATTGTATGTCATATGTTTGAATATATGACTTGTTGGTGCTTGCTTGGTGAAAATTGAGGATCATGATGATGATTGAATTATATATATATATATATATGATTGGGTGTTTGGTGAATTTAAATTGGTGTTTGAATTTGAAGAATTCTGATTTTGGAAGCCCCTAGGCGCCTTGGGCTCCATATGCATGTTGCTGTGTTTTTGTGTTCTGCGCCTCAATCATGGGCGCCAGGCGCCCAGCCAGTGTGCCAGCGCCAGTTTTTCCAATTCTGTTGCCACTGTGTTGCTGTGTCTGTTGCCACTGTGTTGCTGTGTCTGTTGCCACTGTGTTGCTGTTTCTGTGTCACTGTGTTGCCAGTTTTGGCGCTAGGTGCTTGTGCCATGGGCGCCAAGGGTCCCCATTTTCTGTTGATTATTTTGCGAAACTTGATACTGGGTTTTCATGTCTAAGTTAAATGGCTCGTGCAAAACAATTTTTGAAGTCATAGGAGTTGTGGTTCGTCTTGGCCTTAGGCGCCTAGTGCATGGGCGCCAAAAATGCGTGTCACTTTTTGACAAAATTTTTATTGGGTTCTCACATTCTGAGCATTTGGCTCGCATAAAATCATTTTCGAAGTAAATTGAGTTTTTTTGCGTGTTGGTCTTAGGCGCCTAGTGCCTGGGCGCCGTGTTGCTGTTCTGGGCGCCAGCGCCTATGCGTGTTGCTGTTCTGGGCGCCAAGCGCCTATGCGTGTTGCTGTTCTGGGCGCCAGCGCCTATGCGTGTTGCTGTTTCCTGGGCGCCGAGCGCCTATGCGTCTTGCTGTCTCCTGGGCGCCGAGCGCCTATGCGTGTTGCTGTTCCTGGGCGCCAAGCGCCCATGCGCCAATGTTCCGTGTTGCTCCTGGGCGCCCAGCGCCTGGGCGCCAGTTTCCAGGATGTCTAAGTATTTTTCCGGTTTTATTTTTAATGTAACTTTTGACTCGGTTATCCAAATTTGACGGTTCAAAATGCGTTTCGAAGCTAATTTCAGTGTCTATCCAAATGTTCTAATTTTATGCAAAAATGAATTATTTTACTGGTGTTTCTGGGCTGAGGTGTTCAAGTGTCTAAACGGCAATTTTTATCCACTTTCCCTATGTCGTGTCAAACCATAAATTGGCCTATTGAAAATTGGTGTTGGTGTGAGTGGTGAGTTGAGTTGGTGAGTGTATTATGGTGTGATTGGTGAGCAGAGGCTTCGGCCTAATTTTAAATTGGTGAGCCGATTAATGAAATGGTGAGAATATGAATAAAATGGTGAGCTGAATTAAATGGTGAATTTGATTGAATTGTAGTGTGTTGTGATGCATTTCCATAGCATCTCATGAAACATGTGCATTATTGGTGAGCAGAGGCTTCGGCCTAGTTTTATTTGGTGAGCAGAGGCTTCGGCCTAGTTTTATTTGGTGAGCAGAGGCTACGGCCTATTTGTATTTGGTGACGGATCCGACATGCATGTGCCTGTGGTGTTTGGGTTGCATTTTCATGCATAACCATATATTGTGTAGTACTGCTTGGAAATGTAATGTTGATGTGATTTGTTGCCATTGTTGTGAACCGGTGTGCCTAGTTGCCCTTTTCCTATGCAGTGCTTATTTCCATATGTTATTAATTATGAAAAGAGACTCACCCTACTGCTTTTATGTTGCTTCTTATGTCGGCAACGTGCAGGTAATAACGAGTGAAGGTTTCCCTTATGCCTTCGTCTGGTAGGAAGTGTCATGCTCTGATACGTAGCACCAGGGGGGGTGTCCTATGTTTATGTGTTATTTTCCTTATACCGTTAGATTGTTATTGGTGATGTATTGGTTTTTATTTTCGAACTTATTATTATTCCGCTGCTGGTGGTGACTGAATTTAGTTGATGCGAACTAAACGTTTTTTTTATGGTGCTATGTATCTTGTGTTTTGAACCGAACTGTGAAAAGTGAAGTGGTTGATTTAATGGAGGATGTGTAGCACTCGCTTAAATTGTTTTCAAAAAAAAAAAGAAACTCTGATTTTATTAAATAGTAAGGTTACTAGAAAAGGGGTGTTACAATCATCCCCGACCATCAAATCCACCAACTTGATATCCAACTTCTGGGCTTCTCTGATACTGTAAAGAAACTCATTATTAATATTCAACATACCCAACTTAACACTTTGAGGCGACACTTCACAAACCAAACTCAAATCCCTGAATTCCTCAATCAACCCTAACTCCTTAGCCATCATTGCCGACATATGCAAGGACTTTCGACTTAAAGCATCAGCCACGACATTAGCTTTGCCTGGATGATAGTTCAAACCGAAATCATAGTCTTTCAACAATTCTAACCACCTTCGCTGCCTCATATTCAGCTCCTTCTGGTCAAACAAATATTTCAAACTCTTATGATCACTGAACACCTCAAATCTGGAACCATACAAATAGTGCCTCCAAATCTTCAGCACAAAGACTACTGCAGCCAACTCCAAATCATGCGTTGGATAATTCTTCTCATGAATCCTTAACTGCCTCGACGCATAAGCAATCACCTTCCCATCTTGCATAAGCATGCCACCTAGACCCATCTTCGAAGCATCACAATACACCACGAACGGTTCTCCCGGATTTGGCAACGTCAAAACAGGAGACGTCGTCAATCTCTTCTTCAACTCAAGGAAACTTTCCTCACAACGAGCATCCCACACAAAGGCTTTACCCTTACAAGTCAACTGAGTCAACGGAAGGGCCAACTTAGGAAAACCTTCGATGAACCTTCTGTAGTAACCAGCCAACCCTAAGAAGCTTCTAATCTCCGTAGCCGACTTCGGACTCTCCCACTGCATCACGGCATCAACCTTAGACGGATCCACAGCAATACCACTACCAGAAATGATATGACCCAGAAAACTTACTTCTGACAACCAGAATTCACACTTAGACAACTTTGCATACAACCTCTTCTCTTTCAGGATCTCCAATACTAATCTCAAATGCTCTGCATGCTCTTCCTCCGTCTTCGAATAAATCAGGATGTCGTCAATGAACACAACCACGAACCGATCCAAGTAAGTATGGAATATACGATTCATGTACTCCATAAATACACCCGGCGCGTTAGTGACACCGAACGGCATCACCGAATACTCATAATGCCCATACCGCGTCCTGAAAGCAGTCTTCTGAACATCTCCATCCTTCACCTTGATCTGATGATAACCTGATCTCAAATCAATCTTGCTGAACACTCGAGCACCCACCAACTGATCCATCAAATCGTCTATCCTCGGCAGTGGATACTTGTTCTTAATGGTCACCTTATTCAACTGCCTATAATCAACACACAACCTCATGCTCCCGTCCTTCTTCTTCACCAGCAACACAGGAGCTCCCCACGGCGATACACTCGGCCTAATAAACTTCTTCTCAAGTAGATCTTCAAGTTGCTTCTTCAACTCAGACAATTCCGATGCAGACATCCTGTACGGTACCATAGACACAGGCCTCGTACCGGGTACAAGATCAATAGAAAACTCCACTTTCCTCTCAGGCGGTACACTAGGAATCTCATCAGGAAAGACTTCCGGAAATTCGCGCACCACCTGCAACTCTTCAATGATAGCTTGATTCTCAACAGACAGCGATGCCATCAGCGAGAATAACTGAACTCCCTCTTTTGCTAACTTCCGCAACTGACTAGCAGATAACAAACTAGACTCTTCCTCTCCAAAGCTCACACACTTGCGACGACAATCAATACGAACATGGTTATGCTCCAACCAGTTCATGCCCAAAATTACATCTAATCCATTCAGCGGCAGACAAACAAAGTCCACAACAAAGTCTCTGTCGAAAATCGACAAGGGACACTAAGAACACACTAGAGAGGTAGTCACCGACCCCTTAGCTGGAGTGTCGACAACCATCTCTCTATTCATAGCAGACAATACAAGACTTTAAAGGAGTACCATTAATGAAGCACGTACCTCTAATGAGTCCATCATCTTCAGTAGGCTCTTCACCTGCTAAAGCAAACACTTTTCCACTGGACCTCTCTTTCTTCGGCTTCGGACACTGAGTACTGATATGCCCCTCTTCACCACAGTTGTAGCAGACCACTGCCTTGCGCTCGCATTCGGCCACCACATGACCATCCTTACCGCACTTGAAACACTTCTTCACGTCGCTTCTGCACATGACACTCTTTTGGCCAGGCTTGCCACACTTAAAACACACAATGCTAGCAGGGGCATCTCCCCCACTAGTTCTCTTGCCAGCATCAGCTCTCTGCTTACCCTTGCCCGCAGGGACCTCATACGGCTTACTACGGCCTTGAAACTTGCTCCTATTATCATTCACAATCTTGTAGTGGGCATTACTATCCTCCTCAAAAATCCTGCAACTATCAATCAAGTCAGCAAAAACACGGATCTTCTGATATCCGATTGCCTTCTTGATCTCGGGCCTCAAACCATTCTCAAACTTGATACACTTGGAAAACTCAGCATTAGCTCCAGTGTAATGCGGATAGAACTTTGCCAGCTCCACGAACTTAGCGGCATACTCTGATACGGACATACTTCCCTATTTCATCTCCAGAAACTCAATCTCCTTCTTCCCTCGGACATCTTCCGGATAATACTTACGGTTAAACTCTCTGCTGAACACTTCCCAGGTAATCTCTTCATTAGCAGCCTCCAACCTCTGCCTCGTCTCTAACCACCAATCATCAGCTTCCTCAGCTAGCATATGCGTACCATAGCGGACCTTCTGTGCTTGGGTACAATCCATCACCCGAAAAATTCTCTCCATTTATTTCAACCAAGCTAAAGCACCATCAGGATCATACTTGCCCTTGAACGTAGGCGGATTCTCTCTCTGAAAAGTAGCCAAACTCCGAGCCCCAGCATTCTCACCAGCATTATGTTGATTCTGCACAGCTTGTGCCATAGCAGCTAGAGCAGCAGCAATTGCAGTGTCGTTCCTCCCAGCCATTTCCACTTTCTTGCTACAAAAACAACCAACAGTTAGATATAATTGACAACACACCATTGTCAATTGACACTACGACTGGACAACTTGGCCGGACAGACCGAACTTTTGCTCTGATACCACTAATGTAACACCCATTTTCTACCCGGTAATTATTTAATAAAATCAGAGTTTCAAAAATTTATTTCATACTTCGAAAGGGATGTCACACATTCATCGCTAAATAAAATGTCTCATATGATATAAATAACTCGCCAAAAAGGGACTAAGCCCATAACACCTATTTAATTAACCACATCACCAAAAATTACATCACCACGCAGCGGAATATAACATAAGTTTTAAAACATGAAATAACAACGTCCTGAATGGACTCCAAATAACAAAATATAATAATCCTAAGTTTAGCGTTTATTCCCCCCCTTGAGTGTTACACATCAAAGCAAAGGACACCGACGACACCGACTTAGAATAGCGAAGGTACCTAAGCCTTCACTCGCAATCACCTGCACGTTACCGCATAGGGGTAACATTCAAACAGAAGGGGTGAGATATCTTCAATATAATAGCATAAAATGATAGGAAGTATGCTAGGATATGATACTATATCTACCACTTCACTACACACATCAACTTATAACATACGTCCAATTATAAACATTACATCAAATTATAAACAATCTCAACCAGTCACCAAATGTCATGACGATGCATGAATGCAACCCACACCAACGGGCATATGCATGTGGTACCAAAATCACCAAAAGTCTTGCCCGTAAATAGGGGCGTCACCAAAATTGAGAGCTTTCACACCAGGCTCACCAATTCACCAAAAATCGAGCTTTCACACCAGGCTCACCAGTTTTTATAGAAATTTGAGCTTTCACACCTAGCCAAGACCAAAGGTCTTCACCAAAATAATGCATATGTTGTATGCGACACCATGAATGCACACAGACAATCACCAAGTTGGTCACAATGTGACACACCAACAACAATCACCAAGATATCACCAAAGTTGGGCTTTCACACCTAGCTACAACGAAACCAAAAACACCAACCACCCGACACAACGGAACACCAAGACTTGGAACCTTCACACCTAGTTCCAACAACACCAAGGTTTGAGCCTTCACACCTAGCATCAAACCGCACCAAGACACCTAGAGGACAACAATCTTCCAAAATAACACCAAGACACCAAGAAGACAACAATTTTCCGAAACAGCACCAATACATCAAGATGACAACATTTTTCTAAAACATTTGAGACACGAGGGTTTTTCACAACACCGGAGACAAACGGCAATTTTTCCAAAATATGGAAGGCATGACAACTTTCTTGTAATGGTCATCACTATATATTTTTTTGTATTTTCTTTATCTTGAATTGTACTGCGCATTCATAGTTAATTATGAATGTTAATCCACACTTTTAACTTGGACGGAAAGTTGTACTGTCGTTTTGTGGAATTTCAGATTTTGTCCAGTCTCTTACCCCTAGTTTTGTCAAATACTATGAACCATTACCAATCAAACAGGATACAACTGTAGTTGTCTAGTCCACTCCCTTACTTTTTATGGAATCAAACGCACTTTTAGTACAAATGGTGCATATGTTATTGATAAATACCAATCATATCCATTGAAAGAATCATATCTTTTAGTGTACATAATAATTAAAAAAATTGTTTAAGAGGCTGGCACAATTGTTTAAGAATCATATCCATTAAATTTTTTTTTTCATAAATACCAATCATATCTTTCAATCAATTTATCCTTGATGGTTACTCTCAACACAAAACACAATCAGCGGTCACGTAAATACAATCTAATTGTTAACCTCCACAACTAGAGGTTAACAAACTAAAACCTCGCCACTATAGTGGAGACTTGTGTATGCATTACGGTTTATGAACTATTGCCCAACTCATTGCTTAAAACCTCTTATTTTCTTTATTAGTCGATGCACTAACAACTTTCTTTCCAAATTTCCTTCGCAAGAGGCTGGCACAATTGTTTAAGAATCATATCCATTAAATATTTTTTAATAAATACCAATCATATCTTTCAATCAATTTTGTAACGCCCCAAAAATAATAGATTAATCTATTTGATTTATTAAATGAAATTGGGTGGTAGAAATAATAATATAATTATTATTTATTACTTAATAAAATAATTATAGGTGTTACTATATGTGAGCTTTAGTTGGGTTGGAAATAATTATTTTGAGGGGGGGTGTGTAGCGTTCGGGCTTAAGTGGTGGAAGAAAGCCCGTGATCCAAGCCCAATCATACTTAAGCTAGAAAATTAGGCTTAGCTCATTTGTGTGCCAAAAGAAAGAAAAAGAATAGAAAGGGAGAGAGAGAGGAGGCTTCGGGTTGAGAGAAAAGAAGGAGGGAGCTACGATTTTGAAGAAAAACAAAGGGAAGAGAAGGCATTTAGTGGAAGCTCAAGCGAGGGAGAAGAAATTGTTGGTGATTTTCTTGGAGGGGTGCCTTGCATTTCGAATTCCTAAAGGTTAGGGGGTCCTCTTTTTATCTTTAATACCTTATGCGAATTAGTAATGCTTAGGATTAGGTCCTAGGGTGATTTTCTATGAATGATTGGTATATTGTGATGTTGTGCTATGCTGAATTTTTAATTGTGCAAAGAGATGTTTGATTTGTGTTGAAATTGTACACAATTAGAATGATGCATGCCCATTGTTTGATGCTTTGATTGAATGAATCTTTTTTTGTGGAAAAAGGTGATGGTTACTGTTCATATGATAAATTGGCATTGGTGATTTAATTTGGTGAATTTTGGTTGAGAGGAACTCAAAAATTGATGGAGCCTTAGGCGCCCTAGGTGTGTGTGTGTGTTGCTGGAAATTCTACCACTGCTGTGTCTGTTGCTGTATCTGGGCGCTGGGTGCCCTCCTGGGCGCCTGTGCCACTGTGTTGCCAGTTTTGGCACTAGGCGCCTTGTGCCATGGGCGCCAAGGGTCCCCATTTTCTGTTGCTTATTTTGCGAAAATTGATACTGGGTCTTCATGTCCAAGTTAAATGGCTCGTGCAAAACAATTTTTGGAGTCATAGGAGTTGTGGTCTGTCCTGGCCTTAGGCGCCTAGTGCATGGGCGCCAAAAATGCGTGTCACTTTTTGCCAAACTTTTTGTTGGGTTCTCATATTCTGAGTATTTGGCTCGTGCAAAATCAATTTCGAAGTAAAATGAGTTTCCATGCGTGTTTTGCCAAGGCGCCCTATGCATGGGCGTCGTGTTCCTGCGCCAGTTTTGCTAGGCGCTCTGCGCCAGTTTTCCTGCGCCTGTGTCTGGGCGCTAGGCGCCCTGCGCCAGTTTTGCTAGGCGCTCTGCGCCAGTTTTCCTGCGCCTGTGTCTGGGCGCTAGGCGCTCTGCGCCAATTTTCCCTGCGCCAGTGCCTGGGCGCTAGGCGCCCTGCGCCAGTTTTTGCTGGGCGCCAAAATCAGGATGTTGCCTAAATTTTTCCAAACTTGTTTTTAATGTAACTTTTGACTCGGTTATCCAAATTTAACGGTTCAGAATGCATTTCGAAGCTAATTTCGGTGTCTAGTCAAATATTCTAGTTTTATGTAAGAATGAGTTATTTTTACTGGTGGTTCTGGACTGAAGTTGTTCAAGGTGTCTAATTCCAATTTTTATTCACTTTTCCTATGTCGTGTCAATATCCTAAATTGGCCTATTTGAAATTGGTGTTGGTGTGAGTGGTGGGCTGAATTGGTGAGTGTGATAAGGTGAGATTGGTGAGCAGAGGCTTCGGCCTAATTTTAATTTGGTGAGCTGATTAATGCACTATGGTGAGAATATGAATGAAAATGGTGAACTGATTGAATTGTGGTGTGTTGTGATGCATTCCCATAGCATCTCATGAAACATGTGCATTATTGGTGAGCAGAGGCTTCGGCCTAGTTTTATTTGGTGAGCAGAGGCTACGGCCTATTTGTATTTGGTGACGGATCCGACATGCATGTGCCCGTGGAGTTTGGGTTGCATTTCATGCATACCCAAACCTTTTTGCATTGTTGTTTGGTGAATGTAATTTGTGATATGGTTATTGCCTTTGTTGTGAATTGGTGTGTCTGGTTCCCTTTTCCTATGCAATGCTTATTCCCATATGTTATTAATTATGAAAAGAGACTCACCCTACTGCTTTTATGTTGCTTCTTATGTCGGCAACGTGCAGGTAATAACGAGTGAAGGTTACCTTATACCTTCGTTTGGTAGGAAGTGTCATGCTCTGATACGTAGCACCGGGGGGCGTCTTATGTTTTAATGTTATTGTCTTTATACTGTTAGACCATTTTTGGTGATGTATTGTTTTTGTTTTCGAAACTTAATTATTATTCCGCTGCTGGTAGTGAGTGTGTTTAGTGGATGTAAACTAAACGGTTTTCCTCGTTATGGTGCTATGTATCTTGTGGTTTTAATTGAACTATGGAAATTGAAGCTTTTGATTTTTATGGAGTAAGTGTAGCACTCGCTTAAATTGTTTTCAAAAAAAAAAAAAAGAAACTCTGATTTTATTAAATAGTAAGGTTATTAGAAAAGGGGTGTTACATTAGTGGTATCAGAGCAATGGTTGGTCCGTCCGGCCAAGTCGTCGAGTCGTTGTGTCGGTGTACGACCAACTGTTGTCTTTTAAGTGCTGACCAGTGTTTGTGTTGCAGGTAAACCAAGAGTTGCTAATGGTAAGTGAACTAGTGGGGGAGATACCCCTGCTGGTACTGTAGGTTGTATTGCATTCTGGGTGTGAACTTGTGTCCCTGTTGTTGGTTGCTATTCTTTAACCTTCTTGTGGAATGAATTCTGACTTCGTTTGTGTGGTCTTCAATAACTTACCTTGTTGGTTAGTATTCACATGTGTTTCGACTAGTTTAAAATTGTTTCGACATTAGGTCTTATATGAACTCTTTGGTGGTGTGTCTTGACGTGGAGTCTAAATGCATTGTAGGGAATTGTTTTGACGAATTATGTCAGACTAGTACATGCCTAAAAATGTTGAGGTTTGGTGTTCCCTGATTTATAAATGTTTCCATTATGAGGCTGTTTGTATCTATTCTAAGGGGCTATGACATCTTTCGCGTTAGTTGTTTATTTTTGGGTGTTGTCCCTGATTGTTTTGACAGGCAGTGTTGTAAGTTTAGGGCCTTCATGAATTGTTTTGCAATTTCCATGCTACTTAGAGTTTGACATTGTACGCTTGGATTTTATGAAAATTTTTAGTCGTTACTTCTTGAATTGTGTTATGTGGTTTTGAGATCTGAAAAGTGAAGTGGTTTCTGAAGTTGCTTTTGGGCACCGTAAGACAATTTTGTGGTTGAGTGCTAATATGGGTATGAAATTTATTTTAATAAATGAACACTGATTTGGTATAAAGTTTTTACTATGGTTTGGTTTTGATTTCGCATTATATTACACACCAAGTACCGTGTGAAATGATTTTGAAAAGCGGACTATATTTTATGTTGTCGTTATCTACCTTATTCGGTCTTTTGCCTAATTTTCCTCAACATGTGATGTTTCCAACTCCGAATCCTTGCGAACTATTTCATGACCGTGAGCTGTAATCCCTACACCAGATTGTCCCTGATTTTGTTTTGGTTGTTGTACTCTTTATAATTGGTGCTACGTGATTTTGGGAAACCATAAACATTTAAAATGCGCATTGGCACGGTTTATGTATTTCATTGGGTTAGCTTTTATTGTCGTATGTTCTTAAGAATGCTTTGTTCAAATTGTTAAAAGTTGATGTTTAATTGATTGATTGATGTGTATTGTTGTGTTTGTAAAAAGTTGAGATGTAGTGCGTAACACTGTTTCGGTTTTCGTGAAACTGGGACTGTTCGGCCAGTCCAAAAATTTCGTGTTTAATTGTTCGTGAAAATAGATTTCACGCCGGTCGTTTTGGTACCGGTTTCGTTCAATTTGGATTTGCGTAGCTCTAGTTATAGGCTCCACAAGTGAGGTTAATAATCTGGGAGCATTCTGGACATAGGTTCTGTATTTTTAAAACTGGAAACCTTTCGTTTGTCCAAAAATTATGGAACATATTTTGTTAGGGAATAGACTTAATTCTGGTAATTTTGGCTTTGGTTTGGTCGCATTTGGAGTAGTATAACTCCATTTATTGGTCTCGCAAGTTAGGGTAAAATTCTGGGGACCGTCTGGACATAGGGTCAATGTTTTGATTGTGGTGTTTTCAAATGAACTCCTTTTCGAATGAATCCAATTTCTTTGAAAACCAGACAAAATGATTTACTGTTTAGGCTGAAGTTTCGTGTTATTCGAGTTTGTTTTGGGCATTGTAGAAGAGTCACAACTTTGGACACAGTCGCTGCCCCATTTTCTGGACCAGCTGCCTTGTTTGTGAAAACTGTGCTATTCGACTCATCATTTTGAAATTCTAAAAATATAGCCAGAAACTAGACTCCGTAAGTTTTCCGTAGAGGGGTTGTTTGCTAAATTCCGATGTTGTTTGAGAGAGTAAATAAATTGTTGAAGTTTATGTGTGAGTGCTGGAATTTCCTGCGTTGCTTGGTTTATGCTGTCATTGTAACGGAAAAATGTCTTTGCGATATCTTTTGACCCAGGAGTCCGATTTGAGTAAACTAAAATGTTTTGGAAAGCTTATTCAGAGGCCTAACTGAATATTCTAATTGCAAGGCGAAATTGACTGTTTCTGGTGTCGTTGATTTTTAGGCGTGTCGGTCGAATTAAATTGTTGTAGTGTTGTCGGTGGCTTAGAGCCCCAAGTTGTTATTGTGTTGTCGGTGGCTTAGTGCCCCAAGTCGTTGTTGCAGTGTCGGCGCCTTGGTGCCCGAAGTTGCTGATGTGTTATTGATTATGGGATTGTTGGTCCCGGAGTTGTCTCTGCATTGTTGCTTGTTGTTGCTTGTGGTTGCCTCGTTAATAATGTCGATGTTTATGTGTTGCCTTGGGTACCGCCGAATGGCCCAAGTTATATTGTTGTTGATTTTTTGTTGTGGGCCGATGGTCATTATTGATTAGTAAGGCGCTACTATGCCCCATGCGTTGTTGTTGTTGATGATGTTGCTTTGCTGATGGTTTGTCGTTGTTGATGTCGCCTGAATGGCAAAGTTGTTTGTTGATGTTACTGTCGTGTTGTTAAATTATGTGGCTTGTTGTACAGCTGTGATGCACTCTGTGAATTTCGTTGTGATGCTGTGATGATTGATGTATTGCGTTATCCATGAGGATAGATGAGTGAGATTGAATGCAAGTTAGTCTATCAGAGTGGCGTAGCGGAGTAGAGGGTGAGCCTGACTATTACTGCTTGAAGTTACCTGGCTGAACAAGTAGGAGGGACGGCCGCCCAAGCACTTACCGCCGGTAATCAAAGCAATAGTAATCAGCGTGATAGGTAGCACTAGTTGTCTAGATGGCTGTAGTTGGTAGTGGAGGAGTGTTGGCTTTAGCAGGAGAAAATTTCGAGGACGAAATTCCTTTAAGTGGGGGAGAGTTGTAACTCCCCAAAAATAATAGATTAATCTATTTGATTTATTAAATGAAATTGGGTGGTAGAAATAATAATATAATTATTATTTAATACTTAATAAAATAATTATAGGTGTTACTATATGTGAGCTTTAGTTGGGTTGGAAATAATTATTTTGAGGGGGGGTGTGTAGCGTTCGGGCTTAAGTGGTGGAAGAAAGCCCGTGATCCAAGCCCAATCATACTTAAGCTAGAAAATTAGGCTTAGCTCATTTGTGTGCCAAAAGAAAGAAAAAGAATAGAAAGGGAGAGAGAGAGGAGGCTTCGGGTTGAGAGAAAAGAAGGAGGGAGCTACGATTTTGAAGAAAAACAAAGGGAAGAGAAGGCATTTAGTGGAAGCTCAAGCGAGGGAGAAGAAATTGTTGGTGATTTTCTTGGAGGGGTGCCTTGCATTTCGAATTCCTAAAGGTTAGGGGGTCCTCTTTTTATCTTTAATACCTTATGCGAATTAGTAATGCTTAGGATTAGGTCCTAGGGTGATTTTCTATGAATGATTGGTATATTGTGATGTTGTGCTATGCTGAATTTTTAATTGTGCAAAGAGATGTTTGATTTGTGTTGAAATTGTACACAATTAGAATGATGCATGCCCATTGTTTGATGCTATGATTGAATGAATCTTTTTTTGTGGAAAAAGGTGATGGTTACTGTTCATATGATAAATTGGCATTGGTGATTTAATTTGGTGAATTTTGGTTGAGAGGAACTCAAAAATTGATGGAGCCTTAGGCGCCCTAGGTGTGTGTGTGTTGCTGGAAATTCTGCCACTGCTGTGTCTGTTGCTGTATCTGGGCGCTGGGTGCCCTCCTGGGAGCCTGTGCCACTGTGTTGCCAGTTTTGGCACTAGGCGCCTTGTGCCATGGGCGCCAAGGGTCCCCATTTTCTGTTGCTTATTTTGCGAAAATTGATACTGGGTCTTCATGTCCAAGTTAAATGGCTCGTGCAAAACAATTTTTGGAGTCATAGGAGTTGTGGTCTGTCCTGGCCTTAGGCGCCTAGTGCATGGGCGCCAAAAATGCGTGTCACTTTTTGCCAAACTTTTTGTTGGGTTCTCATATTCTGAGTATTTGGCTCGTGCAAAATCAATTTCGAAGTAAAATGAGTTTCCATGCGTGTTTTGCCAAGGCGCCCTATGCATGGGCGCCGTGTTCCTGCGCCAGTTTTGCTAGGCGCTCTGCGCCAGTTTTCCCGCGCCTGTGTCTGGGCGCTAGGCGCCCTGCGCCAGTTTTGCTAGGCGCTCTGCGCCAGTTTTCCTGCGCCTGTGTCTGGGCGCTAGGCGCTCTGCGCCAGTTTTCCCTGCGCCAGTGCCTGGGCGCTAGGCGCCCTGCGCCAGTTTTTGCTGGGCGCCAAAATCAGAATGTTGCCTAAATTTTTCCAAACTTGTTTTTAATGTAACTTTTGACTCGGTTATCCAAATTTAACGGTTCAAAATGCGTTTCGAAGCTAATTTCGGTGTCTAGTCAAATATTCTAGTTTTATGTAAAAATGAGTTATTTTTACTGGTGGTTCGGGACTGAAGTTGTTCAAGGTGTCTAATTCCAATTTTTATTCACTTTCCCTATGTCGTGTCAATATCCTAAATTGGCCTATTTGAAATTGGTGTTGGTGTGAGTGGTGGGCTGAATTGGTGAGTGTGATAAGGTGAGATTGGTGAGCAGAGGCTTCGGCCTAATTTTAATTTGGTGAGCTGATTAATGCACTATGGTGAGAATATGAATGAAAATGGTGAACTGATTGAATTGTGGTGTGTTGTGATGCATTCCCATAGCATCTCATGAAACATGTGCATTATTGGTGAGCAGAGGCTTCGGCCTAGTTTTATTTGGTGAGCAGAGGCTACGGCCTATTTGTATTTGGTGACGGATCCGACATGCATGTGCCCGTGGAGTTTGGGTTGCATTTCATGCATACCCATACCTTTTTGCATTGTTGTTTGGTGAATGTAATTTGTGATATGGTTATTGCCTTTGTTGTGAATTGGTGTGTCTGGTTCCCTTTTCCTATGCAATGCTTATTCCCATATGTTATTAATGATGAAAAGAGACTCACCCTACTGCTTTTATGTTGCTTCTTATGTCGGCAACGTGCAGGTAATAACGAGTGAAGGTTACCTTATACCTTCGTTTGGTAGGAAGTGTCATGCTCTGATACGTAGCACCGGGGGGCGTCTTATGTTTTAATGTTATTGTCTTTATACTGTTAGACCATTTTTGGTGATGTATTGTTTTTGTTTTCGAAACTTAATTATTATTCCGCTGCTGGTAGTGACTGTGTTTAGTGGATGTAAACTAAACGGTTTTCCTCGTTATGGTGCTATGTATCTTGTGGTTTTAATTGAACTCTGGAAATTGAAGCTTTTGATTTTTATGGAGTAAGTGTAGCACTCGCTTAAATTGTTTTAAAAAAAAAAAAAAAGAAACTCTGATTTTATTAAATAGTAAGGTTATTAGAAAAGGGGTGTTACAAATTTAACCTTTGATGGCTACTCTCAACACAAAACACAATCAGCGGTCACGTAAATACAATCTAATTGTTAACCTCCACAACTAGAGGTTAACAAACTAAACCCTCGCCACTATAGTGGAGACTTGTGTAGGCATTATGGATTATGAACTATTGCCCAACTCAATGCTTAAAACCTCTGGTTTTCCTTATTAGTCAATGCACTAACAACTTTCTTTCCAAATTTCCTTCGCAACGGATAGAAGATTTTGGGACATTACCTTTCAGTCCTCTTGGAGATGCATCTAGTACTTTGGGTTAGACTCGGGAACAATCAGTGTTCTCTAAGGACTCACAAAGTGATAGGATTTTTATAAAACTTTACTTAAAATCTTTGAGCATAAAACAATTTTCCGTGACCTATCGGAGTTGACTCTATCAACTAACCTAAAATACTAGTATGAGTGAATCTCCATACCTCTTGAGTTGAGACTTAACTCAACCACCATAGAATCATCAATCATAAAGCTAGTGCAAGGACTCTTGGGGAAACTCTTAGCCAAATTGAATCCTACACGACTGAACTACCCCTTTTTAAACAAAATGTTCTAAACCTCTATCATGATTGATCGTTGACTAATCCAAGTGTAAACATTTACATTTGGATTAAGTATGGAATTGGGATAGTTGTAGCATCAAGGAAATGAGAAAACAGAAGGATTCCTTTAAGGAATCAAACAGGCGCACGGTAGTGCTCCTTGTGTTGATTTAGAAAAAAGAATTCTAAACTATTTTGAGCATTCCTTTGGTACTCCATCTTTCTGAATTCCATGAACAGTACAAACAAAATTATTACAACTTTCGTAATCAATCAGATCCGAAGACTGGCCTTACCCATAGAATAGCAAAACATTCGACACTTAGGTAAACCAAACTATCTCCTCTTTCGACGTACAAACTGGATGCCTAATAGCATAGCACTTTTTACTAAATTTAAATATTTCATAAGGGGAGGTACAACTGCTAATAGCCATTCCTGAGAAGTAGCCTTCCTTAAGACACCAAAAAGGAGTTGCCCTAATCTCATTCCTAAATTCTTAGCCTTGATCATTGGGGATTCACTACATACTTCTTGTGTCAATCTAGGGTTTGTATTCTACGGGCAGTTAGAGCTCAAAGGCTTGGGGGTAGAGTAGAAGTACTTCTTGGAATTAGAATAAAACACAGTCCAAAATCCATTGGTATGTGTAGACATTTTCGTTATCTTTCCAACACAGCCCGCAACACATAAATCGGAGTTCCGGATCAAAAGTTATGAATAAAACAAGTTGGAAGACTAGCGAAATATTTTTCACAGAGAGAAACTACCATGCTCCTAATCGGAGGGTTGTGATATGGTTACTTCTATTGACATGAAATACTAGTCCCTTTTTGATAGCAACCCAACTCAGAAATTTTGACAAGGAAACTGGTTTAATAAACACTGAGTGGTACTACTTGTCAAAATTGCAAGCGCAATGATAGTTTACTAGTTCGGTTTCACAGCATTGGGTAAGGTGTTTCTTAGGAAAGGAAACATGATCTAGAACCATGACTATCCAGAAGGATCTCACTGGGCTGAACTTAAGTTGGAGTTAACTTCTATTCACATGGTAGGGTTGACTAGAGAGGAATACTACTACAATCCCTAAACATCATCTCAGTAACTGAGAGATGGGTCAGACAACAATTCGGGCATTACAGTGCTCACTAGTCCTGAATAAATCTAAGATACTAACACCTCTTCTACCGGAAGGTTTTCACAACTAATAACTCTCTAGGTAACCTTTTACGACTTACGAGGTGACACCATGGTCAAATCAGCTCCACAGATTAGACGGTCGCCTACAATTCCTCGAACAAACACGGATGCCCATTCTTTTGTTCTGTAACATCATCTGTAGCCCACTAATTCCGCTGCATGCCCTGATGAAATGAGAAGGCTAGGAATCCTATGGTTTAGGGTTTTAGACATTTTCGGGGCCGAGGCAACAAATTGTCATTATTCTCAGTACGTTGCATGAAATATTGAGTGGATCCGGGCTCAATGTAACACCCTAAAAAATTATTTAATTAATTTATTTAATTAAATAATTGGGGATTTAAATTAAATTATTTGATGTAATTCGATTAATTAGAATTTTATTTATTTTTGGTGGTATTAGGAAGGAGTGGAGGCGCCACTTGCATGACTTGGGCTTAAGTGAAAAAGCCCAAGCCCATGATCCACATTATAGGCGAAGGGGTTAGTTGGTGGGGGCTAGGGTTTGTGGCGTTTTGCGAAGCCAAAAGAAAGAAAGAAAGAAAGAGCGTGAGATAGAGAGAGAGCAAGGAAAGGGGCGCCGTAAGGAGAGAAGAGGAAGAGGAGAGAAGTCGCAAGCAAGGAAGAGCGAGGAGCGTGATTTTGTTGCTGATCCTGTACGTGACTATCTCCGGAGCCTCCGTTCTTCAATTTCGAGGTTAGGGGAGCTCTATCACTCTATCTAATAGTTTATATGATGGGTTCTAGATCTAGGATTTGTATTAGAACCGTATGTTTCTTGATGTTCTTGGCGTGTTTGATGTTCATTACGTTCTTGACGTTCTTGATGTTAACTTTCGTATATATGTACATCATGAGTCTATGCGAATTTATCTATTGCTTGGGTTGATCCATGAATTTCGTTATTGGTGATGTTTTGCGTATGTGAGGAGAATTAAAATGTTAATCTATGCGTTGGTTGTTGAAGGATGTGGTCGCATAAGGGGTTGTTGATGTTGGGCGCCTAGGGCGCCATGATGAGGCTAGTGATGTTGTTTGGTTTTAATTGAATTTTGATGAAATTGAGTTTTTAGTGTTTTCTTTTGAATGAGATAAATGCGTTTTAGTTGCTGGGAAAAATTGGAGTTGTATGTTTTAAAATTGTGAAGAAAACGAATTTTTAGTTGTTAAAAAGGTGTTGGACAAATTCTGGATGTTGTTGCTGGTTTCTGGGCGCTGGGCGCCTATGCTGGGCGCTGGGCGCCTGTTCTGTGTTGTTGTTGCGCGTGGGGGCGCGCCTGGGCGCTGGCGCCCGTGTTGTCTGTGTGTGTGCGTGTGCGCGCCTGGGCGCTGAGCGCCTATGGCGCTGTGTTGTGCGCGTGTTCCCCTGGGCGCTAGGCGCCCGTGCTGCGTTGCGCTGCGCTGTGCGCGCGCGTTGTTGCTCCTGGGCGCTAGGCGCCCGTGCTGTGTTGCGTGCGTTGTTGTCGTTGCCTGGGCGCTGGGCGCCTGTGCACTTGTTGCCTGGTTGCCTGGGCGCCTAAGGCGCCTGTTCCCAGGATGTTGCATAATTTTTCCAAAAATTGTTTTTATCATAACTTTTGATTTTGATGTCCGTTTTGAACGATTCGAAAAGTGCCGTGAAGCTTTTTACGTTGTCTATTCGTGGGTTTAATTTTTAAAATGAAAAATTGTTATTTTCTGACTGTTTGTGGGCGCCCAAGTGGCTGTCCCCGGTGATCGTCCCAGTGACATTGAAAAACGACGTGGAACCCTTGAAAATCCCTTTTGGTGTATAAACAACAGTTTTAACGTGGTAGTGTCAAAATGACTGTTTTGCCCCTAGTGGCCAAAGTTAATGATAATGATGTGTAAATGACGAGGATGCCCTTGGTGGCTAGTCAAATGACTGTTTTGCCCCTAGTGGCCAAAGTTAATGATAATGATGTGAAAAAGACGAGGATGCCCTTGGTGGTTAGTCAAATGACGTTTTTGCCCTCAGTGGCTAATGTTTGAGTTAAATGATGTTTATGTGTGAGTGACATTTGGGGCCTGAGTGGCTAATGATGTTAAGGTCTAAGTGGCCTAGTGATGTTGTGTGATGATTATGAATTTGACAGGTGCTGTGCTCCGTGCGAGCAAACAGGTAAGTGATGGGTCACATTGTTGACTGTGATCTGAGAAATTGTGAGATTTTGTGAAGTGAGTGGTGCATGTCATAGAGTCTCATGCCCATATGCATAAAACCCAGTGATGTTTTGAGGCCTGAGTGGCCAAGTGATGATGAGGCCTGAGTGGCTAAGCGACGTTTTGTGAAAAGGTACCTTCATGCATATACCCGCGAGTGGGCTGCATTTCATAAATCTATATGACATGAGATGAGTTTTTGTACATGATGTGATTGATGACTGTGATGTGGATGTTTGTGTATTGGATGTTGATTATTCTAGTGCGTAGCCTATGATTAGTGCTTATCATATTTTCTATTATATAGACTGAAATGATGCTCACCCTTTCCTGTTTGAATGTTGCCCTCGTGTTGGTAACGTGCAGGTGATTCCCAGTGAAGGTATTAGCTTCACTTTTCGAGTCGAGTCGTCATGCTCTGATACGTAGCACTCAGGGGGGATAATGAACTCGGCCTTTATTACTAATTTTTGATTATTTTGTCCATGTGGACTATTTGGTTATGTTTTACAAATTTCCGCTGCGTAGTTGATTGTGTTATGAGGAGTGTTATAAGTGACGTTAACCATGAGGCTTGAGTTTTTGATATTGTGATGTGCTACGTGGACGTAAGAATTTGAGTTAAACTGTTTTTTTTAAAGTTTGATAAGCGACGTTTGATTTGAGTATGTGTAACATTTCCCATGAACGAGATTTTTCAAACTCTGATTTTATAAACAAAGTGACGGGTAGAAAGGGGTGTTACATTAGTGGTATCAGAGCAGTTCGGTCTGTCCGGCCGGTAGTTGAGTCGTCGTGTTGAGTAACATTGAGTTTGTTACTCGTTTCTGAATTCTGTTTTCTGTTGCAGTGCTAGAATGGCCAGACGAGACGACGCTGCTCTTGCTGCTGCATTGCAAGCTATGGCTCAGGCGATGCAGGGTCAGCAGAATGCTGGGGATAATGCTGGTTTTCGAAGTCTGACAACCTTTCAGAGGGAGAATCCGCCCACCTTTAAGGGCAAATATGATCCAGATGGTGCTATGGCTTGGCTGAAGGAGATTGAGAGGATTTTCAGGGTGATGGACTGTACTGTTGAGCAGAAGGTCCGCTTTGGTACCCACATGTTAGCCGAGGAGGCCGACGACTGGTGGTTGGCTACTAGGCAGAGGTTAGAGGCTGTGCAGGAAGAGATTACTTGGGAGGTTTTCAGCAGGGAATTTCTGAGAAAGTATTTTCCTGAAGACGTCCGCGGGAAGAAAGAGATAGAGTTTTTGGAGCTGAAGCAGGGTGGTATGTCTGTGACTGCCTATGCGGCAAAATTTGTGGAGCTAGCCAAATTTTATCCACATTACAGTGAGGCTACAGCTGAATTTTCTAAATGCATCAAATTTGAGAATGGGTTGAGGCCTGATATTAAACAGGCCATTGGTTATCAGAAGATTCGTGTGTTCGCAGATCTGGTTGACAGTTGCAGAATTTTCGAGGAAGACAGTACTGCTCGCTACAAAGCTACTTCTGAGAGAAAGGGCAAGTTTCAGAGTCGAAGCAAGCCGTATGAGGTTCCTGCGGGTAAGAGTTATCAGAAGGCTGCTGGAGGTAAGGGTCCTAGTGGGGGAGATGCCCCTGCTAGCATTGTCTGTTATAGGTGTGGCAAGCCTGGCCACAAGAGTACTACGTGCAGGTCGGATGACAGGAATTGCTACCGTTGCGGTAAAAAGGGTCATATGGCAGCCGATTGTAAGGTCAAGGATGTGGTGTGTTTCAACTGTGGTGAGTCTGGGCATATCAGTACGAAGTGTACAAAGCCGAAAAAGGAAAGGTCTACTGGGAAGGTATTTGCATTGGCAGGAGAGGAGCCTGAGGATGATGATGGTCTGATTAGAGGTACGTGTTTTATTAATGGTACTTCTCTGAAATCTCTTATTGATACTGGTGCTACCCATTGTTTTATTTCTGTTGATTGCTGTAAAAGATTGGGTCTTGTGTTATCTGCTATGTGTGGGGATATGGTTGTCGATACTCCTGCGAAGGGGTCGGTGATTACGTCCCAGGTGTGTTCTCAGTGTCCCGTGTCGATCTTCGGCAGGGACTTTATTGTGGATTTTGTCTGTTTGCCGTTGAGAGGTCTGGATGTAATCTTAGGCATGGACTGGTTAGAGAATAATCACGTTCATATCAACTGTCGTAGCAAGTCGGTTAGTTTCGGTGAAGAAAGTTCGGTTTTGGTGTCTGCTGACCAGTTGAAGAAATTGAAGAAAGAAGGAGTTCAGTTATTTGCGTTGATGGCTTCGTTGTCTGCGGAGAGTCAGGCTGTTATTGAAGAGCTGAAGGTAGTACGCGAATTTCCTGAGGTATTTCCTGATGAAATCCCGGGTGTGCCACCGGAAAGAGAAGTTGAGTTTTCGATTGATCTTGTACCTGGTACGAGGCCTATGTCTATGGCACCGTACAGAATGTCGGCGTCGGAATTGTCTGAGTTGAAGACGCAACTTGAAGAATTGCTTGAGAAAAAGTTTGTAAGACCGAGTGTATCACCGTGGGGAGCTCCGGTATTGTTAGTGAAGAAGAAAGATGGGAGCATGAGGTTATGTGTGGACTATCGTCAGTTGAATAAGGTAACTATCAAGAATAAGTATCCGCTTCCGAGGATCGACGATCTGATGGATCAATTAGTAGGTGCTCGTGTTTTCAGCAAAATTGATTTGAGGTCCGGATATCATCAGATTAAAGTAAAGGATGAGGATGTTCAGAAAACGGCGTTCAGAACGAGGTATGGGCATTATGAGTATTCAGTGATGCCGTTCGGTGTGACCAATGCTCCTGGTGTATTTATGGAATATATGAACCGTATTTTCCATGAATACCTAGATCGGTTTGTGGTAATCTTCATAGATGATATTCTAGTTTATTCTAAGTCAGATGAAGAGCATGCTGAGCATCTGAAGTCAGTGTTGGAAGTTTTAAAAGAGAAAAAGTTGTACGCCAAGTTATCGAAGTGTGAGTTCTGGCTGAAAGAGGTGAGTTTCCTTGGGCACGTGATTTCTGGTAATGGTATTGCGGTTGATCCGGCAAAAGTAGAAGCAGTGTTGGAGTGGGAGTCTCCGAAGTCCGTAACAGAGATTAGAAGCTTTTTGGGTTTGGCTGGGTACTACAGGAGGTTCATCGAGGGTTTTTCCAAGTTGGCCCTTCCATTGACTCAGTTGACTTGCAAGGGTAAAGTTTTTGTTTGGGATGCTCGATGCGAGGAAAGTTTTATGGAACTGAAAAAGAGATTGACGACGTCGCCTGTTTTGACGTTGCCTAATCCAGAGAAACCGTTCGTTGTGTATTGTGACGCATCGAAGATGGGTCTCGGTGGTGTGTTGATGCAGGATGGGAAGGTCGTTGCGTATGCGTCGAGGCAATTGCGGATTCATGAGAAAAATTACCCTACGCATGATTTGGAATTGGCTGCTGTGGTTTTTGTGCTCAAGATCTGGAGGCACTACCTTTATGGTTCAAGGTTCGAAGTGTTCAGTGATCATAAGAGTCTAAAGTATCTGTTCGATCAAAAAGAGTTGAATATGAGACAGCGTCGGTGGTTGGAACTCTTGAAGGATTATGACTTTGGTTTGAATTATCATCCCGGCAAAGCTAATGTCGTGGCCGATGCTTTAAGCAGAAAGTCCTTGCATATGTCGGCAATGATGGTGAAAGAATTAGAGTTAATAGAAGAATTCAGAGATTTGAGTTTGGTTTGTAAGATGACACCTCGCAGTGTCAAGCTGGGAATGTTAAAGATCGACAATGATTTCCTGGGCAGCATTAGAGAAGCTCAGAAGACAGATGTCAAGCTGGTGGATTTAATTAATGGGGTCGGTCAGTCTGAAGACGAAGGTTTCAAATTAGATTCCAGTGGCGTGTTGAGGTTCCGGGGTAGGATCTGTGTTCCAGACGATGAAGAAATGAGAAAGGCAATTTTAGAGGAAGGTCATCGTAGCAAGTTGAGTATCCATCCTGGAGCGACGAAAATGTATCAAGATCTGAAAAAGATGTTTTGGTGGTATGGTATGAAGAGAGATGTGGCACAGTTTGTGTATGCCTGTTTGACCTGTCAAAAGTCGAAGGTCGAGCACCAGAAGCCAGCAGGGTTAATGCAACCGTTGGAAGTCCCAGAGTGGAAATGGGATAGCATAGCGATGGATTTTGTGACGGGGTTACCGAATACAGTTAAGGGTCATGACGCTATTTGGGTGATCATTGATAGGTTAACGAAGTCTGCTCACTTTATTCCTATTAATATCACTTATCCGGTGTCGAGGTTGGCAGAGGTATATGTCAAGGAGATTGTGAGGCTGCACGGTGTTCCGAAGAGTATTGTGTCAGATAGGGATCCGAGGTTCACTTCCGAGTTTTGGAAGAGTTTGCAGAAAGAATTGGGTTCTAAGTTAAAAATGAGTTCGGCGTATCATCCCCAGACCGATGGTCAGTCAGAGAGAACAATTCAGTCGTTAGAGGATTTGTTGAGGGCTTGTGTATTGGAACAGCGGGGTTCATGGGATTCATATCTTGCGTTGATTGAGTTTACCTATAACAACAGTCACCATTCCAGTATCGGGATGGCACCGTTTGAAGCATTGTATGGTCGGAAGTGTAGAACGCCGTTGTGTTGGTATGATTCGGGGGAGAGTGTAGTGTTGGGTCCGGAGATTGTCCGGGAGACTACAGAGAAGATCAAGATGATCCGTGAGAAGATGAAGGCTTCGCAGAGTCGTCAGAAGAGTTATCATGACAAGCGGAGGAAGGATTTAGAGTTTCAGGAGGGTGAGCATGTGTTCTTGAGGGTTTCTCCTATTACCGGTGTTGGTCGGGCGTTGAAATCGAAGAAGCTCACTCCTCGATTTGTTGGTCCTTATCAGATATCCGAGAGAATTGGAAATGTGGCTTATAGAGTGGCTTTACCGCCAAATCTTTCGAACTTGCACGACGTGTTTCACGTGTCGCAACTTCGGAAGTATGTTTCGGATCCATCTCATGTGATCCAAGTGGACGATGTAGAGGTGCGGGATAATCTCACTGTGGAGACGATGCCCGTAAGGATTGAGGATCGTGAAGTGAAGGCGCTTAGAGGCAAAGAGATTGCATTAGTGAAAGTGGTCTGGCTAGGAGCTGCCGGCGAGAGTATGACTTGGGAGCTAGAGAGCAAGATGCGAGAGTCCTACCCAGAGTTGTTTGACCAGGTAAATTTCGAGGACGAAATATTCTAAGTGGGGGAGAGTTGTAACACCCTAAAAAATTATTTAATTAATTTATTTAATTAAATAATTGGGGATTTAAATTAAATTATTTGATGTAATTCGATTAATTAGAATTTTATTTATTTTTGGTGGTATTAGGAAGGAGTGGAGGCGCCACTTGCATGACTTGGGCTTAAGTGAAAAAGCCCAAGCCCATGATCCACATTATAGGCGAAGGGGTTAGTTGGTGGGGGCTAGGGTTTGTGGCGTTTTGCGAAGCCAAAAGAAAGAAAGAAAGAAAGAGCGTGAGATAGAGAGAGAGCAAGGAAAGGGGCGCCGTAAGGAGAGAAGAGGAAGAGGAGAGAAGTCGCAAGCAAGGAAGAGCGAGGAGCGTGATTTTGTTGCTGTGATCCTGTACGTGACTATCTCCGGAGCCTCCGTTCTTCAATTTCGAGGTTAGGGGAGCTCTATCACTCTATCTAATAGTTTATATGATGGGTTCTAGATCTAGGATTTGTATTAGAACCGTATGTTTCTTGATGTTCTTGGCGTGTTTGATGTTCATTACGTTCTTGACGTTCTTGATGTTAACTTTCGTATATATGTACATCATGAGTCTATGCGAATTTATCTATTGCTTGGGTTGATCCATGAATTTCGTTATTGGTGATGTTTTGCGTATGTGAGGAGAATTAAAATGTTAATCTATGCGTTGGTTGTTGAAGGATGTGGTCGCATAAGGGGTTGTTGATGTTGGGCGCCTAGGGCGCCATGATGAGGCTAGTGATGTTGTTTGGTTTTAATTGAATTTTGATGAAATTGAGTTTTTAGTGTTTTCTTTTGAATGAGATAAATGCGTTTTAGTTGCTGGGAAAAATTGGAGTTGTATGTTTTAAAATTGTGAAGAAAACGAATTTTTAGTTGTTAAAAAGGTGTTGGACAAATTCTGGATGTTGTTGCTGGTTTCTGGGCGCTGGGCGCCTATGCTGGGCGCTGGGCGCCTGTTCTGTGTTGTTGTTGCGCGTGGGGGCGCGCCTGGGCGCTGGCGCCCGTGTTGTCTGTGTGTGTGCGTGTGCGCGCCTGGGCGCTGAGCGCCTATGGCGCTGTGTTGTGCGCGTGTTCCCCTGGGCGCTAGGCGCCCGTGCTGCGTTGCGCTGCGCTGTGCGCGCGCGTTGTTGCTCCTGGGCGCTAGGCGCCCGTGCTGTGTTGCGTGCGTTGTTGTCGTTGCCTGGGCGCTGGGCGCCTGTGCACTTGTTGCCTGGTTGCCTGGGCGCCTAAGGCGCCTGTTCCCAGGATGTTGCATAATTTTTCCAAAAATTGTTTTTATCATAACTTTTGATTTTGATGTCCGTTTTGAACGATTCGAAAAGTGCCGTGAAGCTTTTTACGTTGTCTATTCGTGGGTTTAATTTTTAAAATGAAAAATTGTTATTTTCTGACTGTTTGTGGGCGCCCAAGTGGCTGTCCCCGGTGATCGTCCCAGTGACATTGAAAAACGACGTGGAACCCTTGAAAATCCCTTTTGGTGTATAAACAACAGTTTTAACGTGGTAGTGTCAAAATGACTGTTTTGCCCCTAGTGGCCAAAGTTAATGATAATGATGTGTAAATGACGAGGATGCCCTTGGTGGCTAGTCAAATGACTGTTTTGCCCCTAGTGGCCAAAGTTAATGATAATGATGTGAAAAAGACGAGGATGCCCTTGGTGGTTAGTCAAATGACGTTTTTGCCCTCAGTGGCTAATGTTTGAGTTAAATGATGTTTATGTGTGAGTGACATTTGGGGCCTGAGTGGCTAATGATGTTAAGGTCTAAGTGGCCTAGTGATGTTGTGTGATGATTATGAATTTGACAGGTGCTGTGCTCCGTGCGAGCAAACAGGTAAGTGATGGGTCACATTGTTGACTGTGATCTGAGAAATTGTGAGATTTTGTGAAGTGAGTGGTGCATGTCATAGAGTCTCATGCCCATATGCATAAAACCCAGTGATGTTTTGAGGCCTGAGTGGCCAAGTGATGATGAGGCCTGAGTGGCTAAGCGACGTTTTGTGAAAAGGTACCTTCATGCATATACCCGCGAGTGGGCTGCATTTCATAAATCTATATGACATGAGATGAGTTTTTGTACATGATGTGATTGATGACTGTGATGTGGATGTTTGTGTATTGGATGTTGATTATTCTAGTGCGTAGCCTATGATTAGTGCTTATCATATTTTCTATTATATAGACTGAAATGATGCTCACCCTTTCCTGTTTGAATGTTGCCCTCGTGTTGGTAACGTGCAGGTGATTCCCAGTGAAGGTATTAGCTTCACTTTTCGAGTCGAGTCGTCATGCTCTGATACGTAGCACTCAGGGGGGATAATGAACTCGGCCTTTATTACTGATTTTTGATTATTTTGTCCATGTGGACTATTTGGTTATGTTTTACAAATTTCCGCTGCGTAGTTGATTGTGTTATGAGGAGTGTTATAAGTGACGTTAACCATGAGGCTTGAGTTTTTGATATTGTGATGTGCTACGTGGACGTAAGAATTTGAGTTAAACTGTTTTTTTTAAAGTTTGATAAGCGACGTTTGATTTGAGTATGTGTAACATTTCCCATGAACGAGATTTTTCAAACTCTGATTTTATAAACAAAGTGACGGGTAGAAAGGGGTGTTACACTCAATGCCTCACACATAATACTAGGAGGTTTTGACAGTTAATTGTCGAAGTCCCTAAGCCCGACAGGGTCGAACTGCTCTGATACCAAAAATGTAACACCTTAAGATCACAACTATGTGAACTAAAAGCATCAACATAATCATAACAAATCGGAGTATAAACCTGCTCATAATGTTGGACCAAATTAAAACTAAAGTGGATTGAAACCACCTAACATAGCTTTGAGATGGAAATTTCTCAAATACAAATCCGAACTAAATACAAATTCGATAAAATAAACATGACTATGGTCTAACTACAAGACAAGGTTTATATCATAAAGATCTCAAAATGATCTTCCATCCAACTGAGTAGCTAAGGCCTCTACTACTCCTCCCCAGTCTGCTTCGCTTTACCCTGTACATTTGAAAACAGCACATAAAAACAATGAGATTACAAATCTCAATGAGTTCCTTCGCGACCCCTGGCAATCCCTCAACATGTGATTCGAACTAAACTCTTTGAGAATAATTTCAGCAACATGCATTCAGTTCAAACACCAATTTAAATGCACATATTTTTCCAAAAACTAAACTATGGAACAAAGACCTCGCAAAAAATTCCAACTCACAATATAATAGTAAAATAAAGGCATCATTCAAGCATTTTACTAAACACTTAAGGTGCATTATTTTTCAGCAGCTGTACATAAACTTCGACAATTTATTTAACAAATAAAACAATGTCGAAATTAAGCAAACAAATATTCTTTGGAAAGCTTAGAGTGTCTAGTTTCTGAATATAATTTTTATTTATTTGTTTATGTAGCCAGAAATACAGTTTTTCGAAATAAAACATAAGGGTACAGAAATATGACAGCGGCTGTTGTCCAACTTGTAACTCAGTTTTCTTTTTGAATTGTCAACCAAATGAAACAAACCAAGTGTCCAAATTGAATCTCTGGAAGTCTAGTTTACAATGAGACCAAAACCATTCAAAGAGGAGTTCTATGTAAAACGTTAGGCACAAAACACTGAACATTTACCAATACGAATTTATTAAGTTTTACAGCATCTCCACATAAACACTTTTCACTTCAAGTTATAGACAATCAAAGCACCAAGAATCAACTTAAATCAGTATCCTAACATGAAACCCTAACATTCCAATTCAGAATACAAACACCAAACAACATGCATTTCAGCAAAACACGAAATCGAAGTAAGGAGCTCAAATGTAGTTGCTGAAAATGCAAATTTCTAGTGAGAATATGACCCTTTGAGCACCACACAAGCTTCCAAGCTTTCCCCAAATACCCAAATTCGAAAATCATGCTCCAAATCTTGTTCAAACTACAATGTGGTTTCCAAGGATGCTTAATCCAGCTCTAAAACCCACATGCAAGCCAAGTTTCACCTCCTAGAATGTCATTCCCCAACATACAATTCGAAAGAAATGAAGGAAAGAGCTTCCAAGAAATGCTGATTTTTGTGATGAGAAGAATATGTTTATGGAAGATGAACTAAGGGGGCTGACAGTGAAGAAGAGTTCTTTTTGAAATTGTGGTGAGTGAGGTTTTTGTGAGTTTCCCCTTCTTTCTCTCCCTCTCTCGAACTCCTCTCTTTCTCTCAACTCTAAGTGTGTGTATTTTGAAAGTGAGGAAATAAAATGACTGTGTTTGTGAGCTTTTGATGTTTTCAGCTGGGAAGGTTTTAATTACTCAAGAAAATTCCCTTTTTGCCCCTTTATGTTACTCACATCCTATTATTACTCATACACTATCCATTGCAATTTACATCAACTAACAAACAAGTACACAATCAATTCACTTAAATATTTTCAAAATGACTTAAATCATCAATTATAAACTCAATTGGAAAACAATTAATTAAAATCATCTACTAATCTCGAGAATTTGGATTAGCTACTTTGGGATGTTGCATAAAACCCGTAAATTATTGGTTAACAAAACTGTAAATAATTAACATAATTCAACTTTGAACTTCATTGATGCTTCACAAAATGCATTATTAAGTTACATAAATACTAAGTATAGGACACGTAGAAGTTTGTGGCAGAATTGTCTAGCCATCTCTAGTGCTAACAAAATACAGAATTTGGTGGACCGTCATAACAAAATACATAATTTGGTACACCACCAAAACAACAAAATATGAACATTCCCAATCAAAATACAAAAAAGCATCAAAAGTTCTTCATATTCAGTGTGTCAGACTCTTGATGATTTCATTCAAGCTCTTCAAAGGAGAACCATCATCTTCAATCACCAAAGGAGCATTTGGATCACTCCTAGCTAGGACAAACATAGCGCCTGCTACTTCTGATCCTGTTACTAAATCTAACAGGTTTCATGTAACATCCCATATTGCCACTAACTAAGGAATATATGGTAGTCGACACTTGATAATAATTCAGAGATTTTTAACCGATATGGATTTGAGATTTTTCTTGAACTTCAACTTGAGAATTAAATATAAACTTAGCCTACTTAATTCAAATACCATGAATCATGAACATCAAGTACAACTTGACGAAACCTTGAAATTACAACATAAACATGATTCAAATCCATAAAACGGTTGTCCTAATACTTAGTTTTTTGTTACGGTGATCCAAATACAATACAATATACATGAGGGTTCCCGTAAACAGGATCTAACATAATATAAATCTAAGGACACTACATGAGCACAATTAAGAACTCCATCTTCTAATGCACATGTAAGCTCAACCATCTTCTAATTATGTCTCCTAGTTCACATGCAACTCCAAACCGACTTTCCTATGCACACCACTTCTCTCTCAAGACTCCAAATGAAGGGGAGGAAGAATGTGATTTGTTTGGTTTGTATTTTGACAATCAAGTGATAAGTGAAAAGAGGAGAGAAAACTGAATCTATTGGGAATTGAAGAAGGAACATGCATCAAGGTTTGGTCTAGCTCTCCCTCCCTCTCTTCCTCTTCTTCCCTTCACAACCCCCTCTCCCTTTCTCTCAAAATTTGTGTTTTATGTTTCTCAAAGTGAGTGGAAATGAATGCAATAATAAGGGCATGTTTTTCCCTTCAACTGAAACTTAAGAGGGAGTGTGGGTTTTTAAAAACGAAAACTACTGTTTTACCCTTATACTAAGTGCACCTCTCCTCTCTTCCCCTACTCTTCCCAAACTTAATTCCCATGACTAACACACAAAAGCACTTAATAATTTTGTTTGGCCATGTATTCAAGCAACTTTAGAAAATAAATTATGGTCCTATCCCCTATTCCCATATAGAACAGAAACCCTTTCCTCCATACCTGATATCGAAGTTTATCCCAATAGTGAACTAACGAAGGGAAATCAGGAGCTATGGAGCATGATCTAACTCCAGCGGGATTTGACTCGAACGCGTAAAATTTTGCAACAACAACAATAACAACAACTGTGCGAAAGTCATACACTAGAAAAACATTAAAGATACTCAAACGCGAATTAATTAAATGTGTTTCAAAAGGAAGTATCTATGGAAAAGTACCCGACAGAGACGATGGTTCGAAGTCGCGAACTGGAGGACTCAAGAGTCGATACGAGATGAAATTTTGTGCAAATAATGGGGTTTTCGAGCATAATTCTGCAGACAGCAATGATTTTGGGCAAGGCTGTCTTGGAAGTGGGGGATTAGCCTTTTTCCTAGTAATTTTGCTGAAAATTAGGTAAACTGGCAAGTTAAGGTAATTATTGTAGATTTGTAGGAAGAAAATACGGTGAATCACATTAATGTGAAAAGGGAGAACAACGTTTCTGGGCGAAGGTTGTGGCGGTGCTCTCAGCGACCAAGACCCTGGCAGGTTGTGGTGGCAGCGATGGGTTCGCGAAATGGAGGAGAATAGGAAGTGTGAGTTTCTATGGAACTAGTGGCTTGGATTTTTCTGTCATGGTGGGAGGAACACGCGAAGAGGGTAAGGCAAGGAGGTTCTAGCGTGTGGTGGCGACGATACCATTGGTGGTGGCGAAAAGAAGAGCTCGCGGCCGGAAGCTTGCTGTAGCAATAATGGCTGTGGAGTTTTGCGAACAAGCGTGATGACGGTGGGAACATGAGAAGATAGTCGAAGAATGTGGAACCAACACCGGATATGAACTCAGCACTTGATTTCGAGTTGGTCTGTGGATTTTCGGACCTGGCCGTGGTTTGGAGGAGTTGAACGAAGTGGAAGGGGGAGGTTTTGCTAGGGTTTTCTACAGCTTCTGCGTGAGGAAGAAGAAGAGCAGCGCTAGGTCCGGTTCTGGGTCAAAACGTGTGGGATGCGCATGAACTGGGCTGGAGTAGGTTAGAGCTTAGTGGTAGGGGTGTAATCAGCGAAACAGGGGGTGTATACGAGTAAACTAGACCAAAATCAGTTTTTAGTTCATTTTTAAAGCCCATTTTAAATATAGATATCATTTTAACACCTCCATAACCCAAAATAATTTGTAAAATGATAACATCTTAAATACTAATATTTATAAAAATTGTAACACCCCGGTATTTCTAACGTGTAGAGAAACCGAAGATGCACAGATGCGGAATTTCAGAGGACACAGTTTCTGTTTAAGTATTGGACATATAAACTTTTTCTGAAATAAACACATAATCGGAAATAATATTACTTCTTAAAATAGAAGTTCATCGGTTCCATACCGAATGGAATACAATATCCAAGTCCAATTACCCAACAGAAACATAAAGCGGTTCGTAAAACTCATACCCAATACAAGTTATACAACCAAGAAGAACAACAAAAGAACAAGGGATAAACATGACTTAGTCTTCAGCACCTCCGAGAGTATGCCAACTACTCGTGCACAATAGTCTTCCTTTTTCCCCGCTTCTCTGAAAAAAACAACAAATATGGATTGGGTGAGATAACATTATCTCAGTGAGTCCTACCGTGCCCCCTCACTGACACTCGGTTCAATTCATTAAACCGTTACAACAAAAGCTGACATGACAATGTCTTATTCATTAATCGAAATGCCGACTGCACAACAATTGCTAATCCCGGCAAATCGTGAATTGAACTTAACATGATCCGGCTGCACAACGATTGCTAATCCCGGGAACCATGTGTCTAACCTTAGCACAAACCAGCTGCACAACGCTTGCTAATCCCGGTAACCCACGAATTGACCGCGGCAAGACGTATACAGGGCCTAGGGTGAGGGCTCATCACTTCCCTTCCCAGTATGCTACTTGTCGGGTCGTCACCCAACGCGATACATATGACAATACACATCAAATTTTTGAGAGTTAGATAATTTATATCTTTTCGATCACCAAAGGATCAATCACATAATGGTTGGATAAACAATATCCACGTCGATCTATAATCCGTTTTGAGGAATTCATAAATTAGACCTCCGGCATTATAATCATTTTCATTTGACATATATAAACATATATATTCAGTCAGTCCATCAGTCGGTGTACTCACACGCGTACTAGGGTTTCGGTTTTTCGATCAAATGGCTTTCAAAGCTCCTTTTCAAAATCATGAGTTGAACAAGTTCAAAATAAGGTTTTCAGTAAGGCAATATCCTTAAAATTGGTTGGGAAGAAGATTAGAAGTGATTCGGGATCGAAAGGAGCGACGAAATGAGAAATTGGAGTCCGGTAACAGAAGCTCATGCACGGTCCGTGCCCAGGGGCGCACGACCCGTGCGTGATGCACCAAATTTTATACAGCTAACCCGAAGCTCACGCACGATCCGTGCCCAGGGGCGCACGATCCGTGCGTGATGTTTTATTCCTTAATTCAGCCAATTGCGAAGCAGACGCACGGCCCGTGCCCAGGGGCGCACGACCCGTGTGGTCTGTTCTGGTTCTCTATTTTCCAATCCGATTCTCATTTCGCTTTTCTGTTTCTCGCCCGAATCGAATTCTGATCGTAATCCAACCTAAAAACAGATTTAATAAACCACATTCCAGACCATATTCCAGTGAAAATGTTTAAATCACAATTTCGTAATTTGTTCAATAATTCAATAAAAACCGTAAAAACGCGATATATCTCAAAAACAGTTTTCGGTTCCAAAATCTTTCGAAAACGGATAAATGCCTTATGACTCAAACCGATATATTTTCAAGACACATAAAATCTTTCGAAAACGGATAAATGCCTTATGATTCGAAATGTAGGCTTCAAACTTCTTCTCCCACAGCTTGATAAGGACATGCAAGGCCTCTAAGGGGTCAAAACTCCATTGTTACACTTGGAGCTTCAAGGGAGGTCGAACATGGTAGAGTGAGATATAGGGAGAGTTAGCTTCCGAAAATGGTATCAATGAAAAGGAAATCGACAATGGAGTGGATGAGTGGAGAGAACACTTACATGCAAGAGGCTTGGTAGAGGGGATGGCGATTCCTTCCTCCTTTCTCCCCTTCGCCTCCCTCTCCTCTTTCTCTCCTCCCCTATTCTGTTTTCCTTTCTTTTATTTCCAGCTGGAGTAGAATGTTTGAGAGTGAGGTGAGTTCAGTTAGGTGAATATGGGCTAGGGGTTTAAATGATGGTTAAAAGACTGTTTTGCCCTTGGCCCATAAAATGATAGTTTAGGTGCTGAAAATTCCCTTCGGTACAAAACTTACTCGATTAATCCGGTTCCGATCCGAAATTCCTCAATTCTTTCGGTTCGTAATTAATTATAATCTTCATAATTATATTTTAAATAACTAGGGACGTGAAAAGACAGATTTGCCCTTCAGCCCCAATTCCTCATTTAAAATTATGAATAAGCCACTATTTAATGGAGAATAGGTTTTCTTGACAAATTTCTCGACTATTAATCCCCGAGACACGACCAATTATTCCCACAAATAATTAATCGGTCTTAGGTATCCTAGTACGAGAATTTAAAAATTAGGGATGTTACAAAAATAAACTAAATATATAATACAATCATATTTTGTCATTAGCATATAAAAATACATTTAAATGTGTTTTCAACTCATTTTAATAACTCAAACACAATCAATTAAAATAATAGTTCAAAAAATGGGGTGTTCCATTACATTTCATTTCCAACTTTCCAACTTTCATAAAATGGGGTGTTAAAATAATAGTTCAACAAAAGATTAATTTAAACTAATTTTAATTGAAAATAGTTCATAAAACAAGCACATACTAAAAAAAACACAACGCATGAAAAATGGGGTGTTACATTACATTTCATTTCCAACTTTCTTTCCATATGTGTCTTTTCCCTTTTCCTCTACACATTAAAGATAGTTTTCAGTACACAACAAAGTATTTAACTGTTGAAATTTTAAGTTGACATTTTTTAACTTACATCAACTGAAGCAAGGGATGGCATAGAAAGGGTCATGGTTTCAAATTGCGGACCGCAACACCTGTTGCGGCCGCAATATTGCTGTTGCGGTAGTCGCCGCTATGGCATCGGGCCGCAATTGCGTTGTGAATATAGATCACAGGAAATACCGCAACGGAGCGGCGTTCTGGCCGCAGCAGAACCGCATTTTATCGGCAACGGGCCGCAACAGAGGAAACTTCTCTCAGATCTGCATTACTTTTAAAATAGCAAAAAATCAGACATCGAAAAGCATAATTGAGTACCTTATTACATGGATATATATTTTCTTTCTCACTTCTCAAGATCTAGATCTATCGATCACTTTCCTTTTTAGTGTGTCTCTCTTCTCTACTTTGACTCTACCTTTCCTCTTCATAATCTAGCTGAACTAAAGTTGTTTATCTGGTGTTGAAAGACAAAATCGTCCTCTATAGTACCAGCGCAACCTGTATTCTTGTATTTTAGTAAGCCTTCATCTTCTATTTGCAACACTGTTGTGGGTATTGTGAAAATAAGAAAGGGGATGGGTTTGTAGGTGGATGATGCTGATGCGTTTAATTTGTCTTTTTTCTCAATTTTTTGGTCCTGTGTGTGGATTTTTAGGTGAATTTTAATTGTTAAATAATGCCATTAGTGAAACAGTGATCAACACGGCTGAGAATATGTGATGGTATGTGTAATCGGGTCTTTTTTGGCCACGTGTAGTTGAGGTGGGTATTTTCTTGGACAAGATTTGTGTAACTATGTGGGGGTTTTTTTTTAATGAAGATTCTAAAAGATTTACTATTTAGATAATGTTTCAATTAATGATACAATTTTCTAAAAGTGAAGGACAATTTATAAAAAAAAACTATAACTAAAAGATAGTTAAAGAATTATGGTTATTATAGGATTTTTTTCCAGTGCCCGCATCCGCAACCGCAGCAATGTAAAACTCTGCTATGAAGTTCTTACTTCTTTATGTCATGCTTATATTTGCTTAAATAATAGATTTTAGAAAGTTTATTATTTAGATCACGTTCGTTTTACTACAATTAATGATCTATTGTCTTAAAAATGAATGAAAGTTTGTAAAAAAAAACTATAAATAAAAGTTATATAAAGAATTACAAATATTATAGGATTTTTTTTAAATTTTTTGTGCGAATATAAAATTATTTCACACCGCATCGATCGCAATACGCATCGCAGCGACCGCAAATGGCCGCAACCGCAACTACCGCAACCGCAATCGCAACGCGGCCGCAACCGCAATTTGAAACCCTGGAAGGGGTTGTCTTGGCAGGGGATGGTGTAATGTTAGGTGGGTAGATTATCTTCAATGGTGTGGGCTCATTTTGGAAGAAAATTTTAGCCATTGTGTCTGGTGTAGGTAGGTCAGTTGCAAGTGGGGCTTCTGGTGTCGGTGGGTGATGTAATGGTGATGCATTTACTTAGGTTCACCAAAGAGAATTTTTGCCAATGTGTCTGGTGTAGGTAGGTCAGGTAGAGTTGGTTGATCAACTGCTAAGTGAGGCATAACAGTATCTGTATTTTGTTGTGCAGTGTTTGTTGTGTCTGAGTGACAGGGGTTTGTTTTTTCTGGGTTAGCAGGGTTTGTTGTTTCTGGGTTTACAGGTTTGGCAGTGTCTGTTGTTACTAGGTCAACAATGTTTGTTGTGCTTTGCTTCTTTCCTGCTGGCCTTCCCTGTTGAATTAAAGCAAAAGAATTAGCCTTATACTTGTGTCTTTGCTGTTGAATTAATAAACAAACACAATTAGCCTTATACTTACCCTTTTTTAGGTGCATTAGTTGCATTAGGAATAGGTGCCTTAGCCATGTTCTTGCTCCCTTTAGGACTTCCCTAATACAATAATAAAATCAGAATTAGTTCCACAACTTGACAGATTATTAGTTAAAACTAGAAATTGAATATAAATCCACTCAACTTACCACTTTCTTAGTTGCCGATGTTGTTTGACTACCTTGTGCACCTTCTTGTTGTAGAACTTATTGTATGCCTTGTTGTGTGTCTTGTGTGTGCCTTTTTGTGTGCCTTCTCATGTCACCTTTTCCAACAAATATTTGTTTGCTTAATTTCGATATCGTTTGCTATGTTAAAGAAATTGTTGAAATTTACGTATCACTGCTGAAAATTTATTGCACCTAGACTGTCTATGGAAATGCTTGAATGGCTATGTCTTGGCTATAGTTTCTTCATGATTATGAATGATATGATTGGTTAAATCAAAGTAAATAACTGTTGATTTCTGTTATGGATTGGTTAAAACGTTGTTTTACTCATGTTTCAATGATCAATGCTATAATTTCATGATATGTGACTATGGTATTGAAACAGTTTGATTAGTTATGTACCGAGTGACGAAAACCTAATGACATGATGGAGGAATGGACCTTGTGTTCATTAAAGATAGGGTTATTACCCAGGGCAAGGATTAATGACATGTATATAATTAATTATCAAGAATAGGGTGACGACCCAAGAATAGGATTAATGACATGTATATAATTAATTATCAAGAATGGACCTCGTTCATGTTTGCCCGCTAGCGCCAGGTTAGCGGATCGAGTTCACCGGGAATCGAGTAAATGGTTAACGGTTTGTGCTATGTCAAGAAAAAGTTTTCACGTAGTTATTCCCTTGCACTACGATCGAATAAGACATAAAAGACATTGTACGTAGCTATCAAGAATTGAGCTACGAGTGAATAAAGCAAAATGAACCGCAAGTGTAGTAAGGGGTCTCGGTAGAACTCACTAAGATGTTTATCTCACCATTTATATTTGTAGTTTTTACAGAGAAACAAGGAAAAACAAAAGCAAAGAAACACGGTTAGAAGGTGTGCCACATGAAGACATTGGAGACTTAGTTCGTGATGCTTATGTTAGTTCCTAGTTTTATTGTATTTCCGATATTATGACTTGTACTCGTTAAAAGTTGTAAATCGTTTCCACTACTTTTGGTCTTTGAATATTGAACACTAGGATGTGAGAATTTTATAAGACATGGAACTTAAGTTTTTAAGTATTTATGTTTAAGTTATGAGTTTCAAATAACTATTTGATGGTTTTTCACCAACGTATTTAGTTGTGCTCAATATCTGAAGCAGGAAGTTATCTCTGATGTATGCTAGATTGTATGTCTTGGTATTTTCTCTATGTTATACATACTAGGGTATTACAGGAACAAATTACTACATCTCAAGAAAAACATGTGTTATGAAACTAGTGTATGATAATGCATCATAATTTTAAAATATAATTTAAAACAAGTGTATGATATTACCTTCTGTTGATCGGAAATAAAACACCATCCCCCAAGTATCTTTTGTCTCTGTCTCAACAACAACAAATGCCAATGGTAGTAAACAACAAACTAAATGCCATTCAATACCCACCACGCCCAATAAAGTTGAAAAGGACCACTGAGATTAAGAAAGAACAACATACTGAAAAGAGGCATAACTATTTCTCTCTCAGGGACCACTGTTTTCTGTTTTCTCTGGCTCCTCCTTGGTTGTCCACGGTCTCTCCTTCATTGCCACAAACGAGGTCGATTTCGTCGCTATGAGAGTGAAAATGAACGAAAGAATGAACAAGAGTGTGAGAGTGAGATTGAACGACAGTGAGAGTCAGATGGAACGAGAATGAGAGTGGGTGTCGATTGAGATGGAGTGGGACGAGAGTGAGTCAATACAGAATTGGGATTTAGGGATTTGGTTTTATTTTTAGTGTTATTTTCAATTTTTAATTTCAGTTTTAATTTCTTTTTTAAGTTATGTTTTAAAATTTATTTCCAACGTGGAAGCTGAGGTGTACCATTTGAATGACGTGGAAAACAACCTAATATAAAATAGGGACCAAAAGTGTCCAAAATATTTTATATGGACTAAAAACAAAACTCACTGTAATTATAGGGACCAAAAACATATTTAATCATAATTAATATTACAATGTATATTATAAGGTAATGAATATTAAGTAGAAAGTTATAAAACGGATGATCATTTCTATTTTCTAAAACCAAGCTCAGATTCTATTATTTCAATAGCTATAATTCCATTGATTCACTACCATAAAAAAGCTGTTATTGAAAATAATTTCTGTCAAAGTCTAAAAATTAAATTAAAATAAACATGTCCTTCAAATCACAAAAAATCCTTTATTATTAAAAAATCAATCAATAGGATCACTATATAAAGACATATTTTTGTGTTACACTATATAAAGACACTCATTATAAATATGTCTTTTCATTTAATATACTTTAATATCCAACATATTACCATAAGTTGGTATATTTTTTTTGACGGATTCTATATACTGATATTGATTGCATCGAAACAAATCCATGCATCCTAAAATTGTTCTCAATTAGTAGGATATTTACCTCTTTTTATTACACTATATAAAGACACTCATTACAAAATATATCTCTTTTCATTTAATATATATATATATATATATATATATATATATATATATATATATTCTAATATCCTACATATTACTATAAGTTGATATATATTTTTTGACCGATACTGTAACACCCGATAAATTCTAACATATAGAATTACCGAAATGCACTAAATGGCATACATCAGAGTAACTTCCTGTTATTGAAATATTGAACACAACTAAAACTTTCGATAATATATATCAAACGGTTCTCTGAACCTCATAAACTTTCTGAAAATGCTTAAGTTCCAAAACTTAAGACTTGTACATAATCCTGGTCTTCAATATCCAAAACATAAAGTAGCGGAAACGATTTTACAACTTAAGCAATGAAAGTTATACAATCGGAACATAGAAACAATAAACGGGACAAAGGTCTAAAACATGAAACTAGCTGTCTTCAATGACTCCGAGAGTCACACCAGCTAACCGTGCTTTATCGCCTTTGCTTTTCCCTGTTTCTCTGTAAAAACCACAAATATGAAGGGTGAGATAAACATTATCTCAGTGAGTCCTATCGAGACCCCTTACTAACTCTAGCGGTTCATTATGCCTTGTTTTGAACTCGTGGTCCTAAAAAGCAACCACGTGGAAATACATTTAGTTTCTGTAACCTTCATGCTCATGGCCCTCCTAAGCGACACATGAAGCATGCAATCTTTGTTCCATGTTTTTAGCATAACACCTCAGTCTACCTATTTTATAGGCATCTCTTGACTTTGGTGAACCCATCCCGCTATTTCTAGTGGGGGAAACATTCTTGAGTCTAGGTTTTGGGGCTCATGACTTCCCCTCCCCTATAGTATGCTAACCTCTTAGGGTCGTCACCCTTTTTCCTCTTGTATTTATTATACATTATCAGTCTGTATACCCGCAATGGGCTGTTAGTCATTCCAGTCAAGTACCATGTACCTCATCAGTCAAATACGGTGTATAATATCAGTCAATTACCGTGTATTATTATCATTCTTGACATATGCACTCTCGCGTTCTCTAAGTGCGGTTTTCCATTTTATTCATAACACACAAACTTTCTATCGAACATGTTCAATCTCATACTATTGTTACCTTTACATTATTGTGGAACCTTGGGGAATGGATTGGAAGAGGATTGGAATCATTTGGAATGGATAAAAAGGTACTTTGAAATTGAAGGTCAGAAGTTCTCACACGACCCGTGCGTGTAGGCGCACGACCCGTGCGTGGTTGAACAGTTTGTAGAAAATTTCCAGGAAGATACGCACGACCCGTGCGACTAAGCGCACGATCCGTGCGTTATCCACTAAAATTGTAGAAAGTTTCAGAGACATACGCACGACCCGTGCATCTAGGCGCACGACCCGTGCGTGTTTTAAAAATCCAGTTCCTGTCGTATTAGATGGAGGCGCACGACCCGTGCTCGTAGGCACACGATCCGTGCGTCTCTATCAGTTATCCAAAAAATAGGTTTTTCATGAGTAAATCCGTTCCATTCCGATTCCCTTTTTCCTTCCGATCGAGACCCAAACTTAAACACGCATTAGAACAATATATTATAGCAAACATAGTCAATCCAATCCAGCACATTTCAACAATTAGACACATCACTTATCGTTTGAAATCACTGTTTTAGAAAACGGTTTTCGAAAAGGTGAAGACTCAGAAAACACACACAATCCCTAAGCGAGTTATAGAACTCACCCGAAGTGATGAAAATCATAAACAATCAAGGCAAAAACTTGACTTCAATGAGAACCGAAATTACACGAACCGACTCCGTACTCGTCTAGCCACTTCCGAAATCGAACCCAAAGCTATACCAGCTGCCAAACCTTCTCTTATTGCTTTAGAACTATCATGAGGGTCCTGGGCTTGTCTAATTTCGTTCCCAACCCAACATGCAAACTACATCCAGCTTCTAGACTCCATTGTTATGAACTTTGAGCTTTGGAGTGTGAAAATGGTGGATTGAGAAGGAGAAGGAGATAGGTTGCAATAGTAGTATCAATGGATGGAGAATGAAAAACTGAGTTTAATGGTGGAGGGAAATATGAGATGCATCAACTTTTGGTTCCTCTCTTCTTCCTCCCTCCTTCTCTCGAACTCTCTCCCTCTCTCTCAAGCTCCCTCTCTTCTATTCTTTCTTTTTGCTGAAAACTGAAAAATGATGTGGTGTTGTGGTGTGTTCAGCTGGCCTTCAATAAAAGGGTTGCAAGGACCAATATACCCCTACTCTCTAATATTCTCTTAACACCACACTAATCCCATGACTCACTAACTTAACATAATATTGCAATTATGTACAACTATTATTTATTAATTTGCCACATCACATAATTATTGCCAACTAATTGACTTAACCTCGCGTTAATTTAATTAAATCTAATTAGCTAATTAGGGGATGTTACAATCACCCCAACTTTTTATAATTTTGTCCTCAAAATTGACAAAACGTACCTTACTCAAACAAATAAGGATATTTCACCCGCATGCTCTCTTCTACTTCCCATGTCGCTTCGTCAGGTGATGCACCGTCCCAAAGCACCTTGACAATAGGAATTGATCTCGTCTGAAGCGTCTTCTCACCCCGTTCGATGATCCTGATCGGAGTAGGCTGATAAGATAAATCCGGTCTGATGTCGATCGCTTCATAACTCAAGGGTTGATTCGGATCATGAATATACTTTCTTAACTGCGATACATGAAACACATCATGTAATCTGGACAATTCTGGAGGTAATGCAATGCGATACGCTACCGGCCCAACTCGCTCGATAATCTGGAAGGGTCCGACATACCGAGGACTGAGCTTCTTCGCTCGCAAGGCAATACCGGTTCCGATGGTTGGAGAAAGTCTCAAAAAGACATGATCTCCTTCTTCGAATTCTAACGGCCTTCTTCTCTTGTCCGCATAACTCTTTTGCCGACTCTGCGCGGCTTTCATCCTTTCTCTTATCTGACGGATTTTCTCTGTAGTCTCACGGACTAAGTCCGGTCCCAATAATCTCTGCTCGCCTACATCCCACCAACACAATGGTGTTCTGCACTTCCTTCCATACAATGCTTCATATGGAGCCATTCCGATACTGGAATGATAACTGTTGTTGTATGAAAATTCTACCAATGGGAGATGATCTTCCCATCTGCCTCCACTATCCAGTACACAAGCTCTCAACATATCCTCCAATGTCTGGATTGTCCTCTCAGTCTGCCCGTCTGTCTGAGGATGGTAAGCGGTGCTAACACACACCTTTGTTCCCAACGCCATATTCAATGCTCTCCAAAATCGAGATGTGAACTTGGGATCTCGATCACAGATGATACTTGTAGGGATTCCATGTAACTTCACAATATTCTTGAGGTATTCATCTGCTAACCTAGCAACCTTGTGAGTCGAACGCACTGGAATAAAATGAGCGGACTTGGTCAGGCGATCCACCACTACCCAAATAGAATCACTTCCGGTTTGGGATCGTGGCAATCCCATGACGAAATCCATAGATATGCTTTCCCATTTCCATTCAGGTACATTCAATGGTTGTAACTGGCCACCTGGCTTCTGGTGCTCTATCTTAACCTTTTGACAAGTCAAGCATCGAGACACGAACTCTGCAATATCCACTTTCATACCCGGCCACCAGTACAATTGCTTTAAATCTTGATACATCTTGGTAGACCCAGGATGTATTGAGAACTGACTCTTATGAGCCTCCTCCAAAACCCGCCTCTTTACATTCTCATCATTCGGCACACAAATTCTACCATCAAAGCAAATTAAACCATCACCGTCTTCGGTGTAGCTCGGCAATCTCTTCTGCGCTTGTAGCTCTACATCACCTTCTTGGGCTGAGCGAATTAGATTTCTCAAGGAACTTGAAATCCGAATGTGACTCAACACCAACCTATTCCTTCTTGACTTCACTCTCAAATTGAGGTCTCTAAACGATTCCAACAAGGACATCTCGTGCATCATCAGCTCTGCAGTATGGATAGTCTTTCTGCTTAAAGCATCGGCAACAACATTAGCCTTACCAGGATGGTACTTCAATTCAAAATCATAGTCTTTCAGAAATTCTACCCATCTCCTTTGTCTGTTGTTCAGCTCCTTTTGGTCAAACAAATACTTAAGGCTCTTGTGGTCACTAAAAACTTCGAAACGAGACCCATACAGGTAATGTCTCCAAATCTTTAGGGCAAACACAATTGCCGCCAACTCTAAATCATGAGTTGGGTAATTCTCTTCATGCGGTTTCAACTGCCTGGAGGCATAGGCAACTACTTGTTGATTCTGCATCAGGACACATCCCAAACCCTTACCAGAGGCGTCGCAATAGATTTGGAATCCTACGGACGGATCTGGAAGAATCAGGATGGGTGCAGAAGTCAAACGATCCTTCAATTCCGTGAAACAATTATCACAGTCTGAGTCCCAAACAAACGGCTGACCCTTGCGAGTTAACCGAGTGAGTGGAAGAACCAGCTGGGAAAATCCTTGAATGAATCTCCGATAATACCCAGCTAATCCCAAGAAACTTCTTACCTCAGTAACTGTAGACGGCTGTTCCCAATCTACCACAGCTTCGATCTTACTGGGATCCACTGCAACACCTGTCCTAGATATCACATGGCCCAGAAACTTAACTCCGGGCATCCAAAAATCACATTTGGACGGCTTAGCATACAACTTCTTCTCTCGGAGTACGTTCAGGACAATTCGGAGATGTTGCACATGCTCCTCAATCGTTTTAGAGAACACCAAGATATCATCAATGAACACTACCACAAACTGATCCAGATAGGGATTAAAAATCCGATTCATATAATCCATGAATACAGCTGGAGCATTGGTCAAACCGAAGGGCATCACTACAAATTCATAGTGTCCATACCTCGTACGGAAAGCGGTCTTCGGGACGTCCAAAGCTCGAACCCTAATTTGGTGATAGCCAGACCTCAAATCGATCTTTGAAAATACAGAAGCTCCCCTCAACTAATCTAGCAAATCATCAATCCTCGGTAGAGGGTACTTGTTCTTGACAGTCACCTTATTCAACTGACGATAATCGATACACAATCTCATACTTCCATCCTTCTTCTTGACAAGCAACACTGGAGCACCCCATGGCGAGGCACTCAGCCGGATAAACCATTTGGAAATTAGCTCTTCCAGTTGAACTTTCAATTCTCTCAACTCTAATGGCGACATCCTATAAGGGGCTATAGAAATAGGTCCAGTGCCCGGAACCAACTCTATAGAGAATTCCACCTCACGATCCGGAGGAAATGAAGGAACGTCATCGGGAAACACATCAAGAAATTCATTAACAACTTGTACAGAAGATAAATCCTGACCTGTCTCAGTGGATGCAGACAGCATCATGACATAAGCTTCTGCGCCTTGGAACAGATCGTTACTGGCCGCAGTGAAAGAAACAACAGCTTCAGAATTGGGCGGTTGTGGCTCCACTGATTCGGAAGCGAAACCGATAGTTCGATGGAAACAATCTATTGTCACATGGTTGGCCGTCATCCAACTCATTCCTAGGACGACATCCATGCCCTTCATTGGTAAACAAATGAAGTCTACTACAAAATTCCTGTCTCCAATGGATAGAAGACAATTTTCACATATCACTTGGGTCTGAACTCTACCCTCAGCAGCGGTCTTAATGGAGATTGGTTGAGGCAAAGGAGTTAAAGCTAATCCCAACCGATCGACACAAACTTGAGATATAAAACAATGGGTCGCACCTGAATCATATAAAATACTAACGGAGTTATTAAAAAGAGATCCCATACCCCTTAGTAGATTATCTGACGGTGAGACCTTCTAGGCGTCCAAGGTGTAAACCTTCCCATGAGTTGTAGTAGCAGCAGGGTTACCTCCTTGACTCTTCTCCTTCTCTGGGAAGTCCCGTGCATAATGACCATCTTTCTTGCAGAAATAACACTGGTTGGATCCCATCTGGCATTTACCCTGGTGGTACTTTCCACAGTTGGAACATGTACTGAACCTTGAGGAGTTCGATGACTGAACCTGTTTCCCCTTGTTGGAGTTGTGCCTGGGACCCGTCTGGTGGTTGGATGATCCAACACCCTTCTTATTCTGATGGAATACTTTCCTGCTTGCATATAACCTCTTCAAGTCACTCTCAGCTATGTGTGCTTGTTGAACCATGGCAGCATAGTTAGTATAAGCAAAAGAACTCAAACTCTGAGCAATGTCTTCCCGTAGCCCATACTTGAACCTTTCGGTTTTCCACTTGTCATTGGGAGCATACCCGGCCAAACCGAAGAATTGATATAACTCTTCAAACTTAGCCGCGTACTGACCCACAGTTGAACTCCCTTGAGTGAGAGTCAGGAATTCGTTCTCCTTGTCGAACCTCATGGCTGTTGGGAAGAACTGCTCCAAAAATACCTGCTTGAAATGTTCCCAAGTCTGGGGAGTATCCATAGTTACCATCATGGCTTTGGTATTAGTCCACCAGTTGTTAGCTTCACCTTTCAGCATATGTGTTGCCAATCTCAGCTTGTCATCATCAGTGACTTGCATAACTACGAAAATTTTCTCTATATCATCTAGCCAATGCTGAGCTTCCATGACATCCGGTCCTCCTCTGAACTCGGACGGCTTCATTTTCAGGAATTCAGAGAAAACCCTCCTTGGGTCAGCTTGAGGCTCAGGAACTTGCTGAGGCTGGGCTTGAGCATTCTGCTGCATCTGCAACATATCTTCCATCATCTTCTGTTGTCTCTCGATCACGTTCTGCATCCATGCAGAATGCGGATCAATTGGTGGGTTATTCCTTGATGCTCCTGCCATAATTCTGCAAATGATACACCAAGTATTAAGTTGATCAGTCTCAATGTCTCTTAGCATCACAAGAAGCAAGATAGCAGAATTACTCGAGGGACAAAGCCACCCTAACTGTCTAAGCCCGACTAGGTCGAACTGCTCTGATACCATGATGTAACACCCCGATAAATTCTAACATATAGAATTACCGAAATGCACTAAATGGCATACATCAGAGTAACTTCCTGTTATTGAAATATTGAACACAACTAAAACTTTCGATAATATATACCAAACGGTTCTCTGAACCTCATAAACTTTCTGAAAATGCTTAAGTTCCAAAACTTAAGACTTGTACATAATCCTGGTCTTCAATATCCAAAACATAAAGTAGCGGAAACGATTTTACAACTTAAGCAATGAAAGTTATACAATCGGAACATAGAAACAATAAACGGGACAAAGGTCTAAAACATGAAACTAGGTCTTCAATGACTCCGAGAGTCACACCAGCTAACCGTGCTTTATCGCCTTTGCTTTTCCCTGTTTCTCTGTAAAAACCACAAATATGAAGGGTGAGATAAACATTATCTCAGTGAGTCCTATCGAGACCCCTTACTAACTCTAGCGGTTCATTATGCCTTGTTTTGAACTCGTGGTCCTAAAAAGCAACCACGTGGAAATACATTTAGTTCCTGTAACCTTCATGCTCATGGCCCTCCTAAGCGACACATGAAGCATGCAATCTTTGTTCCATGTTTTTAGCATAACACCTCAGTCTACCTATTTTATAGGCATCTCTTGACTTTGGTGAACCCATCCCGCTATTTCTAGTGGGGGAAACATTCTTGAGTCTAGGTTTTGGGGCTCATGACTTCCCCTCCCCTAGTATGCTAACCTCTTAGGGTCGTCACCCTTTTTCCTCTTGTATTTATTATACATTATCAGTCTGTATACCCGCAATGGGCTGTTAGTCATTCCAGTCAAGTACCATGTACCTCATCAGTCAAATACGGTGTATAATATCAGTCAATTACCGTGTATTATTATCATTCTTGACATATGCACTCTCGCGTTCTCTAAGTGCGGTTTTCCATTTTATTCATAACACACAAACTTTCTATCGAACATGTTCAATCTCATACTATTGTTACCTTTACATTATTGTGGAACCTTGGGGAATGGATTGGAAGAGGATTGGAATCATTTGGAATGGATAAAAAGGTACTTTGAAATTGAAGGTCAGAAGTTCTCACACGACCCGTGCGTGTAGGCGCACGACCCGTGCGTGGTTGAACAGTTTGTAGAAAATTTCCAGGAAGATACGCACGACCCGTGCGACTAAGCGCACGATCCGTGCGTTATCCACTAAAATTGTAGAAAGTTTCAGAGACATACGCACGACCCGTGCATCTAGGCGCACGACCCGTGCATCTAGGCGCACGACCCGTGCGTGTTTTAAAAATCCAGTTCCTGTCGTATCAGATGGAGGCGCACGACCCGTGCTTGTAGGCACACGATCCGTGCGTCTCTATCAGTTTTCCAAAAAATAGGTTTTTCATGAGTAAATCCGTTCCATTTCGATTCCCTTTTTCCTTCCGATCGAGACCCAAACTTAAACACGCATTAGAACAATATATTATAGCAAACATAGTCAATCCAATCCAGCACATTTCAACAATTAGACACATCACTTATCGTTTGAAATCACTGTTTTAGAAAACGGTTTTCGAAAAGGTGAAGACTCAGAAAACACACACAATCCCTAAGCGAGTTATAGAACTCACCCGAAGTGATGAAAATCATAAACAATCACGGCAACAACTTGACTTCAATGAGAACCGAAATTACACGAACCGACTCCGTACTCGTCTAGCCACTTCCGAAATCGAACCCAAAGCTATACCAGCTGCCAAACCTTCTCTTATTGCTTTAGAACTATCATGAGGGTCCTGGGCTTGTCTAATTTCGTTCCCAACCCAACATGCAAACTACATCCAGCTTCTAGACTCCATTGTTATGAACTTTGAGCTTTGGAGTGTGAAAATGGTGGATTGAGAAGGAGATAGGTTGCAATAGTAGTATCAATGGATGGAGAATGAAAAACTGAGTTTAATGGTGGAGGGAAATATGACATGCATCAACTTTTGGTTCCTCTCTTCTCCCTCCCTCCTTCTCTCGAACTCTCTCCCTCTCTCTCAAGCTCCCTCTCTTCTATTCTTTCTTTTTGCTGAAAACTGAAAAATGATGTGGTGTTGTGGTGTGTTCAGCTGGCCTTCAATAAAAGGGTTGCAAGGACCAATATACCCCTACTCTCTAATATTCTCTTAACACCACACTAATCCCATGACTCACTAACTTAACATAATATTGCAATTATGTACAACTATTATTTATTAATTTGCCACATCACATAATTATTGCCAACTAATTGACTTAACCTCGCGTTAATTTAATTAAATCGAATTAGCTAATTAGGGGATGTTACAGATACCATATATTGATATTGATTGCATGGAAACAAATCCACGCATCCTAATATTGTTCTTAATTAGTAGGATATTTTCCTCAAGAATTTTTTTTTTAATAAAACACTAGAGTATATATATATGTGTGTGTGTGTTTATCTCAAAATAAAATTATTAAACAAATATAAAAGTATTAAACATATATGATTCAAATCAATAATATTCAGCTTTGAAAATATTAAATGGTAATTTTTTGAAATATAGCAAGAATAATAATTGACATCGGATACTCTATGGTCTATATATTAAGAACTCTAATGCAACTCTCATCGTCCATAATATCAATAGCAAATAGCAATCACAAAAGAATGAATCCATCAAAAAAATTCTCGCTGTTGTTTGTGATTTCTTTATTTCTTGTATCCTATGCATCAAGCACAAGCTTGTATGAGGACGTATGTAGAGAAGCCAATGATCAAAATGGTCGTTGTTTGAAACTTCTAAGCACAAATCCTCAAATCCCTTTAGCAAAAGATTATATAACCCTTTGCAAACTCATCTTACAAATGGCACTGGATCAAGCAACAAAAGCCCAAAGTCAAATACAAGAATTGACAAAGAAATATCCTTCTTCTGAAGCCATCAAACAATGTGCGAATGTAAGTTATGATGCAGCAATTCATTCGTTTAAAAGTGCATTAAAGGAAATAGTTGATAACGTTTTTTCTACAATAAATGATGATACAGAACTTTTTAGTTTAGTTGCATATTTAGCAACACTTCATCTTTAGTGTGAAGAATTCACTAAAGGGGTCTCTTTTAGTGTCATCTAATAATAATAGTATTCTAACATTTCGGAGTTTAATGTGGTTTTTGTTGTTATATTGGTTTTGATTAATTTACTAAAAAGTTTGAAATGATAATTTATTTCTTGCATTTGATGATATCATGCATCAAGCAATAGCTTGTATGAAGACGTATGTAAAGAAGGTGGTCGACGTTGTCTGAAACATCTAAGCACAAATCCTCAAATTCCTTTAGCAAAAGACTATGTAACTCTTCGCAAATTCATCTTACAAATGGCAATCGATCAAGTAACAAAAGCCCAAAATGTTAAAATTCCAGAATTGACGAAAAAATATCCTTCTTCTAAAGCCATCAAAAATGTGCAACTGTTGATTATACTGAATCAATCAATTCATTTAAAAGTGCATTAAGATTGCTAGTTGAGGATCCTAAATGTGAAGCTGTAAACTATGAGGCTATAGTTGCTGGTGATGGTCCTAATGCTTGTGGACGTGGCATTGCTGCGGAAAAGATAGTTGATAATGTTTGTTCTAGTTTGGATAATGATATTAATTTTATTAGTTTTGTTGCATTTACAGCTGCAACTCATCTTTAGTGTGATGAATTCACTAAATGAGGGGGTCTTTTTTGTGTCATCTAATAATAATAGTGTTATTACGAACTTTGGGAGTTTAATAGGGTTTTGGTTGTTGTGTTGGGTGTTATTGGTTTTTAAATAATTTATTGATGAATTTATAAAAAACTTTTAAAAGATAATTTATTTCTTGCAATATTTGGTGATATATATCTTGGACTCTTGTTGGTCATGATTTATATTCCAGACTCAAGTTCACTGTTTTGCCTCTCATTGTCCCTATTCTCGCTCAGATTGATTACACCTTTATCAACAAATCGTTTTACTTTTCGCTTTATATGCAAACGGGATGGGATCCTTTCTCCACCCAAACCAATTCTGGGTTTTTTTGGTTATCAGTAAATTTGATCTCTAAAATTTGAGAGAGAGAGAGAGAGAGAGAGAGAGAGAGAGAGAGAGAGAGAGAGAGAGAGAGAGAAGGGGAATAGAAAAGAAAAGAAAAGAAAAGAAAAGAAAACAGCACCAGCTTCATCTTCTATTCTTCAAACCAAACAAAACCCTCACTCACTTCTATCCACATTGCTACAACATAAACAACTCCACAATCCTTCCTTACACCAGCACTATAGATATGCACAATCTTTTATAATGTATTTCAAGCAATAATCTTTAGAAGCTTTTGGTATTTAGCATTTTTATTTTTAAAGTTATAAAAGAATCAATGGTTCTTCTTTTCAAAAGGCTATTAGAGTTATAAGAAACTTGTATTTTCTAAATGATAAATCTATGACATGATCAAAAGGATTCAAGATTTAGTTGTTAAAACTATTTACAGTTCGATCTTAAATCAAAGTATTATATAAAGGATCACCTATTCGAGTTCAAGAAGTTTTTTACTTATTTATCGTGTAGACATTTTGTTTCTGATGAGCTATATATATACATGATTCCTAATGTATGATATATCTTCATTGTTTTGTTCTTGACCTCTTTGCTCAAAGTAAACCATCAGTTTCATCTCAAAACTTAGGCATGCTCCTACTCCTCGTTGTCGGGAGTTGCTCCAAAAAATTGGCATGAGTAGTGAAAAGGAGATATAAGATGAGAATGGTAGGTCAGGTGATGTGAATAAGTAGAGAGGTGTCATTGACTCTATTCTCTATCTCACTGTTAGTCGTCCAATTATTATGGTTAGTGTTTGCATGAATACACATTTTCAAGCTAATCATAGGGAATCATTTCTCTCTGCGATCAATTAAGCACATTACAAGATAGCTCACTCAAGTTGGATTAATGGTACCCTATAGGCGCTGATTGAACTTTAATTGGGTATTCAGATTCTGTTTTTTCATTTGTATGATGAAGTGAAAAAGTACTAGCGGGACATGTCACATACAAGGTAATGTCTTGGTTTTATTGGACTATTTGATTGCATCTTTTGACAAAATTTGATTCCATATATTCGTGTCTGATACTTGATCGTATGTTATGTATTTTTTTCATACTTCGAGCATAATGTAGAATAATAAATAACAACAAAAAAAAACCTTCTAGAACTTAACTCTTAGAAGAAAAATTATATGTTTGGAAGTTTAAATTTGGAATACATATACATATTCATTCTAGAGTTAAACTTTAGAAATACATTTTTACTTTGAGAAGTTAAATTTTAACAAAAATATATTACCTTTTGTCCACGAGAAGTGTATTAGAAATAATAAAAGGTGTAAAAAATATCTCTGAAAAAAGCGTTGGACTTCTAAAAACGTTCTGTCCATGTCCTCTGTAAGACCCCTTTTCTACCCGGTAATTTATTTGCTAAAAATCAGAGTTTGTCTTTTTTTTTCTTTAAAAATCACATTTCACCACATGGGATGTCACACATAAATCCACACAAAATTATGCATCAATATAAACTAGTTTCATCGTCAATAGTAACGCGATACATAGCACATCACGACTGGGGTGAGCTCAAAACGCTCAATTCAATCAACATAATAAAAACTCGGCATCTACGCAGCGGAAAGTCATAAAAACATCAACTACAACAGTTCAATAATCATAAAAACTAAGGTTCATCCCCCCCCCCCCCCACTGAGTGCTACGTATCAGAGCAGACGACCAGACTCAGCTAGCGAAGGTACCTAAGCCTTCACTCGAGATCACCTGCACGTTACCGCATAGGGGTAACATTCAAACAGAAGGGTGAGTTCATCTAACATTATAATAGTGCATATGATAAGTATTATGCTAGAGCTACAACGCTATATAAACCACATCGCAACATCAAATCAGTCATCACTGCAAGTCATCACAATGTCATGAACATGTATGAAATGCGACCCATCACAACGGGCGTATGCATGTGGTACCTGTCATCATCATCACTAAATAGCCTTTATGGCATCATCGTCACTAAATAGCCTTTATGGCATCATCGTCACTTTTTTATGCACATGAGATGTATGAGACACCATGACATGCACCAGAGACAGTCCCATACAAGCACAGTCAACTTAACGACCCATCACTTACCAATTTGCCAATGAAAGGCACATCACCTGTCAAGTTATCGTCACACATACATTTGCCACTAACATTCATCGTCATTAACATCATCGTCGCTAATAGCCTTTATGGCATCATCATCACTTATAAAACCACAGCTTTTATTCACCATCAATACCATTGTCAATCAAAGTAATAGCCACTAGGGGCATTATCGTCAAAAACATCAACACATCATTATTGACACCGGGACACTAATATTACCGATTACATAAAAAGGTTTTAATTCAGCTCAAGACACCAAATAGGACACCAAAAAGGGGTTTTAAACATCGACATAGTTTTACAGCGCCAACAACAACGACCACCGGGACAGCCACATGAGGCGCCCAGAAACTATCTGAAAAAAATAACAATTTTTACCTTAAAGTGGAATATACCAGTAGGAAACAGAATAAGCTTCACAACGCACTTTGAAACACTTAAAACGGACACCCGAGTCGAAAGATATGTCAAAAACAAAACCGGGAAAAATTTGAGGAACATCCTGAAAATGGCGCCCAAGCACTGGGCACCTAAGACAACAACAGCAACATCAGGCCTGGCTCCCAGCAACAGGGCGCCTCGACAGCTTATGTCTCAGCACTTCGACAGCTTCTGTCTCAGTGACAGCAGACTTGGCAGGGACAACACTGGCACACGGACACACACACCAGACACGGCGCCCATGCACTGGGCGCCAGAAACAGCAACAGGAACACCCAGGCAACAGAGCCAGAAACGGCGCCCAAGCACAGGGCGCCAAAAACAGCAATACGAAACGCAACACAACCAAGGATGGCTCCCAGGCACAGGGCGCCATTTTCTGCAACAGGGACAGCAACACACTTGGCGCCCATGGCGCCCTAGGGACCCAAAATTTCAGCAACACGACAATTCACCAAATAACACATATGCAATTCATACCACCGTAATCAATTTAATTCATCAATCAACAACCAATTCAAACAAATCAAGCAAGATCATGGCAATATAGGTCTAAGCCACCCACCCTAATACCCATCATACCCACCATTATAGTGAAAGAGAGGTCTCACCCTTACCTTAACTATTTGGATTAGAAGACCCTGGAGAGAAAGTCACCAACAGAACACAGCAACACAGCTTCTCTTTTCCTTCCTTGGATTCACAAATTCCTCTTCTCCCTCCTCTCCCTTGAGCGCCGAAACCCTTTCTCTCCTCTCCTCTCTCTATTTCGCAAGTCTCTCTTTCTTTTTCTTTCAAAAATGCGCAATGCTCCAACCCTCACCACACTCCCCTCATGCGCCTACACCTTGGGCTTGGATCGCGGGCTTCCTCCAGCTTAAGCCCGATCACTAACTCCTTCCCCTAATATTTATTTATACACCCCTTAATCAAATGCTAATATAATTACACCAATTAAATAAATAAATAAATAATTGAATACCTAAATATTTAATTAAATAATTTAATTAAATATTTGGGCGTTACATCCACATTTAATCTGTAACACCCATTTCTACCCGGTAATTTATTAGCGTAAAATCAGAGTTTTCAACAATGAAACGGATGTTACACTTTTCGACTTAAAAAAAACTTAAACGGATACATAACACTCATCACTCGGATGAACCGGCAAACAACATTTTTAGTCTTAAAAACAAATCAACTCTTACTCATTCAAAAAGGAGTTCAAAAGAAAACGTTATACACGAAATACCGAACCTATAGCCAGATTGTTTCCAGAATTTTAACCTAACTTGTGACACCTATAACTCGAGCTATACAACTCCAAATGCAACCAAACCAGTTCGAAATCAACAAGCATTAAGTCTAGTTTCTGAAAAGGTAAACCACATAATTTTTGGACCACTGGATTGTTCCCAGTTACTGTATAACCGAACCTATACCCTGTTTTCTTTGCGAATTAAAAACCCTAAATTGATTACCAACCTCCACAACATATTAAAACATCAACAAGTGATCTCAAACATCAACAAATAGGTTCAATCATCAACAATTGGTTCAACAAGGCAACACAAACATATAATCATACATGTGATAAATCATCATACTCTAACCCCACATGCAATCATCAAACAAAGTATTAGGGCATGGGAACATCAATTACATGACAAAATCAACCAATATAGCATTCAAAGCATTTTATCAAACACATAATAAACATGATACACATAAGATGACTACCACACCCTAACCCACATACAACCCTTCATACCAACCCTTATAAAGCATGAACCTCACCCTTACCTTAGCTTTTAGAATCGAAACCCTATCCTTAGGAAGTACCACGAAATCTAGCTTTCCTTCTCTCTCCTTGTGCTACGCCTCTCTCTCTCTTGTGCCTTGTGGATTCACGCCTTCTTCTCTTCTTTTCTCTCTAGCCGTCGCCCTCTCCTCTTCTCTTCTCACTTTCTAATTGTGTTTTTTTTTCTAATTATGAGAGAAACCCTAACCTAATTCCCTTAAGTAGACTCATCACCCATCATGGGCTATTTTCCTTAGCCCTATTTGCATACCCTATTAGGCTAGTTCCCCCCACTTAGTTATTTCCAATCCTAATATGCACCAACACACTAAAATAATTAACTTACATTACTATTATTATATCTATCACATAAAACTAATATAATTAATTAAATAAAAAAATCAATAAATATTTAATTAATTTTGGGGCGTTACAAAATCAAGCCCCATATTTCTAAAAAGCCCATCTGTTTTCAACTGGGCTAGGCTTCAATCACAGCTTATACGTCTAAATTAGATTATTTTGATCAAAAAAAGTGATAAGAATAGAGTTTGTCCCAAGAAAGTGCCTGGGTAGGGTTTAGGGTACCTTTTAGTTTTTTCGATTTGTCCTAGGTTGGTTTATTGGTTGTCTTGGTGTTTCCTTTGGTTGGAACAATTGTGTCTAGGTTTTGTTTCCCTCTTGCCCTAGAAACTTTTGGTGTTTTGTGGTTAACATATCCCAAGCTTACTTTGTCCCTTTGTTGCTAAATCCTCAGTCTTCTATATGTTGAACGTTGTTGCATCTTCCTCATCTCTATGCGAATGGACTTTCGTTGCCCTTAAAGACTTACTGAAGATGAGTAGGAAGTCATCATTGAGGATCTCTTTCCACCTACTCTTAATAGTTGCTAGGCCTAGACAAAGGTGGTCAGTGAATGGTGGTAGGCATAATGTGAATACCCACCAGAACCCTAACCATGTTGAGCACGTTCCTGTTACTTTGGATTCAAAATCTAGGACTAGTGAGATATTTGATAGTTCTATACTTGCTGAAAATGTGGTTCAGCAGGCTCTTGTTGCTGAAAATGTTGTTGATAGCTTTCATACTGATGACGCTGCTCAAACTCCTTCCCTTGTACCTAGAAATGAAGAAACATCTAGTAAAGTGCTGATAAGGTCACAAGCATGCTTTGAAGGCAAGAAACCAGTGAGAAAATTTGTTACAACTAAGAAGGGGCCTTCTACTTCTAGTCCTTCAAAGGAATATACAATGGAGTTCCCATATGAGGACGATGAGGGTGGGGAACCAAGAGAAACTGATTTACCAAAAGTGTTTAAGGAGGCTTTGAGCTATAAGTTGGCCTCTAATCTCTTGCTGAAAAGGGGGATGGATCACCTAACTATGTACCCCTTTTATCATCCTTTCATCTTCTTAATCTCTGTCTGAAGCATAAAAATCTAAATTTAATACTTAATTAATCCTTTGCTGCAATTTATTTTAAACCATAAAGCTGGAAATACAAATATTTGCATTAATTTTAGTATAATATTTTGTACAAAGCCTTCTATGCAAATATTCACTTTGAAATGTCATAACTTATACACAAGTAGCCTTTAGAACATCCTTAACCTTCAATTATTTACCCAATGAACCAACAGCTATAAATGTATTTTTTGTGTAGTACACAAATTTTACTATTTGTGTTTCCAAAAGGCTCGTCTTTGTACCCCATTCTATTGAGATCAACCTGCAGGAAGCCTGCCTCATCAATTCGAACACCATTATTGTTGTCAACCCACTTGCAACCAAAGACAGGAACCTCAAATGTCATGTAATCCAACACCCAAATGTTCTCGATAACCCCAAAATATGACATATTTGCATATGTTGGGTTTTTGTCTTTGGCACTCGACACATGCATTGCTTGAGCTACTAGGGTGACTCCACTATTTTGCATAGTTCTTCGATCATCTTGTTCTTTTGTATAAAATGTGTGGCCGTTAATTACATACCCCGTGTAAGATACAACATGTAAACTTGGACCATTTGCTAACCATTTCAATCTTTCTGAAACTGAATTTGGATCAGCAATCAACTTTGAATCAATATGAGCTTTTAGCCAAGATATAAAACTTCGATTGTGCTCTCGACTTATCCAATTTTCATTCCTATGTCGGTTCAAACTCCTTAGTAGTCCCTTGTGTATTTCAACATACGGCTCAACATCATCTTCATTGTAAAGAACATACAGGTGTGCTTGCTCCCATTCCGTCCTTGTTATTGTCACTATTTTATTTCCAGTTATACCTTCTCCAATTGTTCTTCTCAAATGATGAGACTTTGGAAGTCCTATGGATTTAACATTAGACAAATATTCAGTACAAAACTCAACAGCTTCTTCGGTGATGTATCGTTCAGCTATACAACCCTCAGGTCGACTTCGATTTTTCACGTATCCTTTTAATATTTTCATATAACGCTCAATCGGGTACATCCATCTCATGTAAGCCGGTCCACACAGTTGTGTCTCTTTAACGAGATGAACAGTTAGGTGAACCATTATGTCAAAAAATGAGGGTGGGAAATACATCTCAAGTTCACACAAAGTAGTAACAATTTCCTTTTGCAATGCTGGTAACTTCCCTGGATCGATCACTTTACTACAAATTGCCCTGAAGAAGAAATATACTTTAGTTATGGTCTGTCGCACTTTCTCAGGCAATATGGAACGTATACCTATTGGTAGCAAATGCCCCATTAGAACATGACAAACTAAATGCCATTCAATACCCATCATGGGCTATTTTCCTTAGCCCTATTTGCATACCCTATTGGGCTAGTTCCCCCCACTTAGTTATTTCCAATCCTAATATGCACCAACACACTAAAATAATTAACTAACATTTCTATTATTATATCTATCACATAAAACTAATATAATTACTTAAATAAAAAAATCAATAAATATTTAATTAATTTTGGGGCGTTACAAAATCAAGCCCCATATTTCTAAAAAGCCCATCTGTTTTCAACTGGGCTAGGCTTCAATCACAGCTTATACGTCTAAATTAGATTATTTTGATAAAAAAAAGTGATAAGAATAGAGTTTGTCCTAAGAAAGTGCCCGGCTAGGGTTTAGGGTACCTTTTGGTTTTTTCGATTTGTCCTAGGTTGGTTTATTGGTTGTCTTGGTGTTTCCTTTGGTTGGAACAGTTGTGTCTAGGTTTTGTTTCCCTCTTGCCCTAGAAACTTTTGGTGTTTTGTGGTTAACATATCCCAAGCTTACTTTGTCCCTTTGTTGCTAAATCCTCAGTCTTCTCTATGTTGAACGTTGTTGCATCTTCCTCATCTCTATGCGAATGGACTTTCGTTGCCCTTAAAGACTTACTGAAGATGAGTAGGAAGTCATCATTGAGGAGCTCTTTCCACCTACTCTTAATAGTTGCTAGGCCTAGACAAAGGTGGTCAGTGAATGGTGGTAGGCATAATGTGAATACCCACCAGAACCCTAACCATGTTGAGCACGTTCCTGTTACTTTGGATTCAAAATCTAGGACTAGTGAGATATTTGATAGTTCTATACTTGCTGAAAATGTGGTCCAGCAGGCTCTTGTTGCTGAAAATGTTGTTGATAGCTTTCATACTGATGACGCTGCTCAAACTCCTTCCCTTGTACCTAGAAATGAAGAAACATCTAGTAAAGTGCTTATAAGGTCACAAGCATGCTTTGAAGGCAAGAAACCAGTGAGAAAATTTGTTACAACTAAGAAGGGGCCTTCTACTTCTAGTCCTTCAAAGGAATATACAATGGAGTTCCCATATGAGGACGATGAGGGTGGGGAACCAAGAGAAACTGATTTACCAAAAGTGTTTAAGGAGGCTTTGAGCTATAAGTTGGCCTCTAATCTCTTGCTGAAAAGGGGGGTGGATCACCTAACTATGTACCCCTTTTATCATCCTTTCATCTTCTTAATCTCTGTCTGAAGCATAAAAATCTAAATTTAATACTTAATTAATCCTTTGCTGCAATTTATTTTAAACCATAAAGCTGGAAATACAAATATTTGCATTAATTTTAGTATAATATTTTGTACAAAGCCTTCTATGCAAATATTCACTTTGAAATGTCATAACTTATACACAAGTAGCCTTTAGAACATCCTTAACCTTCAATTATTTACCCAATGAACCAACAGCTATAAATGTATTTTTTGTGTTGTACACAAATTTTACTATTTGTGTTTCCAAAAGGCTCGTCATTGTACCCCAGTCTATTGAGATCAACCTGCAAGAAGCCCGCCTCATCAATTCGAACACCATTATTGTTGTCAACCCACTTGCAACCAAAGACAGGAACCTAAAATGTCATGTAATCCAACACCCAAATGTTCTCGATAACCCCAAAATATGACATATTTGCATATGTTGGGTTTTTGTCTTTGGCACTCGACACATGCATTGCTTGAGCTACTAGGGTGACTCCACTATTTTGCATAGTTCTTCGATCATCTTGTTCCTTTGTATAAAATGTGTGACCGTTAATTACATACCCCGTGTAAGATACAACATGTAAACTTGGACCATCTGCTAACCATTTCAATCTTTCTGAAACTGAATTTGGATCAGCAATCAACTTTGAATCAATATGAGCTTTTAGCCATGATATAAAACTTCGATTGTGCTCTCGACTTATCCAATTTTCATTCCTATGTCGGTTCAAACTGCTTCGTAGTCCCTTGTGTATTTCAACATACGGCTCAACAGCATCTTCATTGTAAAGAACATACAGGTGTGCTTGCTCCCATTCCGTCCTTGTTATTGTCACTATTTTATTTCCAGTTATACCTTCTCCAATTGTTCTTCTCAAATGATGAGACTTTGGAAGTCCTATGGATTTAACATTAGACACATATTCAGTACAAAACTCAACAGCTTCTTCGGTGATGTACCGTTCAGCTATACAACCCTCAGGTCGACTTCGATTTTTCACGTATCCTTTTAATATTTTCATATAACGCTCAATCGGGTACATCCATCTCATGTAAGCCGGTCCACACAGTTGTGTTTCTTTAACGAGATGAACAGTTACGTGAACCATTATGTCAAAAAATGAGGGTGGGAAATACATCTCAAGTTCACACAAAGTAGTAACAATTTCCTTTTGCAATGCTGGTAACTTCCCTGGATCGATCACTTTACTACAAATTGCCCTGAAGAAGAAACATAGTTTAGTTATGGTCTGTCGCACTTTCTCAGGCAATATGGAACGTATACCTATTGGTAGCAAATGCTCCATTAGAACATGACAATCGTGAGATTTCAAACCCTTTAACTTTAGGTCTTTCATAGATACCAATTTCCTAATGTTTGAAGAGTACCCCTCTGGAACTTTAACTTCACGAAGAAACTTACAAAAAGTAATTTTCTCCTTTCTAGATAGAGTATGAGCTGCTGGAGGTAGATACGTACCTTTCACTTTTTGTGGGTCCCAATACAGTTCTTATTCCCCTACTAACCAAGTCCAACCTTGCATTGATGCCATCCTTGGACTTTCCTGGCAAATTAAGTAACGTACCCATAACACTTTCAAATACATTTTTTTCTATATGTATTACATCGAGAAAATGTCTTACGTACAATGACTTCCAATATGGCAACTCAAAGAAAATTGATTTTTTTCCAACCGCTTGTGGCAAGCTCGCCCTTAAAAGGTTTTCCAAACTTAATTTTCAAATCCTTTACCTTTTCAAATAGTTGATCACCCGTCAATGCTAAAGGAGCCGTACCTTCTTCTGATTTTCCATTGAATGTTTTTCTCCACCTTCGGTAATGATGTCTAGAAGGCAAAAATCTACGATGTCCAAGAAAGACATTCTTCCTACAATGTTCCAACCGCACCCAATGTGTATTCTCTTCACATATAGGACATGCAGGTTGACCTTTGACACTATATCCTGATAGATTACCGTATGCTAGAAAATCATTAATTGTGTCGAACAACATCACTTTCAAATTCAAGAATTCTTCCCTATACCCATCATAAACCTCCACACCTGTCTCCCACATTTGCTTTAGGTCTTCAATTAAAGGTGCCAAGTACACATCGATATCATTCCCTGGTTGTGTGGGCCCAGAAATTAACATAGACAACATCATGAACTTGCGTTTCATGCATAACCATGGAGGTAGGTTATAAATCAACAAAACCACAGGCCATGTGCTGTGCGAGTTACTTTGAAGACTATGTGGGTTCATTCCATCGGTAGATAATGCAAGGCGTAGATTTCTCGCATCTTGCCCAAATGCGGGATAATCATTATCTATTTTTATCCATTGCGAAGAATCTGCAGGGTGTCGAAGCATTCCATCTCTAACTCTTTCATCTGCGTGCCAAGTCAACAGTCTTGCATCCTCTTTACTACGATACATACGCCTAAATCTCGGTATTATGGGAAAATACCATAGGACTTTTGCTGGAGCTGATTCTTTTTTTTATATATCGAGAGGCTTTGCATTTAGGACACGCCTTTAATGATGCATTTTCATGTCGAAATAAAATGCAGTCATTAGGACATGCATGGATCTTCTCATAGCTCATGCCGATGGAGAACAACATTCGCTTAGCCTCATATGTTCGACTGGGAAGAACGTCATCTGATGGCAGCATATCTTTTAAAAGGGTTAACAAGTCCATGAAGCTTTTATCAGACCATCCTTTGCCCGCTTTTAGGTTGTACAATTTCAAAACAGCTGACAATTTTGTGAATTTAGTACAACCATCATACAATGGTTTCTCTGCATCACTTACCAATCTCTCAAACATTTTAGGACAATCCCGAAGATCCTCTTCAACCGCATTTGCAATCTCTTCAACTTGATCACACTCATATGTATTTTTGCCAAAATCATTTGATGCATAAGTCATATTATTACCCAAATCAGTGTACTCATTTGTTTCCTCGCCGTGCTCTGTCCAACATGTATAGGTTTGATCAATTCCATTAGACCCTAAATGTGCTTCCAACTCAGACTCATTAACTCGTTGCCCATAAGAACAACCTAAGCAAGGACAAAGCATTCTACTAGGATCTTCTACATGCTTCACTGCAAATCTAACAAACTTTTTCACTCCATCCACATATTCCTTCGACAACCGATTGGCATACATCCATGTTCGATCCATAGTTTCTTGGTCTACCAAGTTAACTATAACAGAAAGTTACTTTAAGTTCAAGAAAAAAGAGATATCAACATGAAATAGAAATATAAAAAAGATATCCCTACATTGTTCACAATCTTTTCAATTCTATAAACATGCCCTATCAGATGTCAACTTGTTCATTATAATACTATGGCATTAGCCATGGAAGTCAAATTTAGCAGCAAAACAAATAAACAAGTTATAAGAACACTAGCACTTGAAAGCTTAAGTTAATATCATGTCCTTTTCTAGCCAAAGGCAAGGAGATCCTCCATGAATATGAGTGTTGCAAATCAATAAAATAGGCTGGAGTAACCCCAGTTAATCATTCAAAAGTTTACACAGCATTGCAATGAGAATTAATTCAACAAACACCTAGCTAAAGAGAAATAGATTAAGACCAAAGCATAGCGAAAACTATCTATTTGACAAATTGTCAGCCACTAACCTTGTACAGTAATCCAAGTGCAACTTCCCACTGAAGCTTAGAGTTGTTATAAATTTGTTTAAATGAGTTCTGCAAAAAAATTAAGAACGTAACATCATTCACTCTAAACTAGTTCGTTCATAACATGAAAGTAAATACTGAAGAAGTTCTTCATAGGAAAATGCATAATCTATAACTATATATAAAGGGAATGATCTATAGTAACCATTATTTGGTGTATCACTTTTTCTTCCACTTTTATCCTTCAAATCTAACTCAGTATTACAATGTCATCCAATGTATGAAAAGTTCTGTCATTACAACTTCTGAAATTAAAAGTTCTGTCATTACAAAAGAAACGGATGTTTCATTTATTTACAGCAAATCAAAATTGGGGCAAAAACCATCATTTGTATTATAAAAGAGCCGAAAAAACAAAGATAGAGACACGGGTTACTTACTGAAGGGTGAGCGGCGGACGATTTTTAGTAGATGACCACAAAGCTGTGACGGAGAAGACGTTCGTGGAAGTAAAGGAGAAGCTGTTCGTGGTGTAGCAGTACTCGTGAAGGAAAAGCAGAGACGTTAATGAAGGGAAAGCGCGCAGGTAGTGGGGGAAAGCGCGCAGAATGCGTTCTTGATGGGTTCATGGGAGAAAGATTCTTGATAAAGTTACTAATAAAAGGGGGCGGATTCAGTAACTTGAGGGATAAATGCTTTGCTGCCTTTTCTTTATTTCCACCCGTTAGATAAATCTGATGTCCCAAAATCCACCACGTGTATTCACTTTTTGGAAAAACAATTTAATCCCTAAATCAAAGACAGCATCGTGCTTCCGCAACAACAATCCTCAACATCACGCCGCCGCATCGTCCTTCCGCATCACACCGCGTCACCTTGTAACAGACTGCATCTGCTCCACCTCATACATTTGACTTCCAAAGATAAGAAAAAACAGAGGGAGAGAAGGAAATAGTAAAAAGGAAGCTCCAATCTTTCCCTCTTCAGCAGGATGTGTGTGATTCTTGCGCAAGTACGGCTTCCTTCCTCTGTTTCACACTCTGTTTCACGATGGTGGAAAGTGAAAATTACTCTGTTTCACGATGGTGGAAAGTGAAAAAGCGCTGTAAAAAATTATTCCTATGACAGCGCTGTAAAAAATTATTCCTATGACAGGGCTTTTGTTATATGGACCAAAAGTGTCCAAAATATTTTATATGGACTAAAAACAAAACTCACTGTAATTATAGGGACCAAAAACATATTTAATCATAATTAATATTACAATGTATATTATAAGGTAATGAATATTAAGTAGAAAGTTATAAAACGGATGATCATTTCTATTTTCTAAAACCAAGCTCAGATTCTATTATTTCAATAGCTATAATTCCATTGATTCATTACCATAAAAAAGCTGTTATTGAAATTAATTTCTGTCAAAGTCTAAAAATTAAATTAAAATAAACATGTCCCTCAAATCACAAAAAATCCTTTATTATTAAAAAATCAATCAATAGGATCACTATATAAAGACATATTTTTGTGATACACTATATAAAGACACTCATTATAAATATATCTTTTCATTTAATATACTTTAATATCCAACATATTACCATAAGTTGGTATATTTTTTTTGACGGAGGGAAACAAATCCATGCATCCTAATATTGTTCTCAATTAGTAGGATATTTACCTCTTTTTGTTACACTATATAAAGACACTCATTACAAAATATATCTCTTTTCATTTAATATATATATATATATATATATATATATATATATATATATATTCTAATATCCTACAAATTACTATAAGTTGATATATATATTTTGACCGATACCATATATTGATATTGATTGCATGGAAACAAATCCACGCATCCTAATATTGTTTTTAATTAGTAGGATATTTTCCTCTAGAATTTTTTTTTTAATAAAACACTAGAGTATATATATATATATATATGTGTGTGTGTGTGTGTGTGTTTATCTCAAAATAAAATTATTAAACAAATATAAAATTATTAAACATAGATGATTCAAATCAATAATATTCAGCTTTGAAAATATTAAATGGTAATTTTTTGAAATGTAGCAAGAATAATAATTGACATCGGATACTCTATGGTCTATATATTAAGAACTCTAATGCAACTCTCATCGTCCATAATATCAATAGCAAATAGCAATCACAAAAGAATGAATCCATCAAAAAAATTCTCGCCGTTGTTTGTGATTTCTTTATTTCTTGTATCCTATGCATCAAGCACAAGCTTGTATGAGGACGTATGTAAAGAAGCCAATGATCAAAATGGTCGTTGTTTGAAACTTCTAAGCACAAATCCTCAAATCCCTTTAGCAAAAGATTATATAACCCTTTGCAAACTCATCTTACAAATGGCACTGGATCAAGCAACAAAAGCCCAAAGTCAAATACAAGAATTGACAAAGAAATATCCTTCTTCTGAAGCCATCAAACAATGTGCGAATGTAAGTTATGATGCAGCAATTCATTCGTTTAAAAGTGCATTAAAGGAAATAGTTATGGATCCTAAATCTCAGCCTGGAAACTTTGATGCTGCAAACTATGATGCTTTAGTTGCTGGTGATGGCCCTAAAGCTTGCAGACGTGGTGTTTCTGCGGAAAAGATAGTTGATAACGTTTTTTCTACAATAAATGATGATACAGAACTTTTTAGTTTAGTTGCATATTTAGCAACACTTCATCTTTAGTGTGAAGAATTCACTAAAGGGGTCTCTTTTAGTGTCATCTAATAATAATAGTATTCTAACATTTCGGAGTTTAATGTGGTTTTTGTTGTTATATTGGTTTTGATTAATTTACTAAAAAGTTTGAAATGATAATTTATTTCTTGCATTTGATGATATCATGCATCAAGCAATAGCTTGTATGAAGACTATGTAAAGAATGTGGTCGACGTTGTCTGAAACATCTAAGCACAAATCCTCAAATTCCTTTAGCAAAAGACTATGTAACTCTTCGCAAATTCATCTTACAAATGGCAATCGATCAAGTAACAAAAGCCCAAAATATTAAAATTCCAGAATTGACGACAAAATATCCTTCTTCTAAAGCCATCAAAAATGTGCAACCGTTGATTATGCTGAATCAGTCAATTTATTTAAAAGTGCATTAAGATTGCTAGTTGAGGATCCTAAATGTGAAGCTGTAAACTATGAGGCTATAGTTGCTGGTGATGGTCCTAATGCTTGTGGACGTGGCATTGCTGCAGAAAAGATAGTTGATAATGTTTGTTCTAATTTGGATGATGATATTAGTTTTATTAGTTTTGTTGCATTTACAGCTGCAACTCATCTTTAGTGTCTTTTTTGTGTCATCTAATAATAATAGTGTTATTACGAACTTTGGGAGTTTAATGGGGTTTTTGTTGTTGTGTTGGGTGTTATTGGTTTTAAATAATTTATCGATGAATTTATAAAAAACTTTTAAAAGATAATTTATTTCTTGCATTTGGTAATATATATCTTTGACTCTTGTTGGTCATGATTTATATTCCAGACTCAAGTTCACTGTTTTGCCTCTCATTGTCCCTATTCTCGCTCAGATTGATTACACCTTTATCAACGAATCGTTTTACTTTTCGCTTTATCTGCAAACGGGATGGGAGAGAGAGAGAGAGAGAGAGAGAGAGAGAGAGAGAGAGAGAGAGAGAGAGAGAGAGAGAGAGAGAGAGAAGGGGAATAGAAAAGAAAAGAAAGGAAAAGAAAGAGCACCAGCTTCATCTTCTCTTCTTCAAACCAAACAAAACCCTCACTCACTTCTATCCACATTGCTACAACATAAACAACTCCACAATCCTTCCTTACACCAGCACTATAGATATGCACAATCTTTTATAATGTATTTCAAGCAATAATCTTTAGAAGCTTTTGGTATTTAGCATTTTTATTTTTAAAGTTATAAAAGAATCAATGGTTCTTCTTTTCAAAAGGATATTAGAGTTATAAGAAACTTGTATTTTCTAAATGATAAATCTATGACATGATCAAAAGGATTCAAGATTTAGTTGTTAAAACTATTTACAGTTTGATCAAAAATCAAAGTATTATATAAACTAGTTGTTAAATCTATGACATGATCAAAAGGATTCAAGATTTAGTTGTTTCTGATGAGCTATATATATACATGATTCCTAATGTATGATATATCTTCATTGTTTTGTTCTTGACCTCTTTGCTCAAAGTAAACCATCAGTTTCATCTCAAAGCTTAGGCATGCTCCTACTCCTCGTTGTCGGGAGTTGCGCCAAAAAATTGGCACGAGTAGTGAAAAGGAGATATAAGATGAGAAAGGTAGGTCAGGTGATGTGAATAAGTAGAGAGGTGTCATTGACTCTATTCTCTATCTCACTGTTAGTCGTCCAATTATTATGGTTAGTGTTTGCATGAATACACGTTTTCAAGCTAATCATAGGGAATCATTTCTCTCTGCGATCAATTAAGCACATTACAAGATAGCTCACTCAAGTTGGATTAATGGTACCCTATAGGCGCTGATTGAACTTTAATTGGGTATTCAAATTCAGTTTTTTCATTTGTATGATGAAGTGAAAAAGTACTAGCGGGACATGTCACATACAAGGTAATGTCTTGGTTTTATTGGACTATTCGATTGCATCTTTTGACAATATTTGATTCCATATATTCGTGTCTGATACTTGATCGTATGTTATGTATTTTTTTTCATACTTCGAGCATAATGTAGAATAATAAATAACAACAAAAAAAACCTTCTAGAACTTAACTCTTAGAAGAAAAATTATATGTTTGGAAGTTTAAATTTGGAATACATATACATATTCATTCTAGAGTTAAACTTTAGAAATACATTTTTACTTTGAGAAGTTAAATTCTAACAAAAATATATTACCTTTTGTCCAGGAGAAGTGTATTAGAAATAATAAAAGGTGTAAAAAATATCTCTGAAAAAAGCGTTGGACTTCTAAAAACGTTCCGTCCATGTCCACATTAAATCAAGCCCCATATTTCTAAAAAGCCCATCTGTTTTCAACTGGGCTAGGCTTCAATCACAGCATATACGTCTAAATTAGATTATTTTGATCCAAAAAAGTGATAAGAATAGAGTTTTTCCCAAGAAAGTTCTCGGCTAGGGTTTAGGGTACCTTTTGGTTTTCGATTTGATAGTTCTATACTTGCTGAAAATGTGGTTCAGCAGGCTCTTGTTGCTGAAAATGTTGTTGATAGCTTTCATACTGATGACGCTGCTCAAACTCCTTCCCTTGTACCTAGAAATGAAGAAACATCTAGTAAAGTGCTGATAAGGTCACAAGCATGCTTTGAAGGCAAGAAACCAGTGAGAAAATTTGTTAGAACTAAGAATGGCCCTTCTACTTCTAGTCCTTCAAAGGAATATACAACGGAGTTCCCATATGAGGACGATGAGGGTGGGGAACCAAGAGAAACTGATTTATCAAAAGTGTTTATAAGGAGGCTTTGAGCTATAAGTTGGCCTCTAATCTCTTGCTGAAAAGGGGGGATCACCTAACTATGTACCCCTTTTATCATCCTTTCATCTTCTTAATCTCTGTCTGAAGCATAAAAATCTAAATTTAATACTTAATTAATCCTTTGCTGCAATTTATTTTATACAATAAAGCTGGAAATACAAATATTTGCATTAATTTTAGTATAATATTTTGTACAAAGCCTTCTATGCAAATATTCACTTTGAAATGTCATAACTTATACACAGGTAACCTTTAGAACATCCTTAACCTTCAATTATTTACCCAATGAACCAACAGCTATAAATGTATTTTTTGTGTAGTACACAAATTTTACTATTTGTGTTTCCAAAATGCCACCAATTCTATATGGATCAGATTACAACAGCTTAAACAAATGAACAACCAAGAAACGCAACAACCGCCAGCAAGGTTAACAACAATGCAATGATATTTTAAAGCCCCACCTATGGCTGATCCAATCCACCACTAATCCACAACTAATCCAACCACAACCATTTTTTTCAATAACTTATTAATTTTTACCCAATGTCATTAAAGTTTGTATTTTCTTGTAATTGTCATCACTATATATTTTTTTTATTTTCTTTATCTTGAATTGTACTGCTCATTCGTAATTAATTATGAATGTTAATCCACACTTTTAACTTGGACGAAAAGTTGTACTGTCGTTTTGTGGAATTTCAGATTTTGTCCAGTCTCTTACCCCTAGTTTTGTCAAATACTATGAACCATTACCAATCAAACATGATACAACTGTAGTTGTCTAGTCCACTCCCTTACTTTTTATGGAATCAAACGCACTATTAGTACAAACGGTGCATATGTTATTGATAAATACCAATCATATCCATTGAAAGAATCATATTTTTTAGTGCACATAATAATTCAAAAAATTGTTTAAGAGGCTGGCACAATTGTTTAAGCATCATATCCATTAAATTTTTTTTTCATAAATACCAATCATATCTTTCAATCAATTTATCCTTTGATGGTTACTCTCAACACAAAACACAATCAGCGGTCACGTAAATACATTCTAATTGTTAACCTCCACAACTAGAGGTAAACAAACTAAAACCTCGCCACTATAGTGGAGACTTGTGTAGGCATTATGGATTATGAACTATTGCCCAACTCAATGCTTAAAACCTCTGGTTTTCCTTATCAGTCAATGCACTAACAACTTTCTTTCCAAATTTCCTTCGCAACGGATAGAAGATTTTGGGACATTATCTTTCAGTCCTCTTGGAGATGCATCTAGTACTTTGGGTTAGACTCGGGAACAATCAGTGTTCTCTACGGACTCACAAAGTGATAGGATTTTTATAAAACTTTACTTAAAATCTTTGAGCATAAAACAATTTTTCGTGACCTATCGGAGTTGACTCTATCAACTAACCCAAAATACTAGTATGAGTGAATCTTTATACCTCTTGAGTTGAGACTTAACTCAACCACCATAGAATCATCAATCATAAAGCTAGTGCAAGGACTCTTGGGGAAACTCTTAGCCAAACTGAATCCTACATGACTGAACTACCCCTTTTTAAACAAAATTTTCTAAAACTCTATCATGATTGATCGTTGACTAATCCAAGAGTAAACATTTACATTTGGATTAAGTATGGAGTTGGGATAGTTGTAGCATCAAGGAAATGAGAAAACAGAAGGATTCCTTTAAGGAATCAAACAGGCGCACGGTAGTGCTCCTTGTGTTGATTTAGAAAAAAGAATTCTAAACTATTTTGAGCATTCCTTTGGTCCTCCATCTTTCTGAATTCCATAAACAGTACAAACAAAATTATTACAACTTTCGTAATCAATCAGATCCGAAGACTGGCCTTACCCATGAATAGCAAAACATTCGACACTTAGGTAAACCAAACTATCCCCTTTTTCGACGTACAAACTGGATGCCTAATAGCATAGCACTTTTTACTAAATTTAAATATTTCATAAGGGGAGGTACAACTGCTAATAGCCATTCCCGAGAAGTAGCCTTCCTTAAGACACCAAAAAGGAGTTTCCCTAATCTCATTTCTAAATTCTTAGCCTTAATCATTGGGGATTCACTACATACTTCTTATGTCAATCTAGGGTTTGTATTCTACGGGCAGTCAGAGCTCAAAGGCTTGGGGGTAGAGTAGAAGTACTTCTTGGAATTAGAATAAAACACAGTCCAAAATCCATTGGTATGTGTAGACATTTTCGTTATCTTTCCAACACCGCCCGCAACACATAAATCGGAGTTCCGGATCAAAAGTTATGAATAAAACAAGTTGGAAGACTAGCGAAATATTTTTCACAGAGAGAAACTACCATGCTCCTAATCGGAGGGTTGTGATATGGTTACTTCTATTGACATGAAATACTAGTCCCTTTTTGATAGCAACCCAACTCAGAAATTTTGACAAGGAAACTGGTCTAATAAACACTGAGTGGTACTACTTGTCAAAATTGCAAGCGCAATGATAGTTTACTAGTTCGGTTTCATAGCATTGGGTAAGGTGTTTCTTAGGAAAGGAAACATGATCTAGAAACATGACTATCCAGAAGGATCTCACTGGGATGAACTTAAGTTGGAGTTAACTTCTATTCACATGGTAGGGTTGACTAGAGAGGAATACTAATACAATCCCTAAACATCATCTCAGTAACTGAGAGACGGGCCAGACAACAATTCGGGCTTTACAGTGCTCACTAGTCCTGAATAAATCTAAGATACTAACACCTCTTCTACCGGAAGGTTTTCACAACTAATAACTCTCTAGGTAACCTTTTATGACTTACGAGGTGACACCATGGTCAAATCAGCTCCACAGATTAGACGGTCGCCTACAATTCCTCGAACAAACAGGAATGCCCATTCTTTTGTTCTGTAACATCATCTGTAGCCCACTAATTCCGCTGCATGCCCTGATGAAATGAGAAGGCTAGGAATCCTATGGTTTAGGGTTTCAGACATTTTCGGGGCCGAGGCAACAAATTGTCATTACTCTCAGTACGTTGCATGAAATATTGAGTGGATCCGGGCTCAATGCCTCACACATAATACTAGGAGGTTCTGACAGTTAATTGTCGAAGTCCTTAAGCCTGACAAGGTCGAACTGCTCTGATACCAAAAATGTAACACCTTAAGATCACAACTATGTGAACTAAAAGCATCAACATAATCATAACAAATCGGAGTATAAACCTGCTCAACATGTGATTCTAACTAAACTCTTTGAGAATAATTTCAGCAACATGCATTCAGTTCAAACACCAATTTAAATGCACATATCTTTCCAAAAACTAAACTATGGAACAAAGACCTCGCAAAAAATTCCAATTCACAATATAATAGTAAAATAAAGGCATCATTCAAGCATTTTACTAAACACTTAAGGTGCATTATTTTTCAGCAGCTGTACGTAAACTTTGACAATTTATTTAACAAATAAAACAATGTCGAAATTAAGCAAACAAATATTATTTGGAAAGCTTAGAGTGTCTAGTTTCTGAATATAATTTTTATTTATTTGTTTATGTAGCCAAAAATACAGTTTTTCGAAATAAAACATAAGGGTACAGAAATATGACAGCGGCTGTTGTCCAAATTGTAACTCAGTTTTCTTTTTGAATTGTCAACCAAATGAAACAAACCAAGTGTCCAAATTGAAGCTCTGGAAGTCTAGTTTACAATGAGACCAAAACCATTCAAAGAGGAGTTCTATGTAAAATGTTAGGCACAAAACACTGAACATTTACCAATACGAATTTATTAAGTCACTAGTGCAAAAAAGGGATTTAAAGTCAGGCGAAAAGTGGATTTAAAGTCAGGCGGGCGCTTGACTTTTATTAAGTCGACTTTGTATGTCTGGAGTTTTAAAGTCAAGCGGTAGCCTTACTTCGTAAGTCTGATTTAAAGTCAAGCATTTATTGCGCCTGACTTCGTAAGTCTGATTTAAAGTCAAGCATTTATTGCGCCTGACTTCGTAAGTATGTTTTAAAGTCAAGCATTTATTCTTGCCTGACTTCGTAAGTATGATTTAAAGTCAAGCATTTATTCTTGCCTGACTTCGTAAGTATGATTTAAAGTCAAGCATTAATTATTGTCTGACTTCGTAAGTATGATTTAAGGTCAAGCTTTTATTATTGCTTGACTTCGTATGTATGATTTAAGGTCAAGCATTATTGCGCCTGACCTTAAAAGTTTTTTTTTTAAATTTTGGTTTAATCTATACACCCTGGTTATACAAATTTTTCGTTAAAAAGAAGCGACTCCACTGGGGATCGAACCCAGATCTCTGGTCCAGTGGACCAGCGCCTTATCCATTGGGCCATGGAGTCATATATCAGTGCTAGTTTTTGCCAATCAAAGGATCTATCTATTCTTTATAAGGCAACATCTAATGACACACTATGCATCTAAATCATAAAATTTCAGAATACAATCAATACATTATGGACCAAGGAGGCAAGTCATAGTGCATTTTCATAAATTAACACACAGAGGTACCAAAAGCAATTAGATAAAGCTTATGTTTCTAAAAGGCTTTAGCAACATTTTGTAAAAGTCTGCGTACTAGTAAAGTAACCTTAATGAATGTAACTAATCAAGTGCTAGTCAACTTGCATTCTCAAAATAGAGTAAAACATATTTCTCAAAACAAGCATAATTTCGCAAAACAACTCTGATTTCAACATTAACCTTGAAAATTCTCAAGGCAAACTAGCAGTATACACTATACAGAGGCTGTTAGCAACAGGAAAATAACTAGAACAAAAATTGGAATTTGGCAAACAAGAAACACTAATTATTTCCTCTAACCTAAACGTTGATTGCTTGCTTTCTTTGTGGAAATTGCATCTTCTCTGGTTCTGTCTTCAATGCTGCCTGCATCTGTCTTCAATAGAAAGTAGACTTGCTTTTTCTCACTCTTGAAAGATGCTCGTCCTATAGACAAAAAAACATGGTTATATTATACACGGGTAAATTGAGGAATCGTGAAATGGAAAACAATTTGAAGAACTGAACATGAAGTAATCTTTTTCATGATCCTTATAAAGAAAAACAGTTTTGGTAAACTTTCTTAGCTTTGTTAGAAGGAAAAACTGTGACAATTATTAAATTTCAATCATCTTTGTCAACATGATGTCATTCTAGTAAAATTATAATCAAATGTCATTCTAGGCAACACAAGATATTAAATGAAACAAAGTGAAGTCGTGCTGAGTTTTACACAAACTAAATGCCTGTAGAAATGCAGCTAAGATGAGATACATTATTCCCTAAAGTTGACTATGTCATATGGTGAGTGCATATAGTGTTTTAGCTGATTTAACAACATAGACTTTGAACAAAGGGATAAGAAGAAATTCCAGATAAAAACTTCTCAGTAAAATGATGAAATGATTCAAATCAAGTTTTCTCTTTCATGCTTATACAAACTATCCCAGTTCCATGCCTCACAATAAAATGATGAAATGATTCAAATCAAGTTTCCTAGAAAATGCAATTCTTGATGCAAGTAGAACTCTAAATTTACTAAATAACAGGTCAAACTCTTTCAAATCAAGTACCTTTAAATGAATCTCAGAAACAACTTCAACAGCAACAGTAAAGCTGCAACTATCTCTTCCTTTTTCTCCTTTTTCTTCTTTTCTTTCTTTTCCTTCTTTTCCTTCTTCTCATTCTTTTTATCAGCAACAGAAGGCTCTTGTGTATCTTCATCCATTGCAGAATTAGATTTTTGATCAATAACTGAATCAGCTGCAGTGTTATATGTCTACAAAGAAAAGAAGAATCAGTACAGAATAAATAAAATTAAAATTACTCTTAAAACAAAATAAAGTTCTACACAAAAAAGATTTCACAATGACATAAAATTTGAATGAAATACTCCACTATTAATTCTCACACCACATTTTGAGTTTTGACCAACCTTGTTGATAAAATTCTTGGAACCAACGATAACAGATCCAACAGGAGCACCTATACCTTTTGATTGGCACACCTAAGTCATATTGTCAAAGGAATCATAAATCTGTTAGCTTGGTTATTATTCAATAAGAAGATATGTAAGTAACTAAGTTTTTTATGAAATAGGTAATAAGAAAAGGAAAATAAAAAGAAAAGCATATTGAAACTGAATCAGCAGCTTCGACAAGCCTATTGACAGGAACACCAAGTGCCTGAAAAATTTACTTACAACTGATGTATTGAAAATTCGAGCTCCATCGATGTGAAGCTGCAGTCCGTGCTTCTTAGCAAGCTCTCCAACCCTATCAGTATATTCAACTAAAAGGCATCTTCCACCAGACCTGCATTCAGAAAAATATCAGTCACAATTCTTCTTCTATAAACTTAAATAAAAAATAATTTTTTTCAAGAAAAGTTGCTGACTTTGCATGAGTGTTTTCCAAGCAAATAAGCTTGGTGGTAGGGTACATGAGCTCTCCCCTTGGATCTCTGATAGCAGCTTCAATCAACAAGTATAACCTCCATTCTCATAAATATTGATGTGGCAATTATCTCCAGAACATCATCATCAACTTCAGTTTGGCTTTTAACCTTCTTTTCTTCAAGTTTGTTGTATCCAAACAAGTCTAGCCTCTCTTGTACTTCCTCAGAGCTTAAACCTTCTCTTGTGCATTTAAGACTATCAAAAACTTCCTCAAGAGGAATATTCTCCTACATACCACAAATTACAAGTTTAACAAATGTCATATATATATATAACAAACTGAAATATGTTTTCAGTTCCATGAATATAATTTGTATTATTTATTTCACATACCAGATCAGCAGCTTCCTTTATAACAGCATCAAGTGACAAGGTAGCCTCTACCATATTTTCTTTCTTTTCTGAGTCCCAGCAAGAGAATATACACTTTTGAGCTCTGAATCAAAACTAGAATCATTTAAATGCAGAGAATATACAAATCCTCAAGAGAATATACATAACCCATCAAGAGAATATACACTTGTGAGAATTAAACCAAATTTAATTACCTTTCTCTAAATGAAACATCTGAATATTTTATTTTCAAGTTTTCCCTTTTCGATTTCAATCAGAATAGCTGGGGCCTTCAGTAAGATGTAGGTGCAACCAATTTTACAATGTAAATAAAGAGCCAAATATGCTTATACCATTAGTAAGAAAATCGTACCAGAAACTTGAGTATATCCATCATATGATGAGGAGAAAATACACAACAGTTTGGCATCGGTTAATGTGTCATGAAGTTTTAATCATGAGAACAAATGAACATAATCCTTTACCTCATGTAATGGTCTTTGTTATCATCAGATAACGGTTTAACCAAATACAAGGAAAAGGTTTTTTCATTAGATCAATATATCTGCTCCAATAACAGTATGTTAGTTACCTGTGAAAGCACTGCAGCTGCTAGTTGAAGACTTGGTTCCAATGTCTCTGGGACAACCTGCAATGATTATCAAGGGAAGTGAGTCAACACATATTAAGCCAACACATGAACATAAAAATGGACACAACAAAGCAACATTTGTAATGCAAGATAAAATATTACTTACAGGGAAGAATGTAGTTTCTTTCATTAACCAGAAGAATATCACAGTCATCAATGCCAAGTAACCTCCAAGCATGATCCCAGTAGCAAATATTTCTTAGTTTCCAACTATCAGGCATGGGGGATGGCTTAACCCTGTCCTTTGAAATTGTCATGATTGTCCCTAATAATATAAAATTTATTGATTCAAATCACCATTTTCATAATATAGTCATAAACAAATTTTAAGTATTTCTAAGAAAAGTATCACTTAAGAATTTTACCATCGTTTAATATGGCAATAATCAAAACCATGAAAGGAGAGAAGTCAAACTTCCAGATTAGTGCAATAAACATGAAACCAAACTGCATTTAGAAATAAGAAATACAAACTGATTAGTATACTATTCATATCTTGGCATTATGCATCATGAATATAATCACCACAACATTATTTACTTACCACTATACGAATATTGATAGAGACAGCATAGATCTGAAATACAAAGAAAACAATGTCAAGTGGTAATATTCAAAAAACACATATATACAAAAGAAGCATGGAATGGAACCAACCGTATAGTTCTTCATCCTTTGAAAAATAGCTCTACTTGTCAACACTGCACTAATAATAACACTCAAACCAGGTTCTGTCAAAACTATATCAGAAGCACCTCTTGCAGCATCAGTTGCATCAGCCACAGCAATTCCAATATCAGCCTTTTTCAATGCAGGAGCATCGTTTACACCATCTCCAGTCATTCCACAAATGTGCTTCCTCTCTTGCAACTTCTTTACAATTTCATATTTATGCTCTATAGTATTCAAAATGGAGAGAATAAAGATATACTTAGCAACTAGACATTTTTAAAGAACATTAGTAAAAATAAAATAAAAGTCAAAAGTATCATGATAGTGATTTGGTAAAAGAGTATGCACCTGGAAAAACTCCAGCAAATCCATCTGCCTTCTCAATCAACTCATCCATAGGAAGTGCAGCAACAGTTGAATCTTTGTCTTGACCAAGTAAGGTAGATGATGGATACATATTGGTTCCCATACCAAGTCTCCTACCAGTCTCTTTAGCAATGGCAAGTTGATCACCTAAAAAGCGGAATAAAATAAACGTTATGTTACTGTTAGAACAACAACCGGGAAAAGAAGAAATAAAGAAATGAAAAGCAATAACAAGGACACGATCTTGATCACGCAGTTCGGCCAATGTATGCCTATAAATTAGGGTTTCAGTGTTATAATAGGTACTTATAAGGGAGATTAATTACCTGTAATCATCTTAACATTTACACCAAGATGAAGAGCTCTACGAATGGTTTCAGCACTGTCATGTCTAGGGGGATCAAAGAGTGACAACAAGCCAACAAATTGCCATGCACTACCAGCACTTTCCTTTGATTTCTCAGGAACTTCCTGTGGAAAAGAACAAGGAGGGATTAACCTTATTTAAATAAATAGATATTTTTCATACAAACTTCAAACATGAAAAGTAGCTTCAAAAACCTGTCTAGCAACCGCAAGTGAACGCAATCCTCTCTCTGCAAACTTGTCAATAATAGCATGCACATTCTTCTTAGCATCTTCTCTAAGGTTACACAAGCTCATGATCTGTTCACAAAAGTTAAATGTATTAGCATCAATAAAGTAAATATAAATCTCAAACCTTATGAAAAAAATTGAACAAAAAACTAAGGTACCTGTTCAGGAGCACCTTTGCTTGCCCTATGCCAATTTCCATCAGAATCAATGTAAGTCAAAGCAGTCCTCTTATCATTAGGATTGAATGGAAAGAAATGCACCTCTCTTATTGAATGGAAAGAAATGCACCATATTATTTCCAAGGAAAAACCAACCTGTTGGTGAGATACTTTAAGTTAGGGCTCATGTTAGAAAATAACACAGAAGAACATAAACAGAAAAATAATAAGGTTTTTACCTTAGTTTGGTTGTCCGATTAAGACCCTAAGTATCAGATCTACAAAAATCACAGGTGTGTGTTTTTAGGGTTTGAAATTCTGCAAAAGCAATGCGATCTGAGACAGAAGGTGACGACAGTGACGAGATCTAAGACAGAAGGTGACGGTGACGACGGTGACGAGATCTGAGGGTGGTTGTTGGTGAGATAGGGTTTCTGTTGCTGTACGGTGGTTGTCGTTAGCGATGTGAGAGACGGATGTGAACGGAGGGGGAAAGAGACAGGAGGAATGTCAGGGCGAGATAGCGAGATGCGGTGAGAGGCGAATGGAGTGAGATCGTCTTCTACACAAGCTTCTACACAAGGGAGTGAGATGCAGTGAGATCATCTTCTACAGTGATGAAGTGATGCAGGATGAATACGCGAATGAGAGGCGAGATGCAGTGAGACGCGAACGGAGTGAGATCATCTTCTACGGAGTGAGATGCAGTGAGATGCGAATGAGATGCGACGAGATGTTTTTGCGAAGTGTGATTAGGGTTCGCGTGAGAGAGTGAGAATGGAGAGGACTAAGGAGAGTCTTCTGAGGGTTTCAATTTTGGTACTTTAGAAGTCAGGCGTGTACACGCCTGACTTCTAAAGTACCAAAATAGAAACAAAATAATTTCACCCTTAACTACAAGTTTGCCACCGCGTTACTTATGTAGTCAGGCGAATACACGCCTGACTTCTAAAGTCTAATTTTTTCTCTATTTGTTCACTTTAGAAGTCAGGCGTGTATTCGCCTGACTTTAAAACTCGTGAGTTTTGCCTCTTAATTACAAGTTTGCCACCGCGTCAACATATAAAGTCAGGCATCTGAGCGCCTGACTTTAAATGCCTAATTCTTTTCTTGATTTTGCACTAGTGAGTTTTACAGCATCTCCACATAAACACTTTTCACTTCAAGTTATAGACAATCAAAGCACCAAGAATCAACTTAAATCAGTATCCTAACATGAAACCCTAACATTCCAATTCAGAATACAAACACCAAACAACATGCATTTCAGCAAAACACGAAATCGAAGTAAGGAGCTCAAATGTAGTTGCTGAAAATGCAAATTTCTAGTGGGAATATGACCCTTTGAGCACCACACAAGCTTCCAAGCTTTCCCCAAATACCCAAATTCGAAAATCATGCTCCAAATCTTGTTGAAACTACAATGTGGTTTCCAAGGATGCTTAATCCAGCTCTAAAACCCACATGCAAGCCAAGTTTCAGCTCCTAGAATGTCATTCCCCAACATGCAATTCGAAAGAAATGAAGGAAAGAGCTTCCAAGAAATGCTGATTTTTGTGATGAGAAGAAGATGTTTATGGAAGATGAACTAAGGGGGCTGACAGTGAAGAAGAGTTCTTTTTGAAATTGTGGTGAGTGAGGTTTTTGTGAGTTTCCCCTTCTTTCTCTCCATCTCTCGAACTCCTCTCTTTCTCTCAACTCTAAGTGTGTGTATTTTGAAAGTGAGGAAATAAAACGACTGTGTTTGTGAGCTTTTGATGTTTTCAGCTGGGAAGGTTTTAATTACTGAAGAAAATTCCCTTTTTGCCCCTTTATGTTACTCACATCCTATTATTACTCATACACTATCCATTGCAAGTTACATCAACTAACAAACAAGTACACAATCAATTCACTTAAATATTTTCAAAATGACTTAAATCATCAATTATAAACTTAATTGGAAAACAATTAATTAAAATCATCTACTAATCTCGAGAATTTGGATTAGCTACTTTGGGATGTTACATAAAACCCGTAAATTATTGGTTAACAAAACTGTAAATAATTAACATAATTCAACTTTGAACTTCATTGATGCTTCACAAAGTGCATTATTAAGTTACATAAATACTAAGTATAGAACACGTGGAAGTTTGTGGCAGAATTGTCTAGCCATCTCTAGTGCTAAAAAAATACAGAATTTGGTGGACCGCAGTGGCGGATCTTGAAAAAAAAGTTAGGGAGGGCCGCTAAGAGTTTTTGTGCTACGAACCAAACACCTAGCATTAACTACGTCCTGATATTGTAATTTCAAGGCTTGACAAAGCACATATGTTATCCCTATCATTTCTTTCATCAAATGCAAGATCAAAATAAAATCAAATGCCTTCAAGTAATTGTAAGCACTATCCCCGCGTGTAACATAACTTGTTCCTTCCTTTGCAATTTTTTTTTAAACATGACAAGTTGCTTCATATATTTTTATCAAGCTACACATTGATAACACTAAAATACTAAAGTTAAACATTGGGTCATATAATACAAGATTGATTCAAAAACCTCCTCCCTCAGAAAATACTAATGTTGTATGTATTTCAAAAAGTTAAACATTAGGTATGTATTTCAATTCAAACAGTGTCAGTAAATGTAAATCAACAAAGCAAATAGGCAATAGCAAAAATGATAAATCCAATAAAGTCAACAGAGCAGCAAGCCAATAATCAAAATCCAGAGTAAATCAGCAGAGCATCAGCCAACTATGAAGCACCGACACAGACACGGACACTGGACACGATACGGACACGGACACCTAGACACCGGTTTTATTTTAATTTTTTTTAAAAAATACAAGTAATTGAAGAGTCGGTGTCGGTGTCGGTGTCCGACACGATACGTGTCGGACACCCGGACACGGCATTCGGAAGAGGTGTCCGTGCTTCAGAGTCAGCCAATAATCGAAATTCAAAACGAAGCCAAATCCAATAATAAAAAATGATAAAATCAGTGGCTAGTTTATCATAAGCAGAATGATTGAACGAAGCAGAAGTGCAGAACTTATTGGCGATGGTGCGTAGCAGCGTAGGCTTTGGAGAGGAACGGCGCCGGCAGCGTCAATGAACGGCGTAGCGGCGGCGATCGGCGGCGATTCAACAGACAACAGCGGCGGCCGATGAGAGTGAGGGTGCGATGGTGTGTTGTTGCCGCGCTTGCCGTCCGTTTGTTGCCTCTTGCGTGCGTGAGCGAGAGAGAAAGAGGAACTGTGGAACGAAGTAGCAAAAAAGAAACGTATCCGGTAGGTAGGTTTGGTTTGGTTTGTAAATTTCAGAAACACTTAAGGGTATATGTGTATTTTCAAGTATATAAAAAAAATTCAGAAAAAAAATTCAGGGCGGGCCATGGCCCTGCCCAGCCCTTGAAAAGAACCGCCCCTGGTGGACCGTCATAACAAAATACATAATTTGGTACACCACCAAAACAACAAAATATGAACACTCCCAATCAAAATACAAAAAAGCATCTAAAGTTCTTCATATTCAGTGTGTCAGACTCTTGATGATTTCATCCAAGCTCTTCATAGGAGAACCATCATCTTCAATCACCAAAGGAGCATTTGGATCACTCCTAGCTAGGACAAACATAGCGCCTGCTACTTCTGATCCTGTTACTAAATCTAACAGGTTTCATGTAACATCCCATATTGCCACTAACTAAGGAATATATGGTAGTCGACACTTGATAATAATTCAGAGATTTTTAACCGATATGGATTTGAGATTTTTCTTGAACTTCAACTTGAGAATTAAATATAAACTTAGCCTACTTAATTCAAATACCATGAATCATGAACATCAAGTACAACTTGACGAAACCTTGAAATTACAACATAAACATGATTCAAATCCAGAAAACGGTTGTCCTAATACTTAGTTTTTTATTACGGTGATCCAAATACAATACAATATACATGACGGTTCCCGTAAACGGGATCTAACATAATATAAATCTAAGGACACTACATGAGCACAATTAAGAACTCCATTTTCTAATGCACATGTAAGCTCAACCATCTTCTAATTATGTCTCCTAGTTCACATGCAACTCCAAACCGACTTTCCTATGCACACCACTTCTCTCTCAAGACTCCAAATGAAGGGGAGGAAGAAAGTGATTTGTTTGGTTTGATTTTTGACAATCAAGTGATATGTGAAAAGAGGAGAGAAAACTGAATCTATTGGGAATTGAAGAAGGAACATGCATCAAGGTTTGGTCTAGCTCTCCCTCCCTCTCTTCCTCTTCTTCCCTTCACAACCCCCTCTCCCTTTGTCTCAAAATTTGTGTTTTATGTTTCTCAAAGTGAGTGGAAATGAATGCAATAATAAGGGCATGTTTTTCCCTTCAGCTGAAACTTAAGAGGGAGTGTGGGTTTTTAAAAACGAAAATTACTGTTTTACCCTTATACTAAGTGCACCTCTCCTCTCTTCCCCTACTCTTCCCAAACTTAATTCCCATGACTAACACACAAAAGCACTTAATAATTTTGTTTGGCCATGTATTCAAGCAACTTTAGAAAATAAATTATGGTCCTATCCCCTATTCCCATATAGAACAGAAACCCTGTCCCGCCGTACCTGATATCGAAGTTTATCCCAATAGTGAATTAACGAAGGGAAATCACGAGCTATGGAGCATGATCTAACTCCAGCGGGATTTGACTCGAACGCGTACAATTTTGCAACAACAACAATAACAACAACTGTGCGAAAGTCATACACTAGAAAAGCATTAAAGATACTCAAACGCGAATTAATTAAGTGTGTTTCAAAAGGAAGTATCTATGGAAAAGTACCCGACAAAGACGATGGTTCGAAGTCGCGAACTGGAAGACTCAAGAGTCGATACGAGATGAAATTTTGTGCAAATAATGGGGTTTTCGAGCATAATTCTGCAGACAGCAATGATTTTGGGCAAGGCTGTCTTGAAAGTGGGGGATTAGCCTTTTTCCTAGTAATTTTGCTGAAAATTAGGTACAGTGGCAGGTTAAGGTAATTATTGTAGATTTGTAGGAAGAAAATACAGTGAATCACATTAATGTGAAAAGGGAGAACAACGTTTCTGGGCGAAGGCTGTGGCGGTGCTCTCAGCGGCCAAGACCATGGCAGGTAGTGGTGGCAGCGATGGGTTCGCGAGATGGAGGAGAATCGGAAGTGTGAGTTTCTATGGAACTAGTGGCTTGGATTTTTCTGTCATTGTGGGAGGAACACGCGAAGAGCGTCAGGCAAGGAGGTTCTGGCGTGTGGTGGCGACGATACCGTTGGTGGTGGCGAAAAGAAGAGCTCGCGGCCGGAAGCTTGCTGTAGCAATAATGGCTATGGAGTTTTGCGAATAAGCATGAGGACGGTGGGAACATGAGAAGATAGTCGAAGAATGTGGAACCAACACCGGATATGAACTCAGCGCTTGATTTCGAGTTGGTCTGTGGATTTTCGGACCTGGCCGTGGTTTGGAGGAGTTGAACGAAGTGGAAGGGGGAGGTTTCGCTAGTGTTTTCTGCAGCTTCTGCGTGAGGAAGAAGAAGAGCAGCGCTAGGTCGGGTTCTGGGTCAAAACGTGTGGGCTGCGCATGGACTGGGCTGGAGTAGGTTAGAGCTTAGTGGTAGGGGGTGTAATCAGCGAAACAGGGGGTGTATGCGAGTAAACTAGCCCAAAACCAATGTTTAGTTCATTTTTAAAGCCCATTTTAAATATAGATATCATTTTAACATGATAACATCTTAAATACTAATATTTATAAAAATAAACTAAATATATAATACAATCATATTTTGTCATTAGCATATAAAAATACATTTAAATGTGTTTTCAACTCATTTTAATAACTCAAACACAATAAATTAAAATAATAGTTCATAAAATGGGGGTGTTCCATTACACTTCATTTCCAACTTTCCAACTTTCATAAAATGGGGTGTTAAAATAATAGTTCAACAAAAGAATAATTTAAACTAATTTTAATTGAAAATAGTTCATAAAACAAGCACATACTAAAAAAACACAACGCATGAAAAATGGGGTGTTACATTACATTTCATTTCCAGCTTTCTTTCCATATGTGTCTTTTCCCTTTTCCTCTACACATTAAAGATAGTTTTCAGTACACAACAAAGTATTTAACTGTTGAAATTTTAAGTTGACATTTTTTAACTTACATCAACTAAAGCAAGGGATGGCATAGAAGGGGTCATGGTTTCAAATTGCGGACCGCAACACCTGTTGCGGCCGCAATATTGCTGTTGCGGTAGTCGCCGCTACGGCATCGAGCCGCAATTGCGTTGTGAATATAGATCACAGGAAATACCGCAACGGAGCGACGTTCTAGCCGCAGCAGAACCGCATTTTATCGGCAACGGACCGCAACAGAGGCAACTTCTCTCAGATCTGCATTACTTTTAAAATAGCAAAAAATCAGACATAGAAAAGCATAATTGAGTACCTTATTACATGGATATATATTTTCTTTCTCACTTCTCAAGATCTAGATCTATCGATCACTTTCCTTTTTAGTGTGTCTCTCTTCTCTACTTTGACTCTACCTTTCCTCTTCATAATCTAGCTGAACTAAAGTTGTTTATCTGGTGTTGAAAGACAAAATCGTCCTCTATAGTACCGGCGCAACCTGTATTCTTGTATTTTAGTAAGCCTTCATCTTCTATTTGCAACACTGTTGTGGGTATTGTGAAAATAAGAAAGGGGATGGGTTTGTAGGTGGATGATGCTGATGCGTTTAATTTGTCTTTTTTCTCAATTTTTCGGTCCTATGTGTGGATTTTTAGGTGAATTTTAATTGTTAAATAATGCCATTAGTGAAACAGTGATCAACACGTCTGAGAATATGTGATGGTGTGTGTAATTGGGTCTTTTTTGGCCACGTGTAGTAGAGGTGGGTATTTTCTTGGACAAGATTTGTGTAACTGTGTGGGGGTTTTTTTTATGAAGATTCTAAAAGTGAAGGACAATTTATAAAAAAAACTATAACTAAAAGATAGTTAAAGAATTATGGTTATTATAGGATTTTTTTTTCAGTTTGGTGCGAAACAGAATGCCCGCATCTGCAACCGCAGCAATGTAAAACCCTGCTATGAAGTTCTTACTTCTTTATGTCATGCTTATATTTGCTTAAATAATAGATTTTAGAAAGTTTATTATTTAGATCACGTTCGTTTCACTACAATTAATGATCTATTGTCTTAAAAATGAATGAAAGTTTGTAAAAAAAACTATAAATAAAAGTTATATAAAGAATTACAAATATTATAGGATTTTTTTAAATTTTTTGTGTGAATATAAAATTATTTCACGCCGCATCGACCGCAATACGCATCGCAGCGACCGCAAATGGCCGCAACCGCAACTACCGCAATCGCAACGCGACCGCAACCGCAATTTGAAACCCTGGAAGGGGTTGTCTTGGCAGGGGATGGTGTAATGTTAGGTGGGTAGATTATCTTCAATGGTGTGGGCTCATTTTGGAAGAGAGTTTTAGCCATTGTGTCTGGTGTAGGTAGGTCAGTTGCAAGTGGGGCTTCTGGTGTAGGTGGGTGATGTAATGGTGATGCATTTACTTAGGTTCACCAAAGAGAATTTTTGCCAATGTGTCTGGTGTAGGTAGGTCAGGTATAGTTGGTTGATCAGCTGCTAAGTGAGGCATAACAGTGTCTGTATTTTGTTGTGCAGTGTTTGTTGTGTCTGAGTGACAGGGTTTGTTTTTTCTGGGTTAGCAGGGTTTTTTGTTTCTGGGTTTACAGGTTTGGCAGTGTCTGTTGTTACTAGGTCAACAATGTTTGTTGTGCTTGGCTTCTTTCCTGCTGGCCTTCCCTGTTGAATTAAAGCAAAAGAATTAGTCTTATACTTGTGTCTTTGCTGTTGAATTAATAAACAAACACAATTAGCCTTATACTTACCCTTTTTTAGGTGCATTAGTTGCATTAGAAATAGGTGCCTTAGCCTTGTTCTTGCTCCCTTTAGGTCTTCCCTAATACAATAATAAAATCAGAATTAGTTCCACAACTTGACAGATTATTAGTTAAAACTAGAAATTGAATATAAATCCACTCAACTTACCACTTTCTTAGTTGCCAATGTTGTTTGACTACCTTGTGCACCTTCTTGTTGTAGAACTTATTGTGTGCCATGTTGTGTGTCTTGTGTGTGCCTTTTTGTGTGCCTTCTCATGTCACCTTTTCCAACAAATATTTGTTTGCTTAATTTCGATATCGTTTGCTATGTTAAAGAAATTGTTGAAGTTTACGTATCACTGCTGAAAATTTATTGCACCTAGACTGTCTATGGAAATGCTTGAATGACTATGTCTTGGCTATGGTTTCTTCATGATTATGAATGATATGATTGGTTAAATCAAAGTAAATAACTGTTGATTTCTGTTATGGATTGGTTAAAACGTTGATTTACTCATGTTTCAATGATCAATGCTATAATTTCATGATATGTGACTATGGTATTGAAACGGTTTGATTAGTTATGTACCGAGTGAGGAAAACCTAATGACATGATGGAGGAATGGACCTTGTGTTCATTAAAGATAGGGTTATTACCCAAGGCAAGGATTAATGACATGTATATAATTAATTATCAAGAATAGGGTGACGACCCATGAGAATTAGCATACTAGGGTAGGGAAGTCATGAGCCCGAACCCTAGGCCTCGTTCATGTTTGCCCGCTAGCGCAAGGTTAGCGTATCGGGTTCACCGGGAATCGAGTAAATGGTTAACGGTTTGTGCTATGTCAAGAAAAAGTTTTCACGTAGTTATTCCCTTGGACTACGATCGAATAAGACATAAAAGACATTGTACGTAGCTATCAAGAATTGAGCTACGAGTGAATAAAGCATAATGAACCGCAAGTGTAGTAAGGGGTCTCGGTAGAACTCACTAAGATGTTTATCTCACCCTTTATATTTGTAGTTTTTACAGAGAAACAGGGAAAAGCAAAAGCAAAGAAACACGGTTAGAAGGTGTGCCACATGAAGACATTGGAGACTTAATTAGTTCTTGATGCTTATGTTAGTTCCTAGTTTTATTGTATTTCCGATATTATGACTTGTACTCGTTAAAAGTTGTAAATCGTTTCCACTACTTTTGGTCTTTGAATATTGAACACTCACTACAAGAAAACCTTTGTTTTCCCACCAGAATTTTCGACGGACCCATTCTCGTCGCAAATTTCCGACGAATTGTTCATCGGTAAGTATGTGCACATATTTTAAGGCTTTTCCCGCTTCGTTTCCGACGAAATTTGGTTCGGTCGGTAATTTGCGACGGCTAGTTTCGTCGGTAGTCCGCCGGAACCCTCAATTAAAATTTTAATATGCCTTCTCATACCCGATCCTCACTAAACCTATTCTTTCTTTTCTCTCCTCACGCTGTTCTCTCTGTTCTCTTCCTTCTTCACTCCATTCAGCCACGCTGTTCTCCTCTCCTCTTCACGTTGTTCTCCTCTTCCCTCTTCATCTCTACGACCCAACCTCTTCATCTCACCATCAGCCACGCTGTTCTCCTCTCCTCTTCACGCTGTTCTCCTCTTCCCTCTACGACCGACCCATCAGCCACGACCCACATCCTCTTCTCTCTCATCTCAGCACAACGCGAAGTCGCAAAGCTACCACGCCATCCTCCGTCTCTGCTCTGTGCCTCTACCTTCTGGTGAGCGTTACTTTCTTCTCCATGCCTCCCTCCTTCGAGAAATTGATTTTCCCCCAAAACCCTAAATCCCCAATGTTGAATCTTTTGAATCTCTGATTCGCTCTCTCGCTCACCACGATTTCTGAATCAAAAACCCTAACCTTTGAGAAGTCCATTCGCTCTCTCGCTCCACAATCTCTCTATCGCTCGAGGTTCACATGTTTCCCTTTGAAGTCCATCGCTGAATCAAAGTGAACTAGGATCTCTCTAGCTCCATTCACATCTCTTTCTCCATTTACGGTAAGCGCCACTCTCTCTCTCTGAATCAAACTTAATATGGGATTATGTCTCTCTCTGTATGTAGGGTTTTTGTTTTGGAACAAACCTGTATATATGAAGCTATTTGCTAATTTCTATTTTGGTGTTTGTTTAATGTTTGTCATTCCTTTTAATGTATATAGGGTTTAAGTGTTTCCAAGTTTGGTTGGGTTAGATTGATTCTTGTCTATAATACTTGTAGGTTATATTAGATAAATTGTTTAGTTGTTCTTATTTGGGGTAGTTGGGTTAGATTGATACTTGTCTATAATACTTGTAGGTTATATTAGATAAATTGTTTAGTTGTTCTTATTTGGGGTAGAAAGCTGTCTTTGGTCACTAATGATTGTTACAAATATGCTAATCTGAAGAACCATGTGATGTAGTTGAGCTTCTTGGATTGCAGATTTGAAGAAAGGCTTGAATTTATTTATCCCTTGAGGTACGATTTTTAATTTTTTTGAGGATTTGATATGATTCTGTGTCAAAATAATGCCATGCTCGTGTTCTTGTATGATTGGCTTAGCTATTGCAGTCTAATTGCAAGATGAAATTTGAGTTGGTTACTTGCTGGATGTATGTCTTCTTCCTCTGCACATGACCAGAGATCAAATTGAAGAATGACATAGAACCAATGTTGCTTCACTAAAGGTAATTACTTGTTTAATCACTTTTTGGGTTCCATCTATAAGTACTGGCATATATGAATTGTTTTTTAATTGTTTAAAAGTTGAAACATTTCTACTTAATTTATTGATTTTGGTGTTATATTTGTGGGTGTTATATTTGGAGGTAATTTCTTTGCGTCATCGATTGTTTCCATTTGATATTAGATTGTGCTTTGATTTTCAATCTATGTTTAATCTATGTATTGTGCTTATGCATTGCTGTCTATTAAAATCAAGCCTTACAGGACACTGTAATGATGGGAGCAGACTATTACCAAACTGAATCCGAAATTGCTTCTCTACTAGCAGAAGGGAAGGTCCCTATTGGGATTGGAAGTAATGCTAAAATTAGGTACCTTGTTGCTCACTCACGGTTACTGAACACTAGATTATCCAAGTCATTTTGTGTTTCTAAAATGCTAATTAACAGTATATATTAAATCAGTGTATTTATTTGTCATTGTCAAATACTAATATTTTGTCATCTTTGTTGAAGGAACTGCATTGTTGACAAGAACGCGAAGATCGGAAAGATGTCATCATCAAGAACAAAGATGTAAGCATGGCAGCTACTATTATTCCTTTAAGCATGTAAGATGTCATCATCAAGAACTGGTTTATTTTGCAATGTATAGAAGAATATCTTCGGCTTTATTATTTGGCTTAATCTGGTTTTCAAATCTGGTTTATCTTTACTAGTCTTTGTTACATTTTTAATTTATGTTTAAGGAATAGATTTGATGCATGGAGTTATATGTAAGGGTCTCTAATTGTTGATTTACTTTTTTAGTTCTAACTTCTACGAGCTGAATTGATTTCCCCCCAAATCTGTAACTCAGAATCAATTATCAATCAATACTAAAGGGTCCCTAATTGATGTTCTAAATTGATTTTACCTATGTTGTTGGTTTTGTGTTAATACTGGATAAATTATGCTGTGTTCTGTGTTGATAATGGATAAATTATTTGTTCAGCTGGGTTTTGTATTCATCATATTTGTTCAGTTGGGTTTCCCTGTCTTGTTGTTCTGTGTTCATATATGTCTTCGTTTTTATTTTGCATTATTAATGTGTCATTGTTAGAGGATTGCCACATTCATCATGATGCTGTGACAGATTCAAATTGGAAATGTTCTGATCTGCCATTTGATAAGTACGCTTATTTCTCTATAATATGCACTTTCAATTCGAATTAACTAAAAACTCAGCAACTTGCTGAATGGCTTAACAATGTTGACCATCACTTCATCTATTGGATTAGTGTGCATTAGTTCACCATGCTTTGAGTGAACTAGTTACATTTTATTTTTCTGGTTCCACCATCAATAGAAACCCCATGTTTCTAAGCTATATCACTTCGATTTCCAGCAGCATTAGTTGGAATTCTTGGGGGTGCAGAACCAGAAGCAACAACAGGGATTGAAGACATGATAAAATAGAAAGGGGATTCTGGACTGATTTGTGGGAAAATAGAAAGCATAATGTTTTTATTTATAGTAAGTTCTAATGATCATTATTTGTGCTGTTTAATTTAATAGGGAGCATTCATGGGTTGTGGTGTTGTGGGTGGTAATATAAGCTCTGGTGAGTGCTGTACTGTATTGTACTACTCTTTTTTGTTGAACACACTGGTTATTGTTTTTTCTTTGACAAGTTAGCCAGGAACTAACAAGTAATAAGAAATTAACAAAGTGGAGCATTAAATTATGAAATGATTATTTGGTCTTCCTCCCTATCTCCCTCCCTATGTTAGTAAATCACTCACTCACTCACCCTTGTTATTTTCTTCATTATCACAATCATATTATTATTATTATTATTATTATTATTATTATTATTATTATTATTATTATTATTATTATTATTATTATCATATTGAATTTTGAAACGTTTTCTTCAGTTCTCCTGAAATGGGGTGTTTTTGTTTTCCTCTCTTTTGCTTCTGAGAATGTAAAGTTGTCTTTTTATTATCTTAGTCCAAATGGGTCTTTATTGCTTTTGCTTCGTGTTGTTTTCATTTGGGTCATTCTTCCTTTCTTGATTTCTTTTTGAAGTTTTCAACTTTTCTTTCAATTTTCTGGAAATAGGGTGTTCTTGTTAAATTTTACAGACAATATGGACTTGGAATTGGGTAATTGTTTCAATTTTATGGAATAGTGAATAATGGATATCCTAAATTTTGATCATTATCTTATATTTACTACAAAAATCTCTCTGTTATAATTGCTTGGAATGCTGTTGAATCAGGGGTGTGATGCTTCATTGCTGTTGGATGAGAATGGTGATAACAGCAGTTCAGTTGAGAAGCAGGCTATTCCAAATCAAACCTTGAGAGGTTTTGACAAAATTGACTTGATTAAGGAGGATGTGGAACAAACATGTCCTGGAGTTGTGTCTCGTGCTGACATACTTGCTCTTGCTGCAAGAAGTTCTGTTCTTCTGGTTTGTTCCCTTCACTTGGATCATTACTATAACTAGAGTTTCAGTATTTACATTGATATGTTAGGATTTATTGTTCTGATTGTTTTGCACTAATGAGAACAGTGAGATTTTGGCATTAAATACTTGGCTCTAGCATTGTCATGGAATACAAATTAGTAGGGGTGTTCAAAACCGAACCAAACCAATAGAAAACTGCAAACCGAACCAAACCAAACCGAAAACCGCAAAAAACCGCTTCTTATTGGTTTAGTTCGGTTCTTTTTTCATTGCACCGCGCGATTTGGTTCGGTTCGCGGTTTTGATTACAGAAATCGAACCAAACCAAACCAAACCGCAAGTAATACTAAGACTTATTGACTTACAACTTTCCTTACTAACTTACTAGCCCAAATGCAACTAAAACCTAACTCTCACACACTTACTAGCCCAACTACAATTAATTTTTTGACTCGCTTAAAAATTACAATAAAATATTTAATTCAAATTCTTTTAAACATTGTCTTAGCTATCTTAAAAGAATTAATAGAGCGTAATTTATATACTATATATATATTTGAGTAGATTTTTTCTTAAAGATTTATGTTAGCTATTTTCTTTGTTAGTTAATTTTAACTTCGTTTTAAATTATGTTTTGTCTTGGAAAAAACCGAACCAACCGAACCAATCCAAACCGCATTAGTTTGGTTTGGTTTGGTTCAGTTTTATTTTAGGAAGCCAACCGAACCAAATCAAACCGCGTGTAGTTTTACCTTGCGGTTCGGTTCACTTTTTATCTCAAAACCGAACCAAACCGCACCGCGAACACCCCTACAAATTAGTATATTTAAAAATTGAAACAAGAATGATGTTGTAGCAATATTTGGATTGAATGATTTCAAATTTGATGTGAAACACCATCTTTCACAATGTCATAGCAATATAATGATGCTAAGTTGTTTTCAGGTTATCTTTACTCACATGATTGTTTCTATTGGGAGAAAAAATAAGTAACATTTCATTAAAGCATGTGACATTAACTTTTTTTTATTCTCTTTTCATCTAATGATCAATAACTTAGAGTCAAAGGATGAGAAGTCAGAATCCTTCAACTTTAAATCATTTTGTAAAGATCTTTAAAATTGTAGCCACTTTGGCTTCTGTTAGGAAGTTACAGGTGACTAGAGTCTACTCGTTTTGGAAGGATTGGTTTTAAATGATCAAAATATGGTTCTGACTTTATCTCTTTTTAATTTCCATTTGCAAGTTTATTTGGTTAGTTTTTTTCTGGACTGCAATCAATGATGTTCATAAGGCACTGAATTCTATCTCCTTTCAAATTGCAGCTATTGATTTGGTTGATGAGGCCGCAGCCAAACTGAAAATGTAAATCACTTCGAAACCTACTGCACTTGATGAGATCAATCGGTCAGTCCTGAAACTAGAGATGGAGAGACTCTCTCTAATGAATGATACAGACAAGGCTTCTAAAGATTCAACAGCTGAATAGTCCTTTTGCATGCAGGCTTCAGCAGAAGTGGAAAGGCTTTCGAAACTAAAAGCAAGCAGAATGAAAGAACTTGTTTTTAAGAAGAGGATAGAATTAGAAGAAATATGTAGACTGACTCATATTGAACCTGATACAAGTACTGCTACTGAGAAAGCTAGTGCATTAATAGACTCTGGTTTGTTCCCTGTTGCATTAATAGATTCTTAGTCACTAATATGAGTTTGGTTTCTTTCCAGATTTACTTAGAAAGGGTCTGTGATACTATTGAACTCTACTGTTTTTGTTATAGGTTTGGTTGATCCTTCTGAACTACTAGCTAACATTGAATCACAATAGTGAAGGCAAAAGATGAAGCTATGAGCAGAAAAGATGTAACAGATAGGATTGACAAGCAACATGCATTATGAAAATCCCTATTCAATTTAATACAGTATTAGCACATGTTTATTATATTTGAATGATGTTATAGTTGTTTGAATTGAGCTGTTGATGAAAAATATCACACCATTAGGCCTTGAAATTAGTCTGGTTTTATTAGTCGTTAAACTCATTTGTAAAATTGATCATCAGTAGCGATTCTATAATTGTCTTTGTAATTCTCTTTTTACTGTTGACTTCCTTTAATTGCTTCATTTTGATGCCTGCAAGTATATAATTCCTTTAATCCAATGAAATGCTTATTTAGCAATTGAGCTTTTAGTTAATAGTTCATTGTGGTTGAAAAACGTTTGCATAAAGGATTTTGATTTTATGATAATTACTAGTGTATAAGAGAAGGAATTACAATAGAAGTTTGGTTTAGTGAGGGTATAAGGACGACTGTTGGATTTAATTTTTTTTTTATTTTTTTTAAAAATTTCCGACGGATTTGCGACGAAAATGTGTCAGTGTTTGCGACGACTTTGCCACGGATATTTGCGACGGGTTTCCGACAACTTTGCAACGGATAGATTTGCGACGAAAAAATCCGTCGGAAACGATTTGCGACGAGCGATTTTGCGACGACTTTTTGTCCGTCGGAAAGTTCGTCGGAAACGTCAATTTCCAACGAAAATCACTGCATTTGCGACGAAAATTGCCGTCGGAAATCGCCGATTTTCTTGTTGTGACTAGGATGTGAGAATTTTAAAAGACATGGAACTTAAGTTTTTAAGTATTTATGTTTAAGTTATGAGATTCAAATAACTATTTGATGGTTTTTCACCAACATATTTAGTTGTGCTCAATATCTGAAGCAGGAAGTTATCTCTGATGTATGCTAGATTGTATGACTTGGTATTTTCTATAGGTTAGAGATACTGGGGTATTATACCGGAACAAATTACTACATCTCAAGAAAAACATGTGTTATGAAACTAGTGTATGATAATGCATCATAATTCTAAAATATAATTTAAAACAAGTGTATGATATTACCTTCTGTTGATCGGAAATAAAACACCATTCCCCAAGTATCTTTTGTCTCTGTCTCAACAACAATGGTAGTAAACAACAAACTAAATGCCATTCAATACCCACCACGCCCAATAAAGTAGAAAAGGACCACTGAGATTAAGAAAGAACAACATACTAAAAAGAGGCATAACTATTTCTCTCTCAGGGACCACTGTTTTCTCTGGCTCCTCCTTGGTTGTCCACGGTCTCTCCTTCATTGTCCACAAACGAGGTCGATTTCGTCGCTATGAGAGTGAAAATGAACGAAAGAATGAACATGAGTGTGAGAGTGAGATTGAACGACAGTGAGAGTGAGATGGAACGAGAATGAGAGTGAGTGTCGATTGAGATGGAGTGGGACGAGAGTGAGTCAATACAGAATTGGGATTTAGGGATTTGGTTTTATTTTTAGTGTTATTTTCAATTTTTAATTTCAGTTTTAATTTCTTTTTTAAGTTCTGTTTTAAAATTTATTGCCAACGTGGAAGCTGAGGTGTACCATTTAAATGCCGTGGAAAACAACCTAAAATAAAATAGGGACCAAAAGTGTCCAAAATATTTTAAATGGACTAAAAACAAAACTCACTGTAATTATAGGGACCAAAAATATATTTAATCATAATTAATATTACAATGTATATTATAAGGTAATGAATATTAAGTAGAAAGTTATAAAACGGATGATCATTTCTATTTTCTAAAACCAAGCTGAGATTCTATTATTTCAATAGCTATAATTCCATTGATTCATTACCATAAAAAAGCTGTTATTGAAATTAATTTCTGCCAAAGTCTAAAAATTAAATTACAATAAACATGTCCCTCAAATCACAAAAAATCCTTTATTATTAAAAAATCAATCAATAGGATCACTATATAAAGACATATTTTTGTGTTACACTATATAAAGACACTCATTATAAATATATCTTTTCATTTAATATACTTTAATATCCAACATATTACCATAAGTTGGTATATTTTTTTTGACGGATTCTATATACTGATATTGATTGCATGGAAACAAATCCATGCATCCTAATATTGTTCTCAATTAGTAGGATATTTACCTCTTTTTGTTACACTATATAAAGACACTCATTACAAAATATATCTCTTTTCATTTAATATATATATATATATATATATATATATATATATATATATATATATATATATATTCTAATATCCTACATATTACTATAAGTTGATATATATTTTTTGACCGATACCATATATTGATATTGATTGCATGGAAACAAATCCACGCATCCTAATATTATTCTTAATTAGTAGGATATTTGCCTCTAGAATTTTTTTTTTAATAAAACACTAGAGTATATATATATATATATATGTGTGTGTGTGTGTGTTTATCTCAAAATAAAATTACTAAACAAATATAAAAGTATTAAACATATACGATTCAAATCAATAATATTCAGCTTTGAAAATATTAAATGGTAATTTTTTGAAATATAGCAAGAATAATAATTGACATCGGATACTCTATGGTCTATATATTAAGAACTCTAATGCAACTCTCATCGTCCATAATATCAATAGCAAATAGCAATCACAAAAGAATGAATCCATCAAAAAAATTCTCGCTGTTGTTTGTGATTTCTTTATTTCTTGTATCCTATGCATCAAGCACAAGCTTGTATGAGGACGTATGTAAAGAAGCCAATGATCAAAATGGTCGTTGTTTGAAACTTCTAAGCACAAATCCTCAAATCCCTTTAGCAAAAGACTATATAACCCTTTGCAAACTCATCTTACAAATGGCACTGGATCAAGCAACCAAAGCCCAAAGTCAAATACAAGAATTGACAAAGAAATATCCTTCTTCTAAAGCCATCAAACAATGTGCGAATGTAAGTTATGATGTAGCAATTCATTCGTTTAAAAGTGCATTAAAGGAAATAGTTATGGATCCTAAATCTCAGCCTGGAAACTTTGATGCTGCAAACTATGATGCTTTAGTTGCTGGTGATGGCCCTAAAGCTTGCAGACGTGGTGTTTCTGCGGAAAAGATAGTTGATAACGTTATTTCTACAATAAATGATGATACAGAACTTTTTAGTTTAGTTGCATATTTAGCAACACTTCATCTTTAGTGTGAAGAATTCACTAAAGGGGTCTCTTTTAGTGTCATCTAATAATAATAGTATTCTAACATTTCGGAGTTTAATGTGGTTTTTGTTGTTATATTGGTTTTGAATAATTTACTAAAAAGTCTGAAATGATAATTTATTTCTTGCATTTGATGATATCATGCATCAAGCAATAGCTTGTATGAAGACGTATGTAAAGAAGGTGGTCGACGTTGTCTGAAACATCTAAGCACAAATCCTCAAATTCCTTTAGCAAAAGACTATGTAACTCTTCGCAAATTCATCTTACAAATGGCAATCGATCAAGTAACAAAAGCCCAAAATAATAAAATTCCAGAATTGACGAAAAAATATCCTTCTTCTAAAGCCATCAAAAATGTTCAACCGTTGATTATACTGAATCAGTCAATTCATTTAAAAGTGCATTAAGATTGCTAGTTAAGGATCCTAAATGTGAAGCTGTAAACTATGAGGCTATAGTTGCTGGTGATGGTCCTAATGCTTGTGGACGTGGCATTGCTGCGGAAAAGATAGTTGATAATGTTTGTTCTAGTTTGGATGATGATATTAGTTTTATTAGTTTTGTTGCATTTACAGCTGCAACTCATCTTTAGCGTGATGAATTCACTAAATGAGGGGGTCTTTTTTGTGTCATCTAATAATAATAGTGTTATTACGAACTTTGGGAGTTTAATGGGGATTTTGTTGTTGTGTTGGGTGTTATTGGTTTTTAAATAATTTATCGATGAATTTATAAAAAACTTTGAAAAGATAATTTATTTCTTGCATTTGGTGATATATATCTTGGACTCTTGTTGGTCATGATTTATATTCCAGACTCAAGTTCACTGTTTTGCCTCTCATTGTCCCTATTCTCGCTCAGATTGATTACACCTTTATCAACAAATCATTTTACTTTCGCTTTATCTGCAAACGGGATGGGATCCTTTCTACACCCAAACCAATTCTGAGTTTTTTTGGTTATTAGTAAATTTGATCTCTAAAATTTGAGAGAGAGAGAGAGAGAGTGTAACACCCCGATAATTCTAACATGTAGAATTACCGAAATGCACTACATGACATACATCATAGTAACTTCTTGTTAATGAAATATTGAACACAACTAATATTTTCGATATAAGTATCGATGGTTCAATGAACCTCCATGCATAATCGGAAAGATCTGAAGTCTTAAGACTTAAACATACATTATCCTGGTGTTCAATACTCAAAACATGAAATTAGCGGAAACGATTTATAACTTATACACGATAGTTATACAACCGATAACAAAAGTACTACAAAAGGGCAAGGGCCTAAAACAGGAAACATAGACTCTCGGACTCCTCGGACTCCTCGTGGCCCTAATAAGCGACCACGTGAATACATGATGTTTTCTCGTAACTTTAGCCCTAATAAGCGACTACTCGTTACATTTCTGATTTTTCCTGATGTAGCCCTAATAAGCGACTACGGATCATATTTTAACATGAACTTAGCACAACACCTCGAAGTCCGCCTTAGCTAAGGTTAGGACGTCTCAGTGAACCCATCCCTATCTTGGTGTTCAATACTCAAAACATGAAATTAGCGAAAACGATTTATAACTTATACATGATATAGTTATACAACCGATAACAAAGTACTACAGAAGGGCCAGGGCCTAAAACATGAAACATAGACTTCCAGACTCCTCGAGTCACACCGGCTAACCGTGAACCTTCGCCTTAACTTTCCCTTGCTTCTCTGAAAAACCACAATACATAAAGGGTGATGAGATAAACATTATCTCAGTGAGTCCTATCGAGACCCCTAACCAACTCTAACGGTTTATTATACTTGAATCTGAACTCGTGGCCCTAATAAGCGACCACGTGAATACATGTTGTTTTCTCGTAACTTGTAGCCCTAATAAGCGACTACTCGTTACATTTCTGATTTTTCCTGATGTAGCCCTAATAAGCGACTACGGATCATATTTTAACATGAACTTAGCACAACACCTCGAAGTCCGCCTTAGCTAAGGTTAGGACGTCTCAGTGAACCCATCCCTATCCTGGTGTTCAATACTCAAAACATGAAATTAGCGGAAACGATTTATAACTTATACATGATAGTTATACAACCGATAACAAAGTACTACAAAAGGGCAAGGGCCTAAAACATGAAACATAGACTTCCGGACTCCTCGAGTCACACCGGCTAACCGTGAACCTTCGCCTTAGCTTTCCCTTGCTTCTCTGAAAAACCACAATACATAAAGGGTGATGAGATAAACATTATCTCAGTGAGTCCTATCGAGACCCCTGACCAACTCTAACGTTTTATTATACTTGAATCTGAACTCGTGGCCCTAATAAGCGACCACGTGAATACATGATGTTTTCTCGTAACTTGTAGCCCTAATAAGCGACTACTCGTTACATTTCTAATTTTTCCAGATGTAGCCCTAATAAGCAACTACGGGTCATATTTTAACATGAACTTAGCACAACACCTCGAAGTCCGCCTTAGCTAAGGTTAGGACGTCTCAGTCAACCCATCCCCACTAATCCAAGTGAGAAACATGAGAGCCTAGGTTCTGGGGCTCATGACTTCCCCTCCCCTAGTATGCTAATAACTGGAGGATCGTCACCCTCGATATACACAAGGTATACCATCTACCTTTTCCCGAGGGAAAGTAACTTGATTTGTGTTTACATGAATTGAGAGTTTTTATGTCTTTATAGACTTACAATCAATTAGCTTACATGACATGATGAACTTGAAGTTCGTTATCTTAACATGATTGGACTCAAGGTCCGTTAACATTGCTCGACTTGTGTTCTCTCGCGTTCTCTAAGTACGGTTTTCCGTTACGTTCATAACACACAAGTTTTCTATCAAACATGTTCAATTTCATGATATCAATATCTTTACATTGTTGGGGAACCATGAGGAATGGTTTAGAAGAGGATTGGAATCATTTGGGATGGGTAAAAAGGTACTTTGAATTTGAGGATCAGAAGGTCTCACACGACCCGTGCGTGTAGGTGCACGATCCGTGCGCTATTGAACAAAATTGTAGAAAGTTTCAGAAAGATACGCACGACCCGTGCGACTAGGCGCACGATCCGGGCGTTGTTGAATAAAAGTTGTAGAAGGCTTTCAGAAAGATACGCACGACCCGTGCGACTAGGAGCACGATCCGTGCGTTGTTTAAAAATTCAGTTCGTGTAGCATCAGATGGGGGCGCACGACCCGTGCACAGAGGCACACGATCCGTGCGTCTCCATCAGTTTTCCAGAAAACAGACTTTTCATGAGTAAATTCCATTCCGATTCCAATTTCTATTCCGATCGAGACCCAAACTTAAACACACATTATAGCAGTATAATACAGCAGGCACATTCAATCCAATCCAGCACATTTCAACAATCAAGCACATCACTTATCGTTTAAAATCACAGTTTTAGAAAATGGTTTTCGATTCATCTCCTGTCGAGACTAAAAACACACAACACTTAATTTTCGAAAATGTGGAGACTCAGGACACAAACACATTCCCTAAGCGAGTTATAGAACTCACCGTATTGTGATGAAAATCACAAACAACGAAGCCCCGTGAATCCAAATGACAATGCAACCTCACGAACGATCCCCGTATCGATTCTATGCTATCTAAACTGCTCCAAAACTGACGCAATTGAACCGAACCCGAACTCCAGCAACTACAATCCGCTCTACTATGTCAATCTACAAGGCGGGTGCTTGTTCATTCTAGTATTGCTCTGGGTTTGACATGCATGCTTCAAAACTTCATTTTTGACTAAGTGGAGCTTTGGTGTTCTTCAATGGTGATTTGTGATGGAGGAAGATGTTGGCTTTAAAAGTGGTATCAGCAGAAAGATGAGAAGAAATGGAAGTGAATGGTGAGGAAAAACTAGGCATGCATCGACAGATGGAGCTTGGCCTTGCTCCTCCCTCCTCCCTCACGTTTTCCACTCTCACTCTCAAGCTCTCTCTATCCTTTGAAGTTCTGTTTCCAGCAATAAAAACAAGTGGGAGTGAGTGATGGTCAGCTGAGATGTTTTGATGAGGGAAAGATAAATGACTGGGGTGGTAAAGACCAAACTGTCCCTCACTTACTATGTATAAGGACCACTATGCCCTCGAGCAACTTATCCACTCCTTAACACCATGACATAATCTAATTTTTCTAACTTGGATTAAATTTTAATTTCTTAAACACCAACAATTAGTTATACCAAAGGCACTACCCCATAATAAGTTAAATTAAGCTTAGCCAATCATTTCATAACTATAGTTCTTATGCTAAATATTAAATTAGCTAATATTTCGCATTAACCTCTCTCTAAATTTAAATAAATTAAATTATGTATTTAGGGGATGTTACATGAGTCATGGCTCATTATGGTTATTCAGATTGGGTTCTCCACTGAAGCTGGCGTCGTTCAGTCTTATTTTGGATTACGCTACGTTATGGCAAGTGAGAAGATAATGAAAAGACTACGAGAGGTTATGAGTGAGGGGTCGCGAAAGAACTCACTGAGATTTGTAATCTCACCCTTTATGTTGTTATGTTTTTCAGTTGACAGTGAGGGGTCGCGAGGCGAGGAAGTGTAGCAGTTGTATTGGGCTACCGAGTTATGGGATCCTCCGAGATCTAGGTTAATTACTAGTTCACCCTAGTTAAGGGTCATGTACTATAGTTTATGTCACTTGAGGTTTTAAGTTTGTAATTAAGATAATGTATTAAGTCTAATTCGTTATTTGGATTTGAACTATGTTTTAAGGAATGACATCATGTAAATTGTTTCAGTTATGTTAATTATTATATGTTATCCTTTTTGGTATTTGTACCACTCGGGACTATATTTATACAAATCCATTAACGGGTTAGAACTCTGATTGTACTAAAATGGTTAACAACCTCGACTTTGTGACGTCCAAAGTTCAGGGTGTTCCATGACGCTTCTGTTGGCACTCCTGTTGGCGATCTCATTGCCGCTTCCGTTGAAATTTTGTTAGTGGTTAATTTTTTTCGACAATTATTAGTGGTTAAATTGGTTGGTTTTAGTAGTTTCACTAGATTATAAAGAATATTAAATTTTAGAGCATTTAATATAAATTTAATCATTTTAATTAAATTATGAAACTATTAAAAAATGTAATTTTGAAATTTTTGATATAGTAGTTAAATTTTTCTAGTGACTACATTGATTGATTTTGGTAGTTTTAATGAATATATTATAGTAGATAGTAAATTTTAGAACACAAAATCTTAATTTAATGAATTTATTTAAATTACTAAATACTTTATTTAACAATGTAAATTTTAGAACACAAAATCTTAGTGATTACATTTTTTTTTACAATTTTTTGTAGTTAAATTGATTGGTCGTAGTAGTTTTAGTAGATTATAGTGAATAGTATAAATAATAATTTTATAATGTTTTTTGAAGAAAAAAAAGTTATGTCAGCGTGTCAGTGCGTCAGCGAGACAGCGCGACAACACGTCAGACAGAGAAAACTAGAAAAACAATTGTAAAAAACAGACATATTTTTGTCTTTTAACATGTTAATGTCTATTTTACCTCTAATTTTGGACAGATGTTAACGTGTTAATGTCTATAAGTATAATTTTTCCTAGTACTTGTTTTGATTATATAGATATAGATGAGTCTTCTCAAAGTCAATAAAAAAATACCAAAGACAAATACAATCTCTCATTCTTGTCATTTAGATAACATTATACATCTCAAACATAATATAGCCTTCTCAAATAAAAACAAATCTAAGAACAACATAATCCGCAATTAATGTCATTTGCATTCGATCGATCCTCCAATATTAATTTGTAATACCTTCTCACACTTGATTTTGAATGCCTTGAGCAATTTGTGGCTTAATCTATATTGACAATTCAATATTTGAAGTACTTCTTTGACCCCTTTGGAGAGTTTATTTTTCTCCTGAAGTTTACTTCCTTTTGCATTTGTTCTGAATATTCAAGCATAAGTTTTGGATAAGCAGCAATCATATGAAATAAAGTCAAGACATTTGGTATCTAATATAAGAAAATTGCCAAGTTGGTAATAATGCCATTGAGTACTTCCATTGTGACTGATAGTAAAATATTTGCCACACCTTTATTATAACATTGAGTTGTCTTTAAATTACTCAATTCTGCAGACATAACTACATAATCATGAGACAAAGTTATAACTTAATTTCAATGGATACCCTCATATAATTAAACACATTAGACTACTTACGGAACAATATGATATTATTATTATTAAATACATGAAAGCAAGAACTTAAGAAATAGGTGGACACCATATATGAAGCGAAAAATAAAAACTAGAATAAATTGACACTGGAGCTATGTACTAAAAATAAATAGCGAACTATGTATTAGGGTAGCGTCAAGCAATGTGAAATTGGCTGATAAAAAAAAAAAAGCAATGTGAAATGAGGCCAAAAGTTCACTGCATAGATTTTTTTTTTTGATAATCGAAAAAATTGTATTAAAGAGGGCCCTAGGGGTTTCACTGCATAGATATTGCCATTTATATCTTATCTATTGGATCAAATTGTTAATTCCTATATTATAAGTATGGAAATTCAATGTAATTGGACCATTTGAGCCTGCTCAGTAGAAAACCACCCCAGTGTTTTTTTACTCCAAATTCAATTAGCATTGGGAAACGAAATCCTGTTATAAATCTACTTAAATTGATTCCATTAACCTACTACTAAATTTACCTAACTACCCTCACAACATTCTCAATATTTTGCCCTTTAATGTCCCATTTGTCAAACTAGCGCCAGATTCAAAATAAATTGAATTCAAAATTTGACTTTTTAACTCTCACCATCTCTCCTTCTTCATCTCTCTCTCTCCCTGTTTTCTTTCTTCCATTTCTCCTTCTTCTTTCTCTCGGTCACTTCAATCTTCCATCTCTCTTTTCTTTCTTTCTTTCTCCGTCTCCATTTCTCTTTCTTCTTTCCTTTACTCATTTCAATCTTCCATATTACCAAAACAATCACAACCACTTTTCTGTCCACCCCATTCTTCGCGACATGGAAGCTGCACTTTTTCTGAGATGAGCTCTTTCTTCATCCTTTGAACAACTAGAACAACTAGATGAACTTGGTAAGCTCCAGATCTTTCATATTCATGCTCTGTATTCATCCTTTCCTCCATTTCCATCTTTTCTATCCTTCTCATCCAATTTTCCATCACTGTTTTAGGTCCAAAAGAGAGAAATCAGACTAGGGTTTTTTTTTGCTCTAAGGTAGCTTCTTTTTCTTCACTTGCGATTTCCTCCATCTTATATTCATTTGACAGAAATTTTAATCATTGTGGTTTGTTGTGGTCTGGGTACTTTCATAGCATTTCAATGTGAATCAGATCTTCAACCTAATCATTGGACATTAGAGGTAAAATATGCATCTCGTTTGCATCCGTGTTGGTCCTCCTGTTGGCACTCCCGTTGTCACTCCTGTTGGCACTCATGTTGGCAGTCCCATTGGCACTCTCGCTCTCGTTGCCACTCCCGTTGGCGTTCTCGTTGGCACTCCCGTTGGCATTTTACTCCTTTTTAGTAATTATAAAATAGTTATTTGGTAATTTTTTGAAGTGATTAAATTGATTGATTTTATTTTTTATGAAAAAATTAATTGATTTTACTCATTTTAATTGATTTTAGTAATTTTAGTAGTTTGAGTAAATTATAAAAATGAATAATTTTTTTTAAATAGTTGTGTGGGAAAAAGTTTAAAAAAAGTAGGTTTGAGTAGTTTGAGTAAATTATAAAAATGAATAATTTTTTTGTTAAATAATTGATTATACTCCAATTATTTAGTTGGGAAAAGCATAAGATTGATATTTTGTTAGTAGGTAAATGGTAAGTTTGAAAAAGTGTGTGAGAGTAAAAAAGTTAGAAAAAGTGAAAAAATAAAATTACCTAAATATACTCCAATTGCTTAGTTGGAAAAATGATAAGATTGATATTTTGGTAGTGGGTAATGTATGGACTCAGACAAAATTTAATTAGTCAGAACTTTATCCCGTGAAAATCAAGACAATTTTAAAGTTAACAGATTTAATTAGCCTAAAACAAATATTGAAATTTTGTCTAAATTTGAAAATTTTAAAATAGTAAAGAGGAAAAATGAAGGTGACATGTAGATTAAATTAAAGTAGGTATATTGTGAAAAATAGAGAAATGGGAGAATTAGAGGAAGAAAGAGGAGAAGAGAGTGAAAAAGTGTGTGAGAGAGAGTGAAAAAATATAAAAAATAGAGAAATGAGAGAATTGGAAGAAGAAATAGGAGAAGAGAGTAAAAAGTGAGGGAGAGTGAAAAAGTGTGTGAGAGTGAAAAAGTGAAAAGGATAAAATTGGTATTTTGGTAGTGGGTAAATGGTATAAATAGATAGCAGATTTGGTAATTTTAGTAGTTTGAGTAAATTATAAAAATGAATATTTTTTTTTTAAATAATTGTGTGGGAAAAAGTTTAAAAAAAGTAGGTTTGAGTAGTTTGAGTAAATTATAAAAATGAATAATTTTTTTTAAATAATTGATTATACTCCAATTATTTAGTTGGGAAAAGCATAAGATTGATATTTTAGTAGTAGGTAAATGGTAAGTTTGAAAAAGTGTGTGAGAGTAAAAAAGTTTGAAAAAGTGAAAAAATAAAATTACCTAAATATACTCCAATTGCTTAGTTGGAAAAATGATAAGATTGATAATTTGGTGGTGGGTAATGTATGGACTCAGACAAAATTTAATTAGTCAGAACTTTATCCCGTGAAAATCAAGACAATTTTAAAGTTAACAGATTTAATTAGCTTAAAACAAATATTGAAATTTTGTCAAAATTTGAAAATTTTAAAATAGTAAAGAGGAAAAATGAAGGTGACATGTAGATTAAATTAAAGTAGGTATATTGTGAAAAATTGAGAAATGGGAGAATTAGAGGAAGAAAGAGGAGAAGAGAGTGAAAAAGTGTGTGAGAGAGAGTGAAAAAATATGAAAAATAGAGAAATGAGAGAATTGGAAGAAGAAATAGGAGAAGAGAGTAAAAAGTGAGGAAGAGTGAAAAAGTGTGTGAGAGTGAAAAAGTGAAAAGGATAAAATTGGTATTTTGGTAGTGGGTAAATGGTATAAATAGATAGTAGATTCATCAGTAATGTTCACGGGGTAAGATTCGGATTAATTAAATTCGCCCACTTTAAATTTGTCTTGATTTTCATGAGTTAATGTTTGACTACTTAAATTCTGTCTGAGTCCATTCGTAGAAAGAACACGACAGTACCCATGCGTATGTACGGCTATACCGCTAGTATGTGGTATGGAAATAGAGTGAACGAGAGCAATTTGAGAAAACATACCACTAGAGCTGTAAAATCAGCAAAAGACAAATGAGCAGTGTTATCAGACCCGGACCGGCCATCGACCCGGTCAAGGCACCGGGTCACTAGACCCGGGGTCGGACCGCGGGTCTCTAGTCGGACCGGCATGACCCGGTCTATATTAAATAAATTCAAAAAATTATAATATATACTAAGAAAGTATACATTTATTAATATAGAAATTTTATTATAATTTTATTTATAATTATACATTTACTAACATGTTTATGAGTGTTGAACTTGAATCAATTTGTCAAAAAAATGTGTGTTTAATCAAAACTATTAATGAAAGAATGTGCAAAAAAAATTAACATATCCGGAATTGATTATATTTAATGAATGCGGGACAGTATCAACAAATAATAGATAGCTTAGTGGTTAAAAAGTTGAAATGTTGAATACTAGGGAGGGGGTTCGAACCCCACCCAAGCCTTTTTTGTGAAAACATGCAAAATTTATAATTGGTTCATCTTTAAAAAAAAAAAAAAAAAAAAAAAAGAGGATCAACCGGTCCGACCACCGGTCCGACCCGGTTTCCACCGGATTTTCACCGGTCTGATGACGTCATCACCGGGCCAACTGCAGATCCGGTCCTGCACGCTGCCCGGCCCGGGAAGACCACCGGGTCCCGGTCCGACCGGTCCGACCGGCCGGTCCGGACCGGTTCTGATAACACTGCAAATGAGCACCAACAATATACTGATTGAATCTGTTCTAAATAGGTAGTACATCGGCAATAATATATTCAAATGGGAAAGGGGGGAAAGAATATATTAAAGTGCATATTGACTAAGGAAAGCCAAATATATTACAAAAGTGGAGGAACTTGAACAAAATTTACAAACCTTCCACATTCACTTGCCAAATTGTACCCAATAAATAGGACTCACTCCTTATGTAATGATACATCTTAAAGACTCTCAATCTCCTCTTCTTTCTTCTTAATTTCTATTTCTTCTACGATTCCTTATATTTGTTCTTTTTTGAGTTTAAGTTATTTCCAAAACAGAAAATATATAATTATTATGTTACAAGCATTTCTCATTCTTTTTGTGCTTCTACCCCATGGTAGTTAAGAATTTTTTATTCTCCTCGCTATTCTATTTTATGATGGTGATGTGATATTTCTTTTTTTTTACGTTTCTACCTATGGTGGTGAAGCTTTGTTACCTTAATTTGACAATTGAGAGTCTCTCAAGATTGAATTTCATTAGAGTGAACGTCCTGGAGATGCAACTAGTTTTGTTACCCCTAGTTTTGTCCAGTACTATGAACCCTTTCCAAATCAAACAGGATACAACTGCAGTTGTCCAGTCCACTCCCTTACTTTTTATGGAATCAAACGCACTTTTAGTACAAACGGTGCAAATGTTAATGATAAATACCAATCATATCCATGAAAAGAATCATATCTTTCAGTGTACATAATAATTAAAAAAATTGTTTGAGAGGCCGACACAATGGCAACCTATAAGAGAAATGGGGATTGAGAATGTAGCATATCGGGTTTGAACCGGGTTCAACCAACTGAGCTATACCACTGGGACAATAATTAATAGGGTTAAATATGTTTTTGGTCCCTATAATTACAGTGACTTTTGTTTTTAGTTCCTATAAAATATTTTGGGAACTTTTGGTCCCTACTTTATTTTTCGTTAGCACTTTTAGTTCCTACTGTTAGTTTTCACTAATGGTGCTGACGTGGCATGGCACAAGTGGAGTTTTTCGATGTGCTGCAGTTTCAGGATGTTTTCCATGTCATTTAAATGGTACACCTCAGCTTCCACCATTGAAGAGGAATTTCGGAGCTCAGAATGCACAAAGGAACATCATCAAGGGACGACGCTTCAAGAGGGAAAGGGAAAGCACCCATGGCTGCAAGCTCAAGTTCGTGTTCATCAGCATCAAGGGCTCTGCTATGAAGATATGTGGCTCGAAAACAATGCTATACAGAGCTAAACAAGGTGTAAACAAGGGAAAATCTTTTTGGAGGTGTCCAATTTGGATGGTATGTCATTAAAATTTGTTTCTTCGAAAAATAGGGTTTGTGAAATTAAAAATTCGTTGTTTGTAATTAATTTGCAGACTCTAGAAAGTTGTAACTTCTTTGATTGGTATGATGAGAATGACAAAAATGAAGATGTTGGAAACAAGGCCGTGTTAGATGCTATTGCACTTGCCATAGAGATTTTGGAAGAGGGAAAGAAGAAGCATGCTTAGATTTTGGAAGAAGGAAAGAAGAAGAATGCTGAAATATTGGAAAAAGGGAAGACAAAAACTGCTAAAATGCAGAAGAAGATCAATATGGAGAGATTCTCTAATGATTTGAACTTTCCTTGTTTTTTCACTTTTGTTGAATGTGTATTTGACCATAAAGTGAATTGTGGTAAATAGGAACTAATTTTATGTTTAAGTTGTTTTAAGTTTATGGTTTAAGAATTTTTTGTAATATGTGTTTAGGTTGACTAATTTTATGTTTAAGTTGTTTTAAGTTGTGTCAAGTTGTTTAGGTTTGTGTAAGAACCTATTGAATTTGCTGTTTAATGTAAAATTTTCCTTGAGTATGAGCACAGTTGTTTGTGTCTATGTCAATTGAATTGAATAATCTGGTAAACGTACATGAGAGATTGGAGACATTTCTGTCATTGGAGACATTTCTGTCATTGGAGACATTTCAAAAAAGTTATGGATAAAACAAGTTGGAAGACTAGCGAAATATTTCTCACAGAGTGAAACTACCATGCTCCTAATCGGAGGGTTGTGATATGGTTACTTCTATTGACATGAAATACTAGTTCCTTTTTGATAGCAACCCAACTCAGAAATTTTGACAAGGAAACTAGTCTAATAAACACTGAGTGGTACTACTTGTCAAAATTGCAAGCGCAATGATAGTTTACTAGTTCGGTTTCATAGCATTGGGTAAGGTGTTTCTTAGGAAAGGAAACATGATCTAGAACCATGACTATCCAGAAGGATCTCACTGGGCCGAACTTAAGTTGGAGCTAACTTCTATTCACATGGTAGGGTTGACTAGAGAGGAATACTAATACAATCCCTAAACATCATCTCAGTAACTGAGAGACGGGTCAGACAACAATTCGGGCTTTACAGTGCTCACTAGTCCTGAATAAATCTAAGATACTAACACTTCTTCTACCGGAAGGTTTTCACAACTAATAACTCTCTAGATGACCTTTTACGACTTACGAGGTGACACCATGGTCAAATCATCTCCACAGATTAGACGGTCGCCTACAATTCCTCGAATAAACACGGATGCCCATTCTTTTGTTCTGTAACATCATTTGTAGCCCACTAATTCTGCTGCATGCCCTGATGAAATGAGAAGGCTAGGAATCCTATGGTTTAGGGTTTCAGACATTTTCGGGGCTGAGGCAACAAATTGTCATTATTCCCAGTACGTTGCATGAAATATTGAGTGGATCCGGGCTCAATGCCTCACACATAATACTAGGAGGTTCTGGCAGTTAATTGTCAAAGTCCCTAAGCCAGACAAGGTCGAACTGCTCTGATACCAAAAATGTAACACCTTAAGATCACAACTATGTGAACTAAAAGCATTAGCATAATCATAACAAATCGGAGTATAAACCTGCTCATAATGTTGGACCAAATTAAAACTAAAGTGGATTGAAACCACCTAACATAGCTTTGAGATGGAAATTTCTCAAATACAAATTCGATAAAATAAACATGACTATGGTCTAACTACAAGACAAGGTTTATATCATAAAGATCTCAAAAGGATCTTCCATCCAACTGAGTAGCTAAGGCCTCTACTACTCCTCCCCAGTCTGCTTCGCTTTACCCTGTACATCTGAAAACAACATATAAAAACAATGAGATTACAAATCTCAATGAGTTCCTTCGCGACCCCTGGCAATTCCTCAACATGTGATTCTAACTAAACTCTTTGAGAATAATTTCAGCAACATGCATTCAGTTCAAACACCATTTACCAATACGAATTTATTAAGTTTTACAGCATCTCCACATAAACACTTTTCACTTCAAGTTATAGACAATCAAAGCACCAAGAATCAACTTAAATCAGTATCCTAACATGAAACCCTAACATTCCAATTCAGAATACACACACCAAACAACATGCATTTCGGCAAAACACGAAATCGAAGAAGTAAGGAGCTCAAATGTAGTTGCTGAAAATGCAAAGTGAGAATATGACCCTTTGAGCACCACACAAGCTTCCAAGCTTTCCCCAAATACCCAAATTCGAAAATCAAGCTCCAAATCTTGTTCAAATTACAATGTGGTTTCCCAGGATGCTTAATCCAGCTCTAAAACCCACATGCAAGCCAAGTTTCAGCTCCTAGAATGTCATTCCCCAACATGCAATTCGAAAGAAATGAAGGAAAGAGCTTCCAAGAAATGCTGATTTTTGTGATGAGAAGAAGATGTTTATGGAAGATGAACTAAGGGGGCTGACAGTGAAGAAGAGTTCTTTTTGAAATTGTGGTGAGTGAGGTTTTTGTGAGTTTCCCCTTCTTTCTCTCCCTCTCTCGAACTCCTCTCTTTCTCTCAACTCTAAGGGTATGTTTGGGAGGGGGAGTTGGGAGGGGAAGGGAGGGGAAGGGATGGCTTGTGGAGAAAGAACCCATTGTTTGGGAGTTTAAAAAAATTAGGGAAAGTGTTGGGGGATTTTGTCAAACCCTCCTAACCCCTCCTCTTGGTCCAATTTTGCATTCCCCCAAATTGGGGGGTTTTAGGAGGTTTTGGTTATGAAATGACAATTTTGCCCTCACTTAAACTCTAAAATTCCCACCAGCCACCACCAACCACCACCGGCCACCGTCCGCCGCCGCCGGACCACCGCCGGTCACCGGAGCGCCGCCGCCGGACCACCGCCGGTCGCCGGAACCACCGTCGGCCGCCGGAGCTCCGCCGCCGGCTGCCACTGCCACCACCACATATATTTATATATTATGTTATATTATATATATAGATAGTTAACAATATTATATATAACTATATTATATATATGATTATATTATATATATATAATTATTTTAACAATATTATATATATATATATATTTATAAATCTAAAAAATTGCAAATGGATGGATTGGATTAACCTTTTTGTAATTGGATGGATTGGATTGGATTTTTTTCACACAATTTTAATGGATATAAATTTTTTAGGTATTGAATAACACGATTTAAATTTAGTAGCACTTAAAAATTAAATTTAGAAGAATAATTTAATAGTAGCACTAAAAATTAATTTTAGAAAGCCAATTTAATAGTAGCACTAAAAAAATAATAAAAAGGATCCCTAGTAGAATCAATGTATTTAAATAAGAAAGGGTAAAAAAGTCAATTTAAAATTAAGACCTCCATTTCCCTTCTTTTTCACAAATTGTAACATCCAAACAAAGGGAGGGTTTTCCCTCCCCTCCTCCTCCCCTCCCCTTCCTTCCCCTCCCCTCCTAAGCCTTCCCCTCCCCTCCCCCTCTAACTCCCAAACAAGTGTGTGTATTTTGAAAGTGAGGAAATAAAATGACTGTGTTTGTGAGCTTTTGATGTTTTCAGCTGGGAAGGTTTTAATTGCTCAAGAAAATTCCCTTTTTGCCCCTTTATGTTACTCACATCCTATTATTACTCATACACTATCCATTGCAAGTTACATCAACTAACAAACAAGTACACAATCAATTCACTTAAATATTTTCAAAATGACTTAAATCATCAATTATAAACTCAATTGGAAAACAATTAATTAAAATCATCTACTAATCTCAAGAATTTGGATTAGCTACTTTGGGATGTTACATAAAATCCGTAAATTATTGGTTAACAAAACTGTAAATAACTAACATAATTCAACTTTGAACTTCATTGATGCTTCACAAAGTGCATTATTTAGTTACATAAATACTAAGTATAGAACACGTGGAAGTTTGTGGCAGAATTGTCTTGCCATCTCTAGTGCTAACAAAATACAGAATTTGGTGGACCATCATAACAAAATACATAATTTGGTACACCACCAAAACAACAAAATATGAACATGCCCAATCAAAATACAAAAAAGCATCTAAAGTTCTTCATATTCAGTGTGTCAGACTCTTGATGATTTCATCCAAGCTCTTCATAGGAGAACCATCATCTTCAATCACCAAAGGAGCATTTGGATCACTCCTAGCTAGGACAAACATAGCGCCTGCTACTTCTGATACTGTTACTAAATCTAACAGGTTTCATGTAATATCCCATATTGCCACTAACTAAGGAATATATGGTAGTCGACACTTGATAATAATTCAGAGATTTTTAACCGATATGGATTTGAGATTTTTCTTGAACTTCAACTTGAGAATTAAATATAAACTTAGCCAACTTAATTCAAATACCATGAATCATGAACATCAAGTACAACTTGACGAAACCTTGAAATTACAACATAAACATGATTCAAATCCATAAAACGGTTGTCCTAATACTTAGTTTTTTGTTACCGTGAGCCAAATACAATGCAATATACATGAGGGTTCCCGTAAACGGGATCTAACATAATATAAATCTAAGGCCACTACATGAGCACAATTAAGAACTCCATCTTCTAATGCACATGTAAGCTCAACCATCTTCTAATTATGTCTCCTTGTTCACATGCAACTCCAAACCGACTTTCCTATGCACACCACTTCTCTCTCAAGACTCCAAATGAAGGGGAGGAAGAATGTGATTTGTTTGGTTTGATTTTTGACAATCAAGTGATAAGTGAAAAGAGGAGAGAAAACTGAATCTATTGGGACTTGAAGAAGGAACATGCATCAAGGTTTGGTCTAGCTCTCCCTCCCTCTCTTCCTCTTCTTCCCTTCACAACCCCCTCTCCCTTTCTCTCAAAGTTTGTGTTTTATGTTTCTCAAAGTGAGTGGAAGTGAATGCAATAATAAGGGTATGCTTTTCCCTTCAGCTGAAACTTAAGAGGGAGTGTGGGTTTTTAAAAACGGAAATTACTGTTTTACCCTTATACTAAGTGCACCTCTCCTCTCTTTCCCTACTCTTCTCAAACTTAATTCCCATGACTAACACACAAAAGCACTTAATAATTTTGTTTGGCCATGTATTCAAGCAACTTTAGAAAATAAATTATGGACTCAACAATAGGCAAACAACTTGATTAGCAATAATTAACTAAAACTATTCACAAACACACATTTCATTTACTTAAACTAGCACACAATCACACAAGAAATTCATCTAAGCAAATTTGGCCATCAATCATCGACTTTAATAACAATTAATCAACTCACTTAACAATTCACAATTAAAATTATTTACTAACCAATATTATTTAAAACACTCAACTAAATAATTGGAAACAATTAGTTTGCGGATGTTACATTTCATTACCAAATTTTTTCCATATGTGTCTTTTCCCTTTTCCTCTACACATTAAAGATAGTTTTCAGTACACAACAAAGTATTTAACAATTCATTTCTAGAAATAGTTTTCGCGAAAGTAATTATATTATGTGACACCCTTTATCCCTAAAGTAATTATAAGTGAAAAGTACGAAAAACGAGTAAATTTGTTTTTCAAATAAAATCAACAATTCATTTCTGGAAATAGTTTTCGCGAGTAAAAGATGTCATTCAATTCCTTAAATCATTTAAACATTATTTATAAGAACATTAAAGCCTAAGGCGATTAAACATTTCTTTCTAAAATGGCCTGAATTATAATATTGAAAATACAACTCAAGTCCCGATGTCACATGGTCAGAGCAATAAACCTTTAATCAATTAAATAAAACGAAAGTGACATCAATGTAGTATCATTGTGCAAGTTGTTGGGTGATCCGTAGTGGTCACATCTCCACCGCTGCACAATCGTAGAAGCTCACTTCAACGACACCTGGAACTGAATCTAAAAAAAGGTGCACGGGTGAGAAAGAGCGTCCATACCATATAAGGAATATAAGACCGAAACTAAAACAGCATGACTACCACAAAACAAGGAAACAATCCACAGTAGTGGATACAACTTTCATAACACGCATGCACAAATAATCCTTAATTAATCTTTAGCTAATCCTAGTGTCGTGACCTCACGTACGGTCCTAGGACTACAAGCAACAACAACAACATTATGACACCTTGCCTGATACTGCTTTACAATCATCAACAACCACAACAACAATAGGACCGGAATACCTTGCCGGAACGGGACACCTTGCCCGATAACGCCCTACGACGAACAACAACAATAGGACCGGGATACCTTGCCCGATAACGCCCTACGACGAACAACGATAGGACCGGGATACCTTTCCCGATAGCGCCCTACGAAGAACAGCAGGAAGAGGACTATGAGGACCGGGATACCTTGCCCGATAATGCCCTACAAGGACAACAGGACCGAGACACTCGAACAAGATACCTTACCCGATAATGCCTTGAAGAACACCCAAGAGAAGACTATGAGGACCGGGATACCTTGCCCGATAATGCCCTACTAACAACAACAACAACAACAACAACGCTTATCATCATCACTATCCTTTGAGGTACGGCTCGCCATACTACGACGCGTTCTTGCCCATACTGCGACAAGGTTCCTTCTATACAATTTCAACTATTGAGGTACGGCTCGCCCATACTGCGACGAGTCCTTTCCCATCCTGCGACAAGGTTCCTATTACAATCATCAACTTTTAAGGTACGGCTCGCCCATGCTGCGACGAGTCCTTGCCCATGCTACGACAAGGTTCCTTCAACAAATCTCGATCACGAACCAGCGTGCTAATCATCGACGAAGGATAACTTGCCCTTGTGCCACAAGTTTCCGATGAAAATACACATAAAACCAGTCAACAATAACAACAAAACATTACCATCAAGTCACTTAATGACTTAACAATTTCGAGTCGATCTCGGCTACGTTAACAGATATTAAGATATCGATCGGAAACTCAAACAATATTAATTTGTATCATTTAGTCTTACATATCATTACAATCCATTAGCACATCAGACATTAACTCATCCTATAACTGTTATAACTAACTCTTCCTTCTCATTTTTAATTATGAGGAATACTCAAGTCATATGGGCTCATTAATTCGTTCTAATTATTTCATTCTTACTCTTAACTCACCTTCACTGTCAACTCGATTCTTCGTCTTAGTGACATGTGAGTCATTCAAATCAAGGAACATCGGTCGACATACAATCGCCTATTCATAGTAGATTCATTTCCTAAACTCGGCATATTAACTATAGTCATCCCTATCATTAAATTATAGTCATCCAAATCATTATGTTACAGTCATACAAATCAAATAATTTGCAGACACTTAAATCATTTACAGTCATCCATAATAATTACAGTTATCCAAATTGAATTATATTTACAGTCATCCATAATAATTAGAGTTATCCAAATTGAATAAATTAAATAGATATAAACAAAAATAGGAATAGCGATAATCAATACTATTCTAGTCCTATCCCCTATTCCCCATATAGAACAGAAACCCTTTCCCCCCGCACCTGATATCGAAGTTTATCCCAATAGTGAATTAACGAAGGGAAATCACAAGCTATGGAGCATGATCTAACTCCAGTGGGATTTGACTCGAACGCGTACAATTTTGCAACAACAACAATAACAACAACTGTGCGAAAGTCATACACTAGAAAAACATTAAAGATACTCAATCGCGAATTAATTAAATGTGTTTCAAAAGGAAGTATCTATGGAAAAGTACCCGACAGAGACGATGGTTCGAAGTCGCGAACTGGAGGACTCAAGAGTCGATACGAGATGAAATTTTGTGCAAATAATGGGGTTTTCGAGCATAATTCTGCAGACAGCAATGATTTTGGGCAAGGCTGTCTTGGAAGTGGGGGATTAGCCTTATTCCTAGTAATTTTGCTGAAAATTAGGTACAGTGGCAGGTTAAGGTTATTATTGTAGATTTGTAGGAAGAAAATACGGTGAATCACATTAATGTGAAAAGGGAGAACAACGTTTCTGGGTGAAGGTTGTGGCGGTGCTTTCAGCGGCCAAGACCATGGCTAGTTGTGGTGGCAGCGATGGGTTCGCGAAATGGAGGAGAATCGGAAGTGTGAGTTTCTAGGGAACTAGTGGCTTGGATTTTTCTGTCATGGTGGGAGGAACACGCGAAGAGGGTGAGGCAAGGAGGTTCAGGCGTGTGGTGGCGACGATACCATTGGTGGTGGCGAAAAGAAGAGCTCGCGGCCAGAAGCTTGCTGTAGCAATAATGGCTATGGAATTTTGAGAACAAGCGTGATGACGGTGGGAACATGAGAAGATAGTCGAAGAATGTGGAACCAACACCGGATATGAACTCAGCGCTTGATTTCGAGTTGGTCTGTGGATTTTCGGACCTGGCCGTGGTTTGGAGGAGTTGAACGAAGTGGAAGGGGGAGGTTTTGCTAGGGTTTTCTGTAGCTTCTGTGTGAGGAAGAAGAAGAGCAGTGCTAGGTCGGGTTCTGGGTCAAAACGTGTGGGCTGCGCATGGACTGGGCTGGAGTAGGTTAGAGCTTAGGTGAATTTTAATTGTTAAATAATGCCATTAGTGAAACAGTGATCAACACGGCTGAGAATATGTGATGGTGTGTGTAATTGGGTCTTTTTTGGCCACGTGTAGTTGAGGTGGGTATTTTCTTGGACAAGATTTGTGTAAATGTGTGGGGTTTTTTTTTATGAAGATTCTAAAAGATTTACTATTTTGATAATGTTTCAATTAATGATACAATTTTCTAAAAGTGAAGGACAATTTATAAAAAAAAACTATAACTAAAAGATAGTTAAATTAATGCATTTACTTAGGGTTCACCAAAGAGAATTTTTGCCATTGTGTCTGGTGTAGGTAGGTCAGGTACAGTTGGTTGATCAGCTGCTAAGTGAGGCATAACAGTATCTGTATTTTGTTGTGCAGTGTTTGTTGTGTCTGAGTGACAGGGGATTGTTTTTTCTGGGTTAACAGGGTTTGTTGTTTCTGGGTTTACAGGTTTGGCAGTGTCTGTTGTTACTAGGTCAACAATGTTTGTTGTGCTTTGCTTCTTTCCTGCTAGCCTTCCCTGTTGAATTAAATCAAAAGAATTAGCCTTATACTTGTGTCTTTGCTGTTGAATTAATAAACAAACACAATTAGCCTTATAGTTACCCTTTGTTAGGTGCATTAATTGCATTAGCAATAGGTGCCTTAGCCTTGTTCTTGCTCCCTTTAGGTCTTCCCTAATACAATAATAAAATCAGAATTAGTTCCACAACTTGACAGATTATTAGTTAAAACTAGAAATTGAATATAAATCCACCCAACTTACCACTTTCTTAGTTGCCAATGTTGTTTGACTAAGGATTAATGACATGTATATAATTAATTATCAAGAATAGGGTGACGACCCATGAGAATTAGCATACGAGGGTAGGGAAGTCATGAGCCCAAACCCTAGGCCTCGTTGATGTTTGCCCGGTAGCGCAAGGTTAGCGGATCGGGTTCACCGGGAATCGAGTAAATAGTTAACGGTGTTGTGCTATGTCAAGAAAAAGTTTTCACGTAGTTATTCCCTTGGACTACGATCGAATAAGACATAAAAGACATTGTACAGAGCTATCAAGAATTGAGCTACGAGTGAATAAAGCATAATGAACCGCAAGTGTAGTAAGGGGTCTCGGTAGAACTCACTAAGATGTTTATCTCACCCTTTATATTTGTAGTTTTTACAGAGAAATAGGGAAAAGCAAAAGCAAAGAAGCACGGTTAGAAGGTGTGCCACATGAAGACATTGGAGACTTAGTTCTTATTGCTTATGTTAGTTCCTAGTTTTATTGTATTTCCGATATTATGACTTGTACTCGTTAAAAGTTGTAAATCGTTTCCACTACTTTTGGTCTTTGAATATTGAACACTAGGATGTGAGAATTTTATAAGACACGGAACTTAAGTTTTTAAGTATTTATGTTTAAGTTATGAGATTCAAATAACTATTTGATGGTTTTTCACCAACGTATTTAGTTGTGTTCAATATCTGAGGCAGGAAATTATCTCTGATGCATGCTAGATTGTATGTCTTGGTATTTTCTCTATGTTAGAGATACTAGGGTATTACAGGAACAAATTACAACATCTCAAGAAAAACATGTGTTATGAAACTAGTGTATGATAATGCATCATAATTCTAAAACATAATTTACCTTCTGTTGATCGAAAATAAAACACCATCCCCCAAGTATCTTTTGTCTCTGTCTCAACAACAACAAATGCCAATGGTAGTAAACAACAAACTAAATGCCATTCAATACCCACCACGCCCAATAAAGTAGAAAAGGACCACTGAGATTAAGAAAGAACAACATACTGAAAAGAGGCATAACTATTTCTCTCTCAGGGACCACTGTTTTCTCTGGCTCCTCCTTGGTTGTCCACCGTCTCTCCTTCATTATCCACAAACGAGGTTGATTTCGTCGCTATGAGAGTGAAAATGAACGAAAGAATGAACAAGAGTGTGAGAGTGAGATTGAACGATAGTGAGAGTGAGATGGAACGATAATGAGAGTGAGTGTCGATTGAGATGGAGTGAGACGAGAGTGAGTGAATACAGAATTGGGATTTAGGGATTTCTTTTTATTTTTAGTGTTATTTTCAATTTTTAATTTCAGTTTTAATTTCTTTTTAAAGTTCTTTTTTAAAATTTATTTCCAACGTGGAAGCTGAGGTGTACCATTTAAATGACGTGGAAAACAACCTAAAATAAAATAGGGACCAAAAGTGTCCAAAATATTTTATATGGACTAAAAACAAAACTCACTGTAATTATAGGGACCAAAAACATATTTAATCATAATTAATATTACAATGTATATTATAAGGTAATGAATATTAAGTAGAAAGTTATAAAACGGATGATCATTTCTATTTTCTAAAACCAAGCTCAGATTCTATTATTTCAATAGCTATAATTCCATTGATTGATTACCATAAAGAAGCTGTTATTGAAATTAATTTCTGTCAAAGTCTAAAAATTAAATTAAAATAAACATGTCCTTCAAATCACAAAAAAAATCCTTTATTATTAAAAAATCAATCAATAGGATCACTATATAAAGACATATTTTTGTGTTACACTATATAAAGACACTCATTATAAATATATCTTTTCATTTAATATACTTTAATATCCAACATATTACCATAAGTTGGTATATTTTTTTTGACCGATACCATATATTGATATTGATTGCATGGAAACAAATCCACCCATCCTGATATTGTTCTTAATTAGTAGGATATTTGCCTCTAGAATTTTTTTTTAATAAAACACTTGAGTATATATGTGTGTGTGTGTATGTGTGTTTATCTCAAAATAAAATTATTAAACAAATATAAAAGTATTAAACATATATGATTCAAATCAATAATATTCAGCTTTGAAAATATTAAATGGTAATTTTTTGAAATATAGCAAGAATAATAATAGACATCGGATACTCTATGGTCTATATATTAAGAACTCTAATGCAACTCTCATCGTCCATAATATCAATAGCAAATAGCAATCACAAAAGAATGAACCCATCAAAAAAATTCTCGCTGTTGTTTGTGATTTCTTTATTTCTTGTATCCTATGCATCAAGCACAAGCTTGTATGAGGACGTATGTAAAGAAGCCAATGGTCAAAGTGGTCGTTGTTTGAAACTTCTAAGCACAAATCCTCAAATCCCTTTAGCAAAAGACTATATAACCCTTTGCAAACTCATCTTACAAATGGCACTGGATCAAGCAACAAAAGCCCAAAGTCAAATACAAGAATTGACAAAGAAATATCCTTCTTCCGAAGCCATCAAACAATGTGCGAATGTAAGTTATGATGCAACAATTCATTCGTTTAAAAGTGCATTAAAGGAAATAGTTATGGATCCTAAATCTGAGCCTGGAAACTTTGATGCTGCAAACTATGATGCTTTAGTTGCTGGTGATGGCCCTAAAGCTTGCAGACGTGGTGTTTCTGCGGAAAAGATAGTTGATAACATTATTTCTACAATAAATGATGATACAGAACTTTTTAGTTTAGTAGCATATTTAGCAACACTTCATCTTTAGTGTGAAGAATTCACTAAAGGGGTCTCTTTTAGTGTCATCTAATAATAATAATATTCTAACATTTTGGAGTTTAATGTGGTTTTTGTTGTTATATTGGTTTTGAATAATTTACTAAAAAGTTTGAAATGATAATTTATTTCTTGCATTTGATGATATCATGCATCAAACAATAAGATTGCTGAATCTGTCAATTCATTTAAAAGTGCATTAAGATTGCTAGTTGAGGATCCTAAATGTGAAGCTGTAAACTATGAGGCTATAGTTGCTGGTGATGGTCCTAATGCTTGTGGACGTGGCATTGCTGCTGAAAAGATAGTTGATAATGTTTGTTCTAGTTTGGATGATGATATTAGTTTTATTAGTTTTGTTGCATTTACAGCCGCAACTCATCTTTATGTGAAGAATTCACTAAATGAGGGGTCTTTTTTTGTGTCATCTAATAATAATAGTGTTATTGGTTTTTAATTACGAACTTGATTTATATTCCAGACTCAAGTTCACTGTTTTGCCTCTCATTGTCCCTATTCTCGCTCAGATTGATTACACCTTTATCAACAAATCGTTTTGGTTTTCGCTTTATCTGCAAACGGGATGGGATCCTTTCTACACCCAAACCAATTCTGGGTTTTTTTGGTTATCAGTTAATTTGATCTCTAAAATGAGAGAGAGAGAGAGAGAGAGAGAGAGAGAGAGAGAGAGAGAGAGAGAGAGAGAGAGAGAGAGAGAGAGAGAGGGGGAATAGAAAAGAAAAGAAAAAACAAAAGAAAAGAGCACCAGCTTCATCATCTCTTCTTCAAACCAAACAAAACCCTCACTCACTTCTATCCACATTGCTACAACATAAACAACTCCACAATCCTTCCTTACACCAGCACTATAGATATGCACAATCTTTTATAATCTATTTCAAGCAATAATCTTTAGAAGCTTTTGGTATTTAGCATTTTTATTTTTAAAGTTATAAAAGAATCAATGGTTCTTCTTTTCAAAAGGCTATTAGAGTTATAAGAAACTTGTATTTTCTAAATGATAAATCTATGACATGATCAAAAGGATTCAAGATTTAGTTGTTAAAACTATTTACAGTTCGATCAAAAATCAAAGTATTATATAAAGGATCGCCTATTCGAGTTCAAGAAGTTTTTTACTTATTTATCGTGTAGACATTTTGTTTCTGATGAGCTATATATATACATGATTCCTAATGTATGATATATCTTCATTGTTTTGTTCTTGACCTCTTTGCTCAAAGTAAACCATCAGTTTCGTCTCAAAACTTAGGCATGCTCCTACTCCTCGTTGTCGGGAGTTGCTCCAAAAAATTGGCATGAGTAGTGAAAAGGAGATATAAGATGAGAATGGTAGGTCAGGTGATGTGAATAAGTAGAGAGGTGTCATTGTAACACCCCTTTTCTACCCGGTAATTATTTAATAAAATCAGAGTTTCAAAAATTTATTTCATACTTCGAAAGGGATGTCACACATTCATCGCTAAATAAAATGTCTCATACGATATAAATAACTCGTCAAAAAGGGACTAAACCCATAACACCTGTTTAATTAACCACATCACCAAAAATTAAATCACCACGCAGCGGAATATAACATAAGTTTTAAAACATGAAATAACAACGTCCTGAATGGACTCCAAATAACAAAATATAATAATCCTAAGTTTAGCGTTTATTCCCCCCTTGAGTGTTACACATCAAAGCAAAGGACACCGACGACACCGACTCAGAATAGCGAAGGTACCTAAGCCTTCACTCGCAATCACCTGCACGTTACCGCATAGGGGTAACATTCAAACAGAAGGGGTGAGATATCTTCAATATAATAGCATAAAATGATAAGAAGTATGCTAGGATATGATACTATATCTACCACTTCACTACACACATCAACTTATAACATACGTCCAATTATAAACATTACATCAAATTATAAACAATCTCAACCAGTCACCAAATGTCATGACGATGCATGAATGCAACCCACACCAACGGGCATATGCATGTTGTACCAAAATCACCAAAAGTCTTGCCCGTAAATAGGGGCGTCACCAAAATTGAGAGCTTTCACACCAGGCTCACCAATTCACCAAAAATCGAGCTTTCACACCAGGCTCACCAGTTTTTATAGAAATTTGAGTTTTCACACCTAGCTCCAAGACCAAAGGTCTTCACCAAAATAATGCATATGCTGTATGCGACACCATGAATGCACACAGACAATCACCAAGTTGGTCACAATGTGACACACCAACAACAATCACCAAGATATCACCATAGTTGGGCTTTCACACCTAGCCACAACGACACCAAAAACACCAACCCCCCGACACAACGGAACACCAAGACTTGGAACCTTCACACCTAGTTCCAACAACGCCAAGGTTTGAGCCTTCACACCTAGCATCAAACCGCACCAAGACACCTAGAGGACAACAATCTTCCAAAACAACACCAAGACATTAAGAAGACAACAATTTTCCAAAACAGCACCAATACATCAAGATGACAACATTTTTCTAAAACATTTGAGACACGAGGGTTTTTCACAACACCGGAGACAAACGGCAATTTTTCCAAAATATGGAAGGCATGACAACTTTCTTTTTAAAATGTCAACATTTAACGATTACACCAATGGTTAACAACTTTTCCAGAAAAATGGATTACTTTGCCTCAAAATAGAATATTCAGCTAGGCCTCTGAATAAGCTTTCCAAAACATTTTGAAACGTCTAAATCGGACATCCGAGTCAAAAGTTATGTCAAAAACAAAACCGGGGAACATTTGAGCAACATCCTGAAAATTAGCAGAAAAACGCAACACAGCAAACTGGCGCCCAGGAGCAGGGCGCCCAGCAATAGGCAACAACACTGAACTTGGCGCCCAGGAGCAGGGCGCCTGGCAACCAATGCAACATAGATGACTTTGGCGCCCAGGAGCAGGGCGCCTAGCAACAGGCAGCAACACAACAGGCAACACTGCGGGACTTGGCGCCCTTGGCGCCCAGACAACCCAGAGCAAAACGCAACACCAACAGGACACATCCAGACACAGCGCCCATGGCGCCCATGGCGCCCCCTGCGCCAAGACAGCGCGCAACACACCCAGGAAACAGGCGCCCATGGCGCCCAGGACTCAGAACACAGCAGCAACAACATCCTGGCACACGCACACACCACCAGACACGGCGCCCATGCACTGGGCGCCAGAAACAGCAACACAAACGCAACACCCAGCGCCAAGCATGGCGCCCAGCGCCAGGGACCCAAAATCAGCAACACACCGAAACGCAACATGACTCAGACACGGCGCCCATGCACTGGGCACCAAAAACAGCATCACCCAAACTCACCAAAACACCACATATGCAAATCATATCACCAATTTAGCTCATCAATTTTTTAATCACCAATGCCAATCACCATAATTTGGGAATCACAACATTAAACAAACATTTTATCGAACACCTAACATACAATTAGTTATAACAACAACGAATCACCAATGTTTAGGGTCACAACAATCACCAACAAGCAAGTATTTGCAATCAACCTAGTTACGATTCACCTACCATCAAACTACACATCGAAATCAAGCCCTAGGCATCATAGGATCTATTCCCACATAAACCCCATCATAAAACCCCATTATAAGGAAGAACCCCACCCTTACCTTATATTAGGAGAGCACCAATTCTCTTGATCAAGTCACCAACAGAACCTCAGCAACACAGCTCCTCTCTGCTTCCTTGAAATTCGCGAATCCTCCTCTTCTTCTCCTCTCCCTTGTGGGCCGTACCCTTCTCTCTTCCCCTCTCTCTATTTCGCAACTCTCCTTTCTTTTCCTCTTCAAAATGCGAAATGTTCCAAACCCTCACTAACCCTCACTACATGCGCCTAAGCCTTGGACATGGATCACGGGCTTTCCTCCAGCTTAAGCTCGATTACTAACACCATCTCCTATTATTCAATTATACACCTCTTAGTCCATAGTTAATATAATTACACCAATTAA